>JBBDHG010000098.1:1450000-1962500 GCA_037951165.1 Lophius americanus | reverse complement strand
CAGGGAAGAAAACCGAAGAAGTGATGGGGTCGGCCCCTCTAATTGACCACCCGCCCAACCAGAGTGAGAGAAGGAAGGGAGGGAATGCAAGAGATCACAAGGAGAACGGGAAGAGGGAGAGAGAGAGAGAGAACTTGTGCCAGAGAGACAGAGGGAAAATGGTGTGTATTGTGAAAGAGAGAGAGAGAGAGAGAGAGAGAGAGAGAGAGAGAGAGAGAGAGAGAGAGAGAGAGAGAGAGAGAGAGAGAGAGAGAGAGAGAGAGCTTGGAGATGAGAAAGGACACACGAGTGAAGTGAGTAGTGAGTGCAACAAAAAGAGAGAGAGAGAGAGAGAGAGAATATGATGAGGGTAAGGAAGGGGAAAAAAAGAAAAAGAGTATATGAGGGCGAAAGGAAGCGAGAAAGAGTGGGAAAGAAAAAGAGAGAGGTGGAGATAGAGGGGGAAGAGAGAGCAAGAGAGTAAGAGAGAGAGAGAAGAATTTATGTTCAGGCTAGAACCCTCTGTTTCACAGAGGATTAACCAACTCCTGCTTCTGAGATGTTTAGGGGATGTCTGTAAATTGAGGCTGTGGTAAACAATCTGGATTACATAACTAATTGACGATACAGTCAGTATTTTCAGAATACTCTACTCAAAAGTGCAGAATATTTTGTGAGCTGTTAAACTCAATATCTCACTTTAGCATATGTCACTTAAATATATGTCACTTCAAATTAAAATTGTTTGAGCCAACAAAATTTAGATTTGACAAAAATGTACAGCTTTGAGTGAACAACATATTAAGTCCTAGATTACTTCACGTAAAACAGAATAAACACAGTTGGGTAAAGCAACGGTATATTGCTCGGTGTAACTTGCTCCAAAGACGCGGTCATGGTGGTTGCACAAATATCTGATATTTTCATTAACAACAATACTATTAAAAACCTCCCCAAACCTGCAACCATATTTCTGGTTTCAAAAACATCTTAATCTGGTTTAATGCATCGATATTACTTCAGCACTATTATTATTATGTGTTTAATACCATTTTTAATTAAATCTACACAAATGTTCCCCTTGTAATGATACCAGGATCAGTCACTTGGACCTTGTGATTACAATGTGTTCAGTTAAATTTGGGCTGTGACATTCTCAACCCTGAGCCTCTGCCTGGCCCAGCTGTGAAAAAAAGTTCAATCAGATTGAACACAACTTGTTTTGATGGAAATAGTTGACTGTGGATGAAGTCGCTTTCTCGTGGACGTGCATGTGGGACTCAGCAGGGGGAGCCTGTGGGTTGGCTGACGCCTGCAGTACCTCCTTCAGCCACCAAAGGTCGCGCTTGTCTTTCAGAGCGGAGGAGCAGCAGCAGTCCGGTCAGAGGCAGCAGCTTGCCCGGAACTCCCGCGGCTCCCGCGATCACTATATCCCAGCTGACCCTGAGATTGAAGGAGTCATTTCAGTCAGAGCTGCAGCTTGGTCTCTGTCCCTCCAGCCTACCATCCATTCAGCCGTCTGTCCGTCCATCCGTGGAGCCCATCTGTCCATCCACGCAGCGCGCACTTCGTCCGCATCTGTTTTCAGGAAGGTCACTCATCATTTTTGACGGGACAACTTTTCCTATTTCACTTCTTCTCCTGCCCCGATCAGAGTATCACCAGCGGAACATTCTCTCTGCATTCAGGTGAGTCCTGCTGTCTCCATGCGAGGTGCGTCTCTCAAACCAGAGGGTTAATATTCTGCAACCTCTAAAGAACGTTTACGTTTTTTTCTGGGATGGAGCTCGTGCCACAACATATTTACAGGACGGTAGGGGACACGTGATTACCTCTCGTGGGTTTTTTATTTTGACATGATCTTGCTCGACATGATCTTGTTGAGTTATTAGTGATGTCCCAGTAATGTGCAATTTCTGTATCACATGAACACTACTGCAACATTTTAAAGTTGGACACATCTTTCATGTACGTCATATGGTCTGTTAATTATATCAAATTGAAGATTTAATAAAAGACAGTAGAAGCAAAAGAGTGTATCCCTATTTCATGAATATTCAGGTTGGTGTTACTTTGCTAACTGATCATCTTCTAACTTACCCCGTTGGCTTCGAGGACGTAATTGGCTTTCATTAGCAGCTCCAAGTGTTACGTCATAGCTCACGTCTCAAGGGTGTTTTGGCAAACAAGGGTCCAGTCGAGTCCCGGAGAAGAACCATGGAGATGGATGAGGGTGATGTCAATTATTTTTCCTGCATGGACTTCATATGGACACCAACTAAAGATCAGAGGAACTTCTAGCTAACAAACACACCCACACACACCAACACACACACATCCCAGTTCCATGATGATTGACTCTGGAGAATGTAACTAAGTATCTTCAAGAAGTCAGAGCTCTCTGATGTGCCACCGCTTTTCATTTTATGTAACCCTATTATGACTAAAGTATGCAATTTAACACATCAAACATTATAATTACGTAAAAATATTAGTGCACACCTGTCAGCCATTACATTATAACCACTGAATAACTTTGCTTATCTCATTATCTTGGCACCTTCCAGTGAGGATGTATTATATTGGGCTGCAAGTTCAATATCGTTTCCAGAAATTGTTGGCTTTGAACTGGAACAATGCGCAAGCAATGTGTTGGATAGAGGAATGGGTCAAAACATCTCCAGAATTTCATGTCTTTTCAGATGTTCTCCTGAGTTTAGTGCCTACTAAAGTGGTCTGAAGAAGGGCAACTGGAGAACTCGAGTCATAAGTGAAGCTCGTGTGAAGGAAAGGCTCACAAGTCTTGATCTGTAGCACAAACTGCTGGTTGCTGCTGGTTGAATGGTTCTGGTTCTGGTAGGAAGGCATCATAACGCACTTTGAGACAGCTGTTGCAAGGGTGGTGGTTTTAATATTATGGCTGATATATATATATACATGATAGGTATACGTGGATTTTATATTTGCAGTACTCTGGCATAGTAGAAATATTGATGAATGAAATATTGAAATGTAGTTTTAATGACAGGGCTCTTATTTTATTTGTACTATGGAGGTTATCTCTGAATATTAATGAAGTTTTTATGTACAAGAAATCCACTTACATCAGTCATTCTCTAGGTGACTAAATGTATTTAACATTGTATATACTCTACTGTTTCCTAAGTTAAGGATTTATAACACCTCAGAGGACAAACAGCTTATTTCCTTCTCTCTGTCAGAAGAGTGTGGTAGAATCTCCTGAGGGAAGAGTGCTTAGCAGGACAAAACACAGCGCTAAACTGGTCCGGAGTTGACCAGAATGAAGGCGGTCTGACAGAGATCCTGGTTGTAAACGCCCACAGAGTCCGCAGCTAAGTTAACTTTTATATAAAACCCTGGAAGATTTCAATGTTGTTTTTACAGATTTAGTCCAATATTTTACACATTATTTATACTATTATTACTCTTGTTTTATCTTGTTTTTTTCACATTGAGTAGCTCTTTTAAACTCCTAGACCATAGGTTTGATTTGTGTTTTAGTAAAAGCATTCTTGTGCCCACTGGTTTCACCGGGATCCCACCCCAGGCAGCGCACCAGTTCACTCTATGTATTTTGATGACAGGCTTGTGGTCTGCAGTCTTTATATAGCCGATGGCGAAGCAGGTCTCCTCCCATGGTTTACTGCTTAGAGGTCTGTAATCTCCCTTAACCACATCACCACCACCAGCCGGTTTCACTTCTCGGGGTAAAAGTGACACAAAAGCAGATAAAATGTTCCTGTGCCCAGTTTGGAGGGACTCCCGGTACAGCAAGGGCGAAAAGAAGAAAAGCAAATCTCAACGGTGGACACAAGACAGACATTCATCTTTTGTCTGGAATTAGGACCATCAATCTAACGTACTTCAAGCTGAGAGGTATTTTCTCCCTTTGCCAACAGTAACAGGCATCAGTTGAAGTCCCAGAAACCCTCCACGTCCTCATGTGAACACATTAAATCTGCTCAACATCATGAGAGCAGGTCTGAGGTTAAAGAGCAGAGTGTGCGAGCCTGAACGCATCGTGAAACCAGGGATTTCCAGGACATCCATCACAACAGTTGAGGGATGATGAGTGATGCTGGAAAGATGGCAGTCCCCCCAGGATAAGATTGGAATGGGCATCAATGCTTGCAACCCCTCATGCACTCAGGACAGGGCAACACACATTCTACAGAAAGGGTAAATGAGCAATACCCCAAACAGAACAAATAGGACAGAAGATGAAGAAGGAGAAGACAAGGACAGGACATGGACAAAGATTTGTGGGCGTGGGGAGGGGCTCAGAATGCATCTAACTCTGGACAAGGAGAGATTCAAGTACACAGAAAAGATTGAGTCTGGTGAGACATAGAAGAACTCTGTGCGGAAATTGCACCACTTTAATTTAGGACCACATGAGGATGACCTCCAGCGCCGTTCCAGAAGAGCCACACCGCGCCAGAGTAGGAAAGAATGCGACGTGCCATGAAGAAAGAGACCAAAGCCTACAACGGGCGGTTTAAAGCAGCCAGCAGGAAGATAAAAAAGAAGGTAGAATGAGTGGAGATCAGATATGTGCCAGCACTGCGGTGAAGGAGGGTCTAAATGAGGATTAGCGTTTTGTTTTGTTGAGGGGATGGAGATCTATCAGCAGGGACAGGACACCCGCTGGAAGCCTACACTCGAAAAGTTAATTTTGTTTGCTTGTTTAATTCCATTGAAGTTGTTCAACCAACTGCAATTACACATCTGTGTTAGATTTTTACACTTAGTCCCCGTTAGTGGGTGTAGATTTGATTTAAAGCCTGTAAAAAATATATATATATGATCGATTTTACACAATATAACAGTTTTCAGTGGGTCACATTATCAAAACAGTAAAGTAGGTTTGTCCATGATTAGTTTCTGTTAATCAAAAATATTCAGGATATTGTCAAATGTATGTTGCTCGGCATGGCATCTATGTGGACACTTCAGGTGCCACAGGCCAATCCCCCAGACTGCCGGGGGATTCTACATCTACATTATTCATGAGTCTTCATGTATGCTGGGAAAGCGAGGCATGGCGCACTATTTCTTGTTCATGGTGCAAATAATAAAGTATTAGACTCCATTTGTCAAAACACAGTAACAACATAAAATGGGAAATCCATTTCTGTTTGGACTAACATGGAGGTTTCTATACGGAAATCTATACCGGCTAAAAGGAGATGAAAATGGCTTTTTCTGAATAAACATGAAAAAAAAAGAAATTGTTTTTACTTCCAGCTGAAAGTAGACAAAAACACCTAGTTATGAATAATATATTCCCTTTATTCTAAGAGATACCAATCAATACCTCCTAAAACTTTCAATTTGAACCTTTGAGGTTTATAATATCTATCTATTCATAGATTTCCTCATGTATCACAATCCATCTGAATTGACAGTAAATACAAATATATCTTTTAAAATATCACAACATACTTTTCTTTATAGTTTCTGACGCAGCTTGAATCTTGAATCCTGTCGCCCGACTCGGTTCTCTTCACCTCTCAGAGAGCATTTAAGCATCTGTCGGCTAAGTGCTGCGCTGGTACGGCCCAAAAACCCGCCTGTCATGAGTCCACTGACAAAGTCCTGAAAACTACCCTATCTACCCTATTTGGTACACTATCTGATAGGCACCAAAAAGCAAACAAATGTAGCAACTAGTAGGTGAAGATAATGGAGCAGCTAAAGAGACGTATTTGTCTGTCAGGATTTGGTGACGTTACAGCCTGAACAAATAAGACATTCTGTTTTTGGAAGCGGTAATGTGTTCCAACAAGAAATAACTTGTGGACTAAACACGTTCTTTTTTTTCATCGATGTTGTTTTCCCTTTTGATGGAGCTATGCTTGCGGTTTCTCCCTGATTCCAGTCTTTGTTCTCGGCTTGGTTAAACCCATCATAGCACGTCTATCTCTGCGCTGGAATCTGAGGAGATAAAGGCGATGAAACACCTCATGCGTTTGCCCCGATTTCTCTATTGCATATCTGGTTTTAGAGTTTTCTGATACCATTTCTAGAACACTATAGTTTCTCCTTCCATTCCTTTCCTTGATTCCTTTGGCACTGCCATGAGTTGTTCTTATCTCGACCCGTGTGCAGATACCATCAGTATGTACTCATTGTTTTGGCTGAATGTGCTGCGTGCTGTTTTGATTTTTACTGTCACCAGTAGAATGTGATTGCTATCCCTAAACCTAAAGTTCCAGATGTGTTTAGTTTATCACCAACTTCTGCTTCACCGAGGCTGTTAGTCATGTGGCTTCATTACTTAAGTGAGGCGTAAGCCTGAGATTTGAGAGAGTAATGATGGTGGGTGGGAGTGAGTGGCCGCCAGAAATGACGAAATGTAAAGAACGACCATTCCAGTGTGGGATTCCTTCTTCTTCCTCTGTCACCGGTGTTTCCACGCAGCTGCGCTGGGGAGCGAGTGAACGCTGCATCAGTGCCACTACTCCCTTCATGTTTTATTCCTGTTGTCCACAATGCATTGCAAAAAAAAATAATGAAGATACTTCTTCCCTGCTCTGAGTATTTCATTTCACTCTTTAAAGATGTCATTAAGTTTGTCACTTAAAAATCACAGCTAAGTAGGCCTTAGAAACATGTCACGTTTGTTACAGTAGCATATGCTGATTTTAGCAAAAAAGAAATCTAAATCTAAAAGCTATATCCAAATGTTTAATCTAAATGTTGAATCTATATCTAAATGTTGAATCTAAATGTTTAATCTAAATGTTGAATCTAAATCTAAATGTTATAATCTAAATGTTGAATCTAAATCTAAATGATGAATCTAAATGTTTAAATCTAAATCTAAATGTTGAATCTAAATCTAAATGTTTAATCTAAATGTTGAATCTAAATTTAAATGTTATATCTAAATGTTGAATCTAAATGTTGAATCTAAATCTAAATGTTATATCTAAATATTTAAATCTAAATCTAAATGTTATATCCAAATGTTAAATCTAAATGTTATATCTAAATTGTATATCTAAATGATAAATCTAAATGTTATATCTAAATGTTATATCTAAATGTTATATCTAAATCTGTTATAACTAAATTTTATATCTAAATTTTAAATCTAAAAGTTAAGTCTAAATTCTATATCTGAATATTTAATCTGAATTTATGTTTTATCTCAATGTTAAAATTAAATGTTAAATCCAAGTGTTACATCTAAATGTTATATCTAAATGTTAAATTTCAATCTAAATGTTATATCTAAATGTTAAATTTCAATCTAAATGTTATATCTAAATGTTAAATCCAAATCTAAATGTTATATCTAAAGTTAAATATAAAGCTATACGTTATACTTCATAACTTCAACCAGTGTGAAGCTGGCACTTGCACACATAAACAACATTTTTTAGCTTCTATCTTACACTGACGTCAGCAGCAGTACCAAAACAAAAGCTCAATGAGGAAAAGTATTTCTATCCAGGGTAAACAAGGCCCTTTTGAACCAAGGTGGTTTTTGAGCCTTTCGAGGTTTTGGCTGGTGCCTAACTTGTAATATCCCTGAGCCGTAACAACTGTAGCTTATGAGCAACTAAAAGCTCGCTGGGTTAAAAGGAAGAAGCGGTTATGTCGGAGAATGGAGGCCGGGTTTTCGTTGCATCTCCACTGAGTCGTTTTCACCAATCTAGGTTATTTGTCGCACCGTTCGGTTTTTAAAACCGCCTTAGGGCAAAAGGGGCGGTTTACCGTAAACTGAAGTGGTTTTCTTCATTTATAATTCTATAAATATAAGTGTTAATTAGCATATTTTTAAAATAATTTCCAAGTTCAACATTTAGATTGTTATTTAACAAAGCTGGTGACAAAGTTTTGCAGTTAAAATCAGCATGAGCTGCTTTTATAAATAATGCCCAATGTCCTACACAACTCCTACACAACAGAGGTGAACATTGATTCAGGCTGTGAAAACACAACAGTATATAACCGTCTCATAAATACTCAAAAACCACTGCGCCTGAACCTGAAAAATGAACCGAACATCACTGTTATTGACCATTACGACATCACCACAGTATCAGGCACTGGTATGACTGGGCTGTCTGTGTGCTGGAATGGTGGGATCACCATCAGCGATGATTAAAAAACTAAAATATTTAAAGATGCTGACAGCTGCCTTGATGACCCTTGCTGAGAGAGACAGAGATGGATGATTGACCTCAACTTGAGCCACACCATGAGGTACCAGCTGCACCATATAAGGGCATGTGTGCTGGTGGAAAAGGGAAAGGTTTAGCTTAAACTTTCAAAGTGTGTGTGTGTGTGTGTGTGTGTGTGTGTGTGTGTGTGTGTGTGTGTGTGTGAGTGTGTGTGCTGCAGTAGATGAGGGAGGAAAATGCTGGAATTTTGCCACTTCATAACTTCAACCAGTGTGAAGCTGGCACTTGCACACATAAACAACATTTTTTAGCTTCTATTTTTTGCCAGACAGGTTGTCTGTTTTCAATTTTCTCACTCTCTCATTTCCACCGTTAACAACGTGTGAGGACATAGTTATTTTACGGCTACATTTACATAATAGGCATTGATCGTAGACATTATCTAAACATGCCTGACATGCTTGAACTTTCTATACGTTGGTTCTCATACCTGTCATAAATGTTTGGAGGCCAGTTTTCTGTCTAGAGCGATGGTGAATTGGGCGTTCCGTTATTGTTTGAAACACAATACAGAGAAGAATTTCCTTACTGTTAGCGTTGGATAGCCAGATTTCATTGTATGCAACACGATTACATCGTTTTTTGTGATGTAATTGTTTGAAAGACCTTAACAAAAGGAGAGCGTAATAAAACAGCTTACTGATAAATATCAATCTGATGTACAAAACCAGTTTTATATGTCCTGTTGTTACCTGGAAATGTACAATATATATGTATTGGCGATAATATACAAAAACACTTAGGTTAATTAGGTCCTTTTATACAGCATTAGGTCTGGATCGTCTACCGATTCTGTGCTGAACATTTTCATTCAACTTTTCACCTCATTACTCCATGTTTTATAGGCATATTGTGAGACATTTGGACCGTAAACCTAATAAATAAGATATTTCCTCTATTTTGCAGTTACAGAAAACAGTTTTTTGATATAAATGTTTTTTTAAAAATGGTCATATTTGACCGGATGAATGTAGGAGCATCTTCTAAGTTCAGATGGTAGGAGGATGCAGACTAGCAACGGTAAACATTCTCGCTCTTGAATCTATCCCGGCCTGCAAACACTGTTGAATGTTGGTCTGTGCATTTATTTTTTTTACATCAGGGGGGTATATCAGAAAACGGGTTTAGTTGAAACTCTGAGTTAGTTAAGCCTGAGATGAGGGAAATTCTGGGTTTTCCGTTCCAGAATGTAAGTTACCGCGGTAACTTACCGATTGAAACAAATCAATGAACCTGATTAAATCAGGGGTGTGGTCACAACATGGTAGGACTATCTGGACCAGATCTGGTCAGTCCCAGGTGACCCTAGGTGGTTTGGGTTAGTGTAAGCCACACCCGTCTCACTGCCCTCAAAACAGTGGAACTCAAAAACATTGGGTCGCTCAGAAAAGAACCGGCCTTCAGCTCAAGTTTTCTCCGGACCGCGGTACCTTACTCTGTGGACCTAACCTGCTCACTGGCAGGTTTACTTCTAGAAGCCTCTGATTGTTCCCGACTCCTCCTCCTTCTGAGCCTGAAGCACAGCTGTCAGACAGAGTGTCCGTCAATCATTTGTAAAGTTAACAGATTGACGTCGGGAGTGGACTGAGAGGCTCAAACCGAACCTGCTTTCATTCTGTGATTTATCTGAGTGACATTTGCCATCCATCAACTTTATCTGGTGGTTACAGAGGCAGCAGTCGCCGCTGGACTCACGCAACCCTCTCCCTGGCTCATCCCGGGGGTCGGGGATCCCGAAATGTCCACATATGTAATATAGAAATCCTCCGGGGAATTCTGTGTCCACCCAGGATTTACCCACCCAGGATTTGTAGTAAATTTTTTACAGCTGCTTTCATTTGCCCATAAACGCCACACATTCACAACAAATAATACTTAGAATAAAACTATTAGATACATTAATTCAGGCAAGGATTCCCTACCAGATCCAGATCCACACTCTAGGTGTGACTGCACTTTGAAGATCTAACCAGCTGCTGGTACTGATGCATCATTTTACTGTACAGAATAAGGAGTATCAACCATCTCATCTAACTTCAAGAAAACCTATTAGATAGTCATATCCCCGACTCACCATAAAATAATACAGAGTTATATTTTCCAGTTGGAAGCAGGAGAACAACGGAGCAAAAGTTTTGTTGAATTAAATCAGGTAATTCTTAGTTGCGTTCTATTCAGCATTCTCTCTGGTGAAACTGCAGCACACTACTTATGGCAACATATATGAATTATTCAGCAGTGTCGTGGTTTCTGGTACTTTCTGGTAAGGCTGCAGCCACCGCAGCATGGATCCAGCAATACCGCGGTGTGTTTATTGATGAGGTTCTGGACATGGCTGGGCTTGGTAGCATTGAGGGCAGGATTTTGAAGTCCATTCTATGGACTGGACACAGATTATGGATTCCCATGGACACTTACCACACAAGCTTTCTACGGAATGCGAAGGGTAAGAAGAAGAAGAAAAAGAAGAAGAATTGAAGGCCTCTCCACCTGTGCCTCTTTAATCATTCCAATGACTGTGCACCGCCAGGATTGGACCTCCCAACCTTGTTTGGGTCCAGATAGATGACATTGGATGGATCGTCTACCTTCGTCGCCAACATTGCTGCATGTCGGATCTGTAGCATCTCAGGATTCCAATGGAATCCTACAGTCCGGAGAGAAACAGGGAGTGATTGGGACTGAGGGTTCAAATTAATTATCTGGTTGCGAAAACGTCACTGCAGGCTGTTTTCTCAATAAACAGACGAGTGATTGGTTGTTTAAACGTGCTGCAGTTGTGTTTTTATTTCAAGAAGAGGACTTCGGCTCTGCGCTTGCCTCATTCCATCCTCCCCCCTGCTCTGTCTGTCTCTACTTCCTCTCACATCCCTCACAAACCTGCATGAAAAAAAAACATTTACGAGGTCAACAACTCTCAATGCCACACTGTTGTTTTTATTATCCCAAAAGGAAGGAATGTACCTCAGCTGCATTTTGCTTGAACATCAACAAAAACATAAACAGCATTCTCAACTGCACTAAAGGTTGCGTCGCTTCGGAGCTGGAACGTCAGTATGCCGTGATTTTCTTTCTCAAAACTTCCTATATGACATCCATGAGGTGAAGATCAACACATCCTACACTGAACATCTGGCAAAAAAGGTTGACAGTTAGCCATCTGAAGGCAAGTTTTAGTGGGTCCATTTCCTAGGTGCTTATTCTGTCTTGATTTAAACGATTATTAGCACATTCATACCCTGACAGTTCTACCAATGCGAGTAAAGCAGCAGGCTGAAAAATCGCTGAAGGGCTCAATGGGCAGGAAAAGCAGACTTCATACCCCCCCCCCCCCCCCCCCCCCCCCCCCCCCCCCCCCCCCCCGTGTCCACGGATCGAGTCTTACACAACCCCATCTTCTCGTCCCGACACCAACGTCAAATCCTGAAGGATTAATCAAATCTTTCCTCCATCTCTTCATCCACCCTTGCTTGTTCAGTTAATGCGACATTGTCTGTCGTCTACAAACACAGCTGATTCTATTTTAATCCCGTAATGTGTGACTCCACGTTATCTTAGAAAACTTGTAGTGGGTCCATGTTTGAAAATTCAGAAAGGGTTGATCT
Organism: Lophius americanus; assembly: GCA_037951165.1. Classification (NCBI taxonomy): domain Eukaryota; kingdom Metazoa; phylum Chordata; class Actinopteri; order Lophiiformes; family Lophiidae; genus Lophius; species Lophius americanus. The sequence continues at coordinate 1,950,700 of JBBDHG010000098.1, read as the reverse complement.
GTGAAGATTCTTGTAATATTTGTGAATAAGGTAAGTACAGCATTGAAATTGACAACATATGAAAGTGAAACCATCAAGTTCTTGACATCGATCGAACATCGATCCTCTGCATCATGTCACAGACTGATCCTTCGTTGTTTCCTCAGACACTGCTTCCTCCTGTGCGGCGGATGAGAGGATGGATTGCTGACCGCGGCGTTCACTGATTGGTTCACGCTTCTTCTCTGGCCGCAGCTGCCCTCATGGCCAAAAGCCCGGAGGTGAAGCTGGCCGTCTTCGGCAGAGCCGGCGTCGGGAAGTCAGGTAAACAACTGCGTGCTTTTGTGTTTATCAGAGGCAGACTATCACAAAGATTTAAAACATTTGTTAAATATGTAATTTAGCTTACTCAAGTGTCTTTTTTTCTTTTATCCACCTATAAGGAAGTATTCTTCCACTGAAAGTGAGAGGATGTGACAAATGGGAACTTCTTTTGTACCAAGCCCACGTTAAGTTCTTTTTAACCAACAGAGGGTTGTCCACTCTACTCACACTTTATTATTATTTCTTCGATATATGTCGAGGGCCACAATTGGCTCTTGGACCCTGAAGAAGTCAAACACAGCCTGAAAAACCTTGTTTGGTACCGATTCAGATGCATTTGCATGGAGATATTTTCTATCCCTTCTAGTGGCTTGTATTTGATGCTTTATCACGTTTGTGTGCTCCAAGTTTGGGATCCCTGCTTTTATGCACAGATGTAGTTCTTTTCTGGTTTACGGCAAGCCTCCGAGCCTCGACGCTCAAGCATATGAACTTCACTTGAACTCAACTGCTCGGCATCTAGAGTTTTCCTGGTTCTTCAGCTCTTTCTGCCTCGTTTATGCTGCCGCTTTGCTTCCACCACAACCCCTGTCGTCCAGTCCCTTCCTCTTTCATACTGTCAGTGTTTTAATAGTCGCAGTAATTTCTACTCATAGTCACTTTGTTTGCTCAGTCAACGTACCAGCAGGAGGCTGTTTTTCGGTCTGTTGTAAATACACCCCCACAGTTGAGTCATTATCATTGATGTCAGCATTCCCCTATAAGCTGCGGCTGCTCGGCCTCAGCTGGCGCTCTCGTATGTTTTCTCCAGTAGCTAACACAATAACTCAGACCACATGTTGACTGTCGACTGCAAATCAAGACAGATTACCTCTGAGTAGAAATCAGCTGTTGGAAAACATGCCTGGGGATCGCTTCGATGTCGGAGAAGGCCATTAAGATGCCTGAGGAGGTCAGCTCAAGTACTGTAAATAAATTCTTTCACCGGGGAGTTCATAGCCTTCAGATGGAAGGTCCGCATTTATTAAACACGATAGTGAGGCTGACGGTTTCTGACATGCACACCTGAAAGCTGGTGCAGGAACGGGAGACCTTGAAGCCCCGAATATGCAACTTCTTGAGTTAAAAGGCGAAACACATTTCAGGGCTCTTAAGCATTTCCACTGCTTGTTTCCCCCAAACTTTTAGGTCTGCTAACCTCAACCTCTCCAGTGAAAATACTCTAAATGCTGGATTATGTTACTATTAAAAGTTCGGCCATTATCATTAATCACTCCTCTTTAAAAAAAAATAATAATGCACCTCATCGATCATTTGGACTCTGGTTCATCTTCTATCTTTGCAATGAAGCAACCACTGCTGATGGACATCCAGTTCCTAATGCAGTGCATCATACTCTGCAGGTATGAAGTCCCATCTGGACCCCTCAGCGCTCCACATGATGTTCATAGGGTCTCAAACCAATGCCTGTGAAAACCTCTGGGCTGCAACTCAAAACTTGAATTTTTGAACTTGCAGTCAGCAGAGGGTTAAATATTCAAAGATACATTTGTGGTTTAACAATATTTAATTGTAAATATTCTGCTCTGGATTATTAAATCCAGAGCAGAATACTTAGAATGAAATTCTTTCGAGTAGCCACCTTCCCACAGCTTGTGCAGGAGTCTTGTCCAGTGGTACCGTCGTCAAGTAACACTGCAGATCTGCAGAAAAGTGGGTTCAAACATTGATTTGAATGTTGGTTTTAGTACGGAATTGTTGATTTCCATTTTATTGATCATTAGAGAGATTTGACTGTAAAATAAAATGAAGCAAACTTGTTGTCTTCTTTAAAACAGGTCCTCCATGGTTCAGATAGGTTTTGTCCTGTGGTTGAAGGACTAGGTAATAAAAGGGAAGAATTCATTGATTGACTTCTGGTTTAGTGTAAACTCTCTTTAATATGAACTGTCCACTGGAAGTTTTTGGACACTTTTATACATCGTGGAATTTTCTCCATTTGCACTTTTTCTCCATTTGCACTTTTTTAAGACTTGCAATTTTTATCTTTCAAAACATGCACAACAATTATTTATCTAATTCTTTTCTTTATGTTTCTGTAATTGTCAAACCACCGTCCATCCTTTGCTCTTCTTTATGCCTGGAATGAGAGAGACTCGAGTGTCGAGTTGGTGAGAGTTGTCACACTGAATCTTCATGTAACCCTGGTGACCTTAACGATAAAAGGCTCTCAACTAAACAGCTCTTTTATGGAACACATGATAATAACGCACACGATTTATCACTTCATGGATAATATGTCAAAGAAAAAAAACATTTGACGGCCTTTAGAGGCTGGTTTCCTTTATGTGTTGGAGGGTTCTCATAAAACTCTATAGGCTGTACTCTAAACATTTAGTTAGAGAGACTGCACTTCACAGGGAGCTGAATTGTCCTTGAGTAAGATAATAAACACCAGCTACAGTAAGTCTCTGTCTATCCTCAGACCATCCTGGGGTTGAGTTTGATTAAATCAAACTAAAGTTAACATAACCAACCAGCCAGCTTAAAAATAATTGCTGAGTTCGGCTTTTTAAGTGGAAATATAAAAAAATGAATGAAAGGATTATCCTTTTTTTTCAGAAAGTGAGTGAAAGGCATGTTTGGTTTATAAAAAAATCGGGCTAGTATTTACTCTTTTATCTGTGACATTTGATCTATTATACAGTTTTTAGAGTTTCCAAATGTCATGGAAAGCTTTAACTAAAACCACAATTGCCCGTAATAGTCACTGATTCCAAACCAAAGTAATTAATATACGATGTGTGGGAGGTGACGGATAAAACTTTGCCTGCTGGAGTCTAGATCATGGCGGCATGACCCTTAACCCCGACCCTAGTCTGGCATGTTTTAGGATTCAGTATATTAATAAAATGTAGGAACGGAAAAAACGGTAGTTAATCATAGAGGCGATATTGTGCTGAGACGATGTCAAAGGCTTAGGTTTAAGATTAACATTTATGAAAACTCTCCAACCATCACACATACAAGCTAATTAAATGTTGTTTTTAAAGGAAACTCTGCTTCAAAAACTCACATGACAAAAAATGTTCAGTTGTGAAACATGTCTTAAACCACCTGTATCAGTCCAGTATCCTGTTCTTCATAAGAATACACAGATGCAAACTTGTGTTTAAGAAGACCTTATTTACTTTTAGAGAAAATGAAACGCCGTCCGGCTCTTCCAGCCGCTGATGGTTTATTTGAGCTCATCTTTATGTGATGTTATTTTAGTTGGACTTCAGTGAATTTCACTCTAGTTTTGATCATTCTCTACCAGAAGGTGTTTGTTGCCCCACTGGGTGGAAAAAATGTGTTCCTAACATGTGGGAGCTGCAGGGTGGGCCGGCGTTGTCTGGGGGTTTGCTGGCCTGACCTGGACTCCTACTGAGCATCAAACGTCAGTTAGGGAGCGGTGTTTTATTTAAGTTATGCCTCTTCTGGCCCTTCGGTTTATTGACTCAGTGGAGGAAAGAAGAGGTAAGGAATAGGATAAATTTACCCAGTTATTACACCGCCAACATGGTTCTTAAAAATCTAACATACATGCATGCACGCAAACACAGATTGAGCGATATTACTGAAATGATGACTCTTCATTACACTAAATTGTTTTTATTCTAATAAATAGAATCATGAAAAAGACTTAGGACGTGTAACACGTCAACTTTTTTTGATAGATATTGAGATACTTTATTAATCAGGCTCAGGTGTGCCCCAATTGTCAGATTTTTGAGTTGATCCAGATGAAGGGGAAGACCCAGGAATTTTTTGCTATTGCTAGATTTCTTTACAGCTTTCCTAATTCCTATGACCACTGAACCCGTTTTTATGGCCTGACACTGTTGGCTATTCTAGTTGATTATTTTAATTTTGCTAAATTTATTTTCTGCAGAAAACATGTTTTTTCCCTGTCTCATGATCCCCAATGAACTCAAACACAGCACCAGTGATATTATTGATCTAATTAATTATAATTGATTACAACTGATTGATGATTGAATTAATATAATTATATAACAGATTATTAGTTAACATGGCATCAGTTGAACATTGAAATTGATAGAAACTCCATTAATTATTTTATACTTGAGGTGAAAATTTTGTTCCGTAAGAAGCCAGTAAACTATTATGGATTTTTACGTGTAATTAATGATTGCATAAGCGGCTATGGATAATGAATGAATGAACAAATTAAAATGACTGCATTCATGAATATATAAACTATCATTCTAATAATAAATACAGCTTCTTATTTCAGTTACTATTTACTTAATTGAGATCTAATTAGACTGAACATAAGGTTTGACATTCACCTGACAGGTGATGTCGCTCGTTTGACGACATTGCCTGTTTCAGTGTTCTCACTAATGAAAAAGATTGTGCAGCTTCCTGCTTAGAGAACAATGGCGCCCATTCACATTCTTTAAATAGCACGCTTTGAAAGATAGTGGGATGCTCTTTTGGGAAAGAGACTTCATGCGGTGCGAAGCAGCAGCTTGTAAAACATCTCCCTTCCTCCCCTCAGCTCGTCTGTCGGGCAGAAACAGAACAATAACAGACCAATAACAACGTGCCAACATGTGTCTGCCTCAGAAATAACTGTGTTCACAGCTTCCAAGGCTGGGAAGCAACTATGGATGAGGTGAACGTAGGTACTAGTGTGGAGCTCAAGGTAAAACGTGATTCAGAGGGGACTCAACTGAACACAATGCTGGACAAAGACACGGCTGCGGTTTTCAAGACTTTAGGGTTGACCATTAATGTGATTTTTCTACAACCAATTTAGTCAGTGAATCGACAGATGATGCCCAAAAAATCTCTCAGAGGGGAGCACATTAAAACTACGCCGTTGTGTTGGACAGCGGGGGTCTATCTCCAAAAGGCCATCGTACAAACAATCCCTATAATTGATTTCCTCAAATCAAATGGGAATTCATGTCTGAAAAACATATTTTTCTAAAGAAGCTCCCCATACTGAGTAAATTATGAACTATTAACATCTTACACCAGGAAGATCTCAAGTCGACTCATATGCACCAAATATTGGGTATTTACTGTATATATATAAGCTCCCCCTAGTGACATAAATATTGTCAGAAATGTACGACATACCAAAATCAATCCAGTTCTTCCTCACATTAAGGTCTATGTTTGGTCTGAAATTTGAAAATGATCCATGCGATAGTTTTTGATTACCACATTTACAGAACGGCTCTGTGGCAGCAGTAGACGCAATGAACACGATTCCATAATATTTCTTTACTGACCTTTTGGGGGAAACAAGAAATCGATAGTGAGTGAGTGAAACCAAACAAAAAAAGATAGATATAAAGAAGAGAAAATAGTTATGTTGCATTTTTCCATTCTGTTTCATGGTTCAGTGTTAGGAGGTAACCAGATACCTCTGATTCTCCTCAATCTATTGTCCAGTAGTACCTCATTGTAAAATTGTTTGTCTGTACCTGAGGCAGGGGTCGCCACTGTGACGTGCCAGAGGGGCAAATGGATTTCAGGGTCTTGATCAAGGAGCTTACGCTTCAAACTGCGGGTGCAGTCTGGGAATCAAACAGCCAACCTTCCAATCCATGGTGGACTATGCTACCCCATGAGCTGCTACCGCCTCAAGAGATCATTTGTTTTTCAGAAAGACAGTGACAGTGACAGTCAAGACAGTGACAGTGACAGCAGGAAATTGAGACTGAACATCAGTGAGACAGGAATGTATGAGAGATTGTAAAAGGATAGTCTTCCTCTCTGAAGCTCTGCTAGACTTGTGTGTGTTTAGAAATAACTACAGTAATCCATGAAATGAATGACACGGCTGAAGCAAATTTAGGACTGCGGTTTGGGCACATTTTTTCAAGTTTGTCATTCGAGAAGTTAAGGTGTTGAAATATTTAAGATTGTATTGTATAACTACATCCCTACAGTTATTACATCTTGATGTTTTTGGGCCATTTGGCTGACTTGGATCGGGTCTGAATCACAGTGTCGATGTAAATATTTCTTTCACTCTCAATGGGTAGGATTTAGTTGCAGGTTGGTCCCTCCTCCCTGCCTCCAGACAGCAGCAGTGGTCAAGTGACGTAAACAGGGATTGGGGAGAGTAGGCGGCACTAGCAACTGGTGCTTTTTCTGATTGTCTCAAATAAAACACAAATAAACACCGTCACACATTTTCTCTGAATTCACAAGTTTCACACGTAAAACACAGTGACAACTCATTATACAGCAATGATGGAACCAGATTTGCACATCATAGAAGGGTGCACTACCGAATGTCGTGAGCAAGTGTTCCCCGAGGTTCTATAAAGTTACTTCAGATGGGTTACAGTCAGTGACACGATCACAGCATGTCTTTGAATGATTTTGACAATCTTCATACTGTTAGCTTTTGATTATGGTTTGATATTGGCTTCCTGCTGAAAGATGGCAAATACACCCTTTTACGCTCAAATTACTCTGGCAGCAATCACGCTGCTTCCAAAATCAACCTCCTCTGATTCCTTTTGGAGGAAATGAAAGTCCTAAGAAGTAATTAAACATAATCAGGCTTTTGGTGCATAAATCCTCTATCTAAAACCACCGTGCAATTAACGGGATGCAGAGGCCCTGGGACCGTCGTTCTTCCTTCTGCTTCAGTTTCCAGGCACATCTTTGGCCTTGACTGAAGAAGGAGCTCACAGCTGTGATGTTGGCTGGCATGTTTAACTTCCCTGATTGCATTATGCGTGCCGGATGCAATGAGCCGACACAAGGTATGACTCACCGAATGCATTATGCTTTGGAACAGGAGTACAAATCAATCTGTCAAAGGTAGATTTTAATGTCTAAGATAAGAGATATGAAAAGGTTCACAAGTGGCTTTCAGAGAGACTGACTGGGGAAAAGTGAGTGTTCAGATGAGGTTTGTCCTGTGTACACGCCATTAAATAACCTTTATGTGTCTGTCAGTGAGTTACATAAGACTGCAATTTTCCGAATGTTGTACCTGTTCAGTTCAGTCTGGGAGCTCATTCCGTCTGGCTGCCAACACAAACCTGATCAGTTTGGGTTGCCGTGGGGAAGAAGTGGTTGTGTGTTCCCGGCCAAGCGCTGAGATAGAAAAGTGCTCTATTTCAATTTGGGATGGGATACAACTATGATGGGATTAGTAACGACGGGAACCTGTTGTAGTGAGATAGAGAAGTAGTGATTCCTCACAAATGTTTTATCTAAACTGCCTGTGCTGGAAAACTGCTCAGACAAAAGACAGTGCCTGGTTTTAAGTCCATGGCACAGGTTTATTTAGGGTGCGTCTAACTCCCTTTTGCGAGGAATGCAGCTCAAAGGGTGCAAAGTAAAGTGAAAGATACAAAAGGGTTGTAGTTAGTCATCATGGACCCTGTTTAGACTCAGCTTTGAAATGTGTTTTAGGCATCGAAACACAAGCAGACAGCGAGACACAGCGCTGTTTATACCTGAGTTCATCATGCGTCTCCAAACGTGTCCAATTGATCACTTTGCTGCCGATGTCACTTCAAGGTGGCGTCATGCGTTGCTGTCGGTCAGTCAAGTGCCAAATTTATTTAGCAAGCTAGCAAGGGCTACCTAACAACTTGAAGAAGTTGCAAGAGCTAAACTACATGTACGGACTATTCTAACTGTTGAGACTGACAGGAAAAAATAATTTGCAGCGTGCTAAAGACTGTAAGACAAGAAGAAGATTTAGTCACTTTAGAAAAGCCGTGGCTTTCGCCGGGGCTTCGCTAGCCACAAGACTTTAAAGATAAGAATCGCTATGCTCAGCACTGATGACATATTTTCCTGTGACGCCCTTGTCAGGGATACATCAGGAAACATTAACATTCACACTTAAAAAGATATGTGATGAAAAGTGTCCCGGACCACCCCGGTAAGTGGTTGGAGTGATCGGACCACAGTACGTCCTTTTGGTCATCTACACCTGTATTTAGCGATATGTCTAACTGTCCACTTGTGATCAGATCCCCCAAAGCACATTTTAAAATCAAGTCTTAATAGGGTCTTAGTTGTCATAGGTGTGTTTTCAGCCCAACATGAATAAAACCATCCTGTGTCATCAACCATTGCCCTTAAAAGCCAGTTTTCCCTGTAGCATGTTGCTCTTTAAACACTTATCTGGCTGAAGAGCAGGAATGTGGTTCTTGTCCAGTGGATTCTCTGCCCCCATCATCTCCCATTTATGTGTCCCATCAACAACTCCCTTTGACTGCATGACCATGTTTGTGTGGTCAGTCGGGTAATACACATCAATCAGCCATAACGTTAAAAACAACCTGCTTAGTATTTTGTAGGGTAGTTTTACATTAAAAATAGTTCCGCGATAAACTGGTATGTTCTGATACCTTTCCATAAAAGCCAACATTAACTTTTCTAGCTATTCTGTGGTATCGGACAACAGGGGTAACCTTTGCTCTCAGTGTCTTTGGGAACCATGACACTGTTGCGAGGTCACCAGTTGTCCTTCCTTATATCACTGTGGCTGGTAAAAATGTATGTAATTAGCCTTAAACCTGACACAAGGGGTTCATTTCCCCATCCCACAACTGTTATGATTAAGATTTATATTTAGCCGTTGAAAGCACTCATTTTCCCCATAGTCTCTGTTATTCAGTTTCCCTATCATAGATTATTATCTTATGGCTGATAAGTGTAAATGACCATTTGTATTAAAGCTGATGGAATACAGGTGATTGAATACTTCATTAATGAGGATCATGATAATGCATTACCTGCACTGATCCAGAGGCATAAACAAACACTGCGTCTGCTTACAAATTAATTGTTAAATGTCATGACATGCTAATAAATTCCAGTGTTAATGGAGGTTTTGAGTTCTTCTACGATGCTCTTATCTACTTCTACACTTCTCACAGTCCAGGTTCATAATTGTTTGCCATCCTCCCAATAAATCCTGAAGCACCGGTAGAAGGGCGGTTCATTAATCCGACTGGGTGGTTGTATAAACTCATGCGTATTCAAATGATGTCATTGCCAATTCATGCATGACTAGATCGCGTTCATTTGTAATGTAGGTGCATCTAATGTTTCCTTTACATTTGAAAAGAACGGTTCTATCCCATGTGTTTTTTTGTCAATGGTGCAGTTGCTTTCTGATTGCAAGATAGCAATCTTTCAACAAGGGGCTTGACCGCACCTCATTTTAAGATCAACAATGCTACTGTTGCACACAGTTAAGTGTTCTTGAACAACGTGGCTGCTGGGTTTGAACAGTCTGCATCGGTCAGATGTTAGTAGCTGCATGCTGTGTTCCTCTTTACACCAGGCATGAGATAGATCCCAGTTTTAAAAGTTATGTAGAATGGTTTATCACACTAAAGCAGTTTTTTATTTTAAGGATTTGTATGTAGTGATGAACCTGGAGAAAATTAGCTGGAGAGGTTTGGTTTTCACAGCTGATGATTCTTATACTTTAGTTCCGTGGACCGTTCTCATCCCTATTCAGCCCACGAATTGAGAAAAAATAGATTAAAAAAATCCTTCACATGTTGCCCACAGTGTCAGCGAGGTAAGGAGCTACATATTTGACAGTTCTTGTTGTTTTTACACATCTCTCTGCTGCCCCAAGTGTCCGAACGTCAGCACTAGCATGATAAACAGACAACATTGGAGATAAGTAGATGATTAAAGAGCTGCTGTCCTTATTTCTTATCGGGTTATGTAAAGCGATCGCTGAGGACAGTGAATTTGATTAAGAGAGGATTGATTCAGTCGTGATGGATAAAGATGAGTCAGTTTTATCACCTCTCATTTTTTCCACACTTATTTATTTGTACGATTACGGGTCCGGGGCGAGCTGCATCTTAAGCAGGTTTATTTGGCCTTAAAAAACCTTTTAATGTCCAGCTCAGCTGTTTGAGCACATTTTGAGTCGAGAGGTATATGAGTAAGGAGTAAGGGGCCGGGTATGGAGCCTTGAGGGACCCCACAGGTCCAAGGGGCCACCAAGGTGGGGTCATTAACCATGGCTTATGAGAAAGTCCTATTTGATCAGAAGGAATATTTTTTTTGGGCATATTAGAGCATGTGAGGACTTACTAAACAGAATTATGTAACTCGATAAAAAAAACTTTTTTTTTTAAAGTCTAATTACGACCAAATCGTTTTCTAAAAACCTTCTACACCAAAAAGATTCAGCTAATCTTATTAGAATAGACTATTTTCCATAATACACAAAATGTCATCACAAAATTAGTTTAAAAGTTAAACTAAAAGTCGTAAAAGTTTATGTGAGCTTCTGCCCGCGTTGGCCAGGACATAAAAAAAAAAAAAAAGATAGAAAAAGATATTTGATCTCAATAGACTTTTTTTTGTGAACATTTTTCTAGAATTCTGATTTTTGAACTCAGAATTGTGAATTTAATCTCAGAATAGGTCTACATGATAAAATCATTTGGAATTCTGAGTTTGATGTCAGAAATCTGAGATTAATGTCGGAATTGCAAAAATAAATTCACATAGCCACATGTGGCCCTAATACTCTTTTTACTAGATTTAAAATTACATTTTTATTTAACTTCCACCATCCATCTGTTTTCTGTTTCTTCGCTGCGGTGCCTGGCATGGATCCTAGCCCGCTCTGTAGGCGAGAGGCTTATTCACAAAGATTACAAAAATCTGTTCTTTGTCTTTTCACAGCAGTTTTGTGTCTATGCATTAATGAAGTTACACCAGGGTCACAGAGCCCAAAGCCAGGATTATTACTTTAAATGTGTGTTTTGAATAAACTTTCTCCTTCTTTTTTCGCCCACCCACATCTTGACATTTACTTTATATCTAATCGGCATCTAAAATTCACTTAATTTCCTGACTAACAATAAGTAGTCCTGTTACAGGCACCTAAATATTTAGATCTGAGAGACGGGCATGAATCATGGAGAAAGGACTCCACGGTCATACTAAAAAAAAAAGCTCTATTTTTCTTGACAGGTAGGCAGTCAGTCTTCTGTTACTGCAGTCTGTGAGCAACGAGGCGTCATTAAGCTGTCAGAGAACCTGAATTCTCTCAATACACCCATCCTCTGCTCGCCTTTCTACATCCTCCTCCACTTTCTTCTCTCTTGAATGAATTTTCTGCTGCCTTGAGCTTTCCTTTGTCTTTAGTAAGGAACGGAGTGCTTTTATCATTCAACCTGTGCGTGAACTCTTAAACGCTCGATGGGCTCATTGTTCCTTTTCACCTATTCGCGCCGTCACACTAAACAGACCGAGAGGTTTAGCCGAGGAAGGAAAAATCCTTTTTTGGAGTTCATCGTTTCGTGCCTTAAGATATTTTTATTTTCAGGAAATGAATCGCTCGTCTTTTGACACACACAAAAAGATGCAGAGGAACCATCAATGATAATTGTTGTGTCACAGGATGTGGGCTTCCTGTCTTGCTCTTGCTTATTTTATACGACTGAATTATTTTTAGAGCACATCTCTGCCTCTCCGCCGCCTCCACATACCGTCCATTGTCCACCTGTGTAGGTGTGAGTCACCACGGACTTTAACATCTGCACTCACTGCAGATTAGCGGCGCTTTTAGATTTTCATCATAGATCCATTCAGCGTTCTTTTCTTTTGCTTCTTGAGCTGCGTTATCGGCTGGGGTTTTCAGGTTAATGTTTAATATTCAGAGCTTTCCGTGATATTTGATTCATTCAACACACTCCCCTCCCACCTCCAAACACTTTTGTTTTATCTTCACATCAGTTACATAACACTTTATTATACATTAAATCTCCAGGAGTCTTCTTCTGCACATATTAATATCTTCTCTGAGCTCGATGTTTTCTAATTTCCTCCCAACAGCCTTTCCTTATCACCGTGTGATGCAATATTGTCTCAGCCTAAGGAGCTTCGGTCCACAAACAAACAAATATAAGGCAGAACCAGTAGTAAGTCCTCCCATTATTGGCCAGAAGCCGTGACAAAAGGTCCTTACAGGGGATTTATAGTAATCATGTCTTCAGGAGTTCAGATGTGGATTTGGAAACAACCCATGTGGCGGTACAGAGAGTCAACATACAGCTACATTGACCCGCCCCTAAAAACTGTGATTGGTCATACAGGCACGCTTATTTTTCCCCTCCTATGTTTCTGCTGCTGGAAGAGATTGCTGACGGTGAAAATGAACCAACATCAAAAAAGAATTTCCATTTAGATATAAATGGCAATTCATCAAGATTTGCCATTTTCATAACCTAAACAAAATGTGCGGTTGGTCCTTAACACGTTATTTTGTGATGAAACAAGATGCCTTCTTGCCAGATTTAGGCATGTAGGACATGTTGTTGACCAGTGATGCTGATTTTATCTATGTTTCCTGCCAACAGTCTTCACCATGACCATGTAGTCCTGGATATGAAGCTCTGTCCGTCTGTAAGCCTTCATGACTAACCATGGGTAATCTGTTTGAGCAATTGTAGCAAACAGTTCAAAAAGCTTCACCAAACTTTTCACATACACTGTTCATCCATAACATTATAACCACATACTGTCGTGAATAACACCCATTGGCTGTGATACCTCTCCGAGGACGCGATATATCAGGCTGCGCGTGAACTGTTTTGTCCTGACGTTGACGTGTTCATAAGGATGTTAGTGAATTTGTCGAGGGACAAATTGTGATGCTCGACAACTGGGTCAGAGCATCTCCAGAACTACAGGTCTGTTTTGGTGTTCCTATCAAAGAGGTCTAAGGAAGGACCACAGAGGATGCTTGTGGGGAGCAACGGCCAGCTTGTGCTGTCTCATCCCACTGAACGGCTACTGTTGCAAAAGCTTTAGAAAACGTTAATGTTGGTTCTAATATAAATTAATCAGAACATAAAGTACACAGTATAAGGCCGTTGTTTTAATGTTATGGCCGATATATTGTCTTTATTAAGAAGTTTTACCTTTCGACATTTTGAATTTTATAAAACAAATCTCTTTGCATGATCATGAGTATAAATGAAGGTTTATTTATAGCATAACAGTCACATAATAATAGACTCTAGAGTTACCAAACGTAGCAACTGTATATATTGGCAACTTCCTCATTGAATATATCCATAACTCTACTCCAGGCTCACGAGAGGAACTAAGGATTTGTCTAATCAGTCATTCAAACTTCCGTCACAGAGAATCTTTCAAACTATTTGTGTGTCATTGTCGGGGCTTAACAGCCAATTAATGCAAGAAAAGAAGTTAAAATATAAAGTCTGGTCTGTGACATTTAGAGATAAAAGCAAGCGTGACAAAAGGTTGATAGGAAATGAAAACATTAGAGATTAATACAACAAAGAAGATGAAGAGAGAATAAATATGATAAATAGAATTAAAAAACAGTGATGAAAAACTGTAAAATGCTTTCATACATAACTATGAATACTTAAACAGTACAGTTTTAGGACATTACATAAAAGCCAGACTAAGTAGAGGTCTTGTCTTTTAACCTACTAAATTATTCTTTGCACTTAAATCTATCCAACCATTAACCATATCGGTGCAGATGACAACAGATTAATATGACTCGTCATTCATAAAGGTCCTACGTGTATTGGAAATCTCCAAAAAACTCCCTTTGGAGTCAGTTTCTCATGGTTACTGATTACATTTGCATTCCCTTATCTGTTCTCAATCATAGCAAAGGCCAAAGCTCACAAAAAGTTTTTTACTAAGCCAGTGTTTTGCCCCCATGAACAAAATTCTCACAGCTCAAACAACGTCCTGGTGGTGATGTGAACGTTTTTCTACCAGTGGTTTCATTCAAGTCTGTTGTATAAAATCTCTAACACCAAAACTGAGATTCTTCACGGCGAAAATAGGCACTTCTCCTTTCCCCCCGCTGCTCTTGGTGCTCACTGCCTCACCTATATGTGTGCAATCACATGGTCAACAGACGAAGGCTCTCTGGAGGTGTGGTTGCCTTCATCTGCCTCACATATGGCTCTTGTTGAATAGGCCAGCGGTGCTATTGTTGGAGACTAAATTAAAGGGATGAATGCGGTGTTAGAGCCCACACGCCCTTCCTGTTCCAAGCCCAGCTTCTGTCCTTTTTGCATCTTAGGAGTCATGAAATCAAAGCCTCTCTGGTATCCCATTTTGCAGAGCCACAGGGCACTGAGGAGAATGACTGCCTCTCCTCTTTATGCCATTGTGTGCTCATGGAGCTAGTCCAAAGAGGAGCGGAGGGGAGTTTGTCTGACCTTTCTGATCACTCAAACTGAACTTGATACACATGGCGACTCGTTGTGATCACACAAAGAAACTCCCATATTCATAGTGTGAAGGCGAAAGGCATTCCGCTAGAAGCGCATTGGGAAGTTGGAGCTCTGTAAAAAAACTCAACAAACTTTGTGTTTAACGCCAGGGAATCTATGATACAAAACCTGGATACAACCTGTTTGTGCCGGCTAAACATACAGCAGGGACTACAGCTGATGGCAAACTTAAACTGATAAGCCAAAACATTAAAACCACTGGCCTAATGTAGTCTGGGTTCCCCTATCGTTGCCAAAACAGCTGCGTGTAGAACGGCGTGTGCCTTCTTCTTCTGTGGATTCGGACAGCATTCTTTTTTCCTTTCCTGTCTCACATGTTTTTTCGGGGAATAAGAGCTTGAGTTTATCCCATAGAACCTGAAAGATGGTCGACTATGCCTATTTAAGGTGAAATGAAATGAAACTTTGATGGAAGGCTGCATTGGTCTACAATTGCAAACAGGTTCTATGACCAAGACTTATCGTCAACCAAAAAAAAACCCCATATATTTTGATAATTTGGACTACAAATGTTTAAAAACGAATAGAGACATTTACACAGGACCAAGTTGAACATTAATGAAAGAAAAAAGAACTACCAAAATGAAATCGTCCACATAATTTAGTTGTACCTCATCTTTAAGATTAACCACAGTTGCTACCTATTTTTATGCATTACTCAACTTAAACTGGAATGTTGATGGCCACATCTTATGACAAAACTACAGTGGCTCATCAATGTGAGAGCATTTATAACCATAATTCATTTATCTTCTTTGTATGACATGGTTACGTCATGTTGTCAACCCGTTGTCATCAAATAGTCATTTCCTTCCTCAGATGAAGCTTCTATAAAGAGATTTGTTTCATTAGTTTAGGCAAACCTCTCTGGACCTCAATGTAGCAGATGCACATAACAGATTGTGATTGGCTAAAAAAAACAACAGCTCATCTCATGTAAATGAAGTGAAGATCAAATCCTGAGATTTGATATCATAAATAATAGAACATTCTTTAGTCAACAACAAGCACAACCTTCATTCCAAAAGAGGTGGAATACCTTATAAAACATTCATAAAACCTTAGTTTTGGTAATCAGTTATTGTGGGGGCTGGATCTTATCCCAAATGACACTGGGTAATAGGTTTGGTAAACCCTTAACAAGCCCAAGCCAACACACATCAAGACAAACAACATTCACACCTATGGGCAAATTTGGAGTTGTCATTTGCAGGCATGGAGATAACGTAAAACTTCCACACAGAAAAGCTCCATGGCCTTAGGTTGATTGATCCCGGAACCTCCTTGCTTTGATTAATAAAACAGAATGTGATCGTCTTGTAGTTCTTTGTGACACCCTAGTCAATCGAAAACAGTACATATATAAAACATCTAAAGTTGTATTGCATCGTCTTTGTTGAATTTTAACGATTTTTGTCTCTGTTCTGAATTTTATGCCAGTAGAACTAGTAGTCTGCCGTTCAAAAACTCAAATTCAAGCCTTCTATACATAAGGAGCTTCATATTTGTTGGGTATGAAAGGAACATTCTCATTGTTATTCAAAGCAAAGATGGGGAGATCACTGCTTTCACTACATTATGAAAATGTGAAAATAGCGCCAAAGATGACGGGACTGATATCAGGTGTGGCGCAGAGTCTGGAGGCAGGTGTGTTGGGTCAAGCCCACAACACAGACACAACTGGAAAGAGGGGCAAGGGGAGGGCGAGAGAAAGAGAAGCATACAGGAACAGGGTGACAAACTGATTGTGACAGGTAAGAGCCATATCAGCGACGTCCGCCGACTTCTCCGGCGCCGAGTTCATCTGAGATGGACTGACAGAAAGTGTCTTTTGGTTTGTCGAGTCCACATTTCAAATACTTTTGGAAATCATGGTTATTGTGTCCTCCGGGCTATAGAGGAAATTAAACATCCACGGTGTTAACAGCACAAACTTGAAAAGAAAGTGTCTGTCTTGGGGGGGTTGTTAATGCCCATTGCATGAGTAACTTACACTATTAATGCTGAAAGGGAAATTCAGGTTTTGGAACAACATATGCTGCGATCCACATAACTGCTTATTTATTGCCTTGCTGCTTATTCCAGCAAGACAATAAAGTCACATTCTGCACAAGTGACAACAGTTGTGGCTTTAGAGTTAGAGTCCAGGTACTATATTGGCCAAATTTCAATCCAGACCAGTCCTCCATTTAAAAAAAACAAACTCAGACTGTTGAGCAAATGCAGTCATGTATCAAGCCAGACTGGTACAAAATTCCATTTTCAACACTTGACACACTGTTTAGCAGAGCTCCTTTTCTTCCAGCTGTGAATTGAAGCTTGGTTAATGAGGGCAGTAGGAGTGAGCCCAAACAGTAAATGTCTGAGCTGTAAACCAGAACAATGAGCTGCAAGACCGTATTCACTTTTACGAGTGACCTGATCCTTCACATTCCAAACGGCGCTTAATGCCGACATTAATTCAAGACGGCAGACTCCTAACATAACAAGGAACGGTGAATTGTCTACCAATCTGTCAACACAAGACAAAAATGATATTTCTCTGCCGTACCAAAATTACCGGAGCAATTATGCTTCTCAAGATTGCAGCATTTGAGATTTATTGAGGTAACGGTTTAATGGCTCAGGAGGGTTCCATTGAACCGTAAACAGATGCAAACCATCAGCCTGCATCTGATGGTTTAATTGCAGCTTGATTTATTGTGAAATCTTGGCATGAGGTGGCAAACCAGTCGGGCTGCCAAAATGCCGTCTTGTGACGCAGCATGTGTGTTCATTGCAGAGTAAATTGGAGCAGCTGCCGGTCACAGAGTGGAGGATACTCGTGTAGTTGTTTTCAGTCTTCTGGAGCGCCACAGGGTGATTCATGGTTCTTTCAAGTGAGAGGAAGAAAATTTACTCCTCCATCATGGTTTCACCATCCTGCAGCTCAACTGGTATATCAGATGGATACTGGACAGAGGTGGATCGAAAGGGGTTCATGCAAAACCCTGTAGCTCTCCAAGGTTTAACATAATTCTTTTTTGCATTTTAGCTAATGTTCTCAAAAATGGGCCCTACTGGTAATTAGTAACTGTTGAGTAGCTACATTAATATGCATGTCTGAATGGAGAGCTTTTCTATTATTCACATTAGCTCTAATTGAGTGCAGCATCTCATTCATTTGAATGTGTATAAAACCAGGATTCTCCAAGCCTGAATAATTAATGAGTTCATGCTCATTATATGTCAGCTGCAGTTTCATATTGATCACAATATGGCTCCTTGAAATAGTGCTGACTCAATGATTTGGTAAATTGAGAAATGAAGCGTCATGGAACAAAAACAAACAATAACAAAACACAGCAAAGCAGATAATAATAATAATAATAATAATAATAATAATACATTTAATTTATAATGCAGATAAATGATGGATCAAATGACCATTTTTTAAATTCCCTTCAGCGTTTCTTTACATATGATTTATGACAACTTGAAGCGGACACTGGTATATAAAACCAGCAAGTTAGCCGTGGCGTTCTGCCCAGCAGCCAAAGTAATTCAGGTCTCCTCCAATTCAAAAATATCCCTCAAAAGTCAGAGTCAAAGAGATGTGGCGGCAACTCAAAAACTGTTTCATTGATCATTTCTCTTATTTTTTTCTACCAAAATTGACGTTAGTGCCTGGAAGAAGTGTATTGATTTTCAGCAAGGTCGGTCGTATATTTACAACACTAGGGGGAGCTCTCCAAACACTTTCGAGCCATCAGTTCACTTAAAATACAACTGGACCTATTCATATATATATATATATTTATATTTATATATATATATATATATATATATATATATATATTTATATATATATTTATATATATATATATATATATATATATATATATATTTATATATATATTTATATATATATATATATATATATATATATTTATATATATATTTATATATATTATTCAGTTTTTGATGCCCCAATTGACATCAGAAGTCTCTAGACTTTAATGTCCTCAAGGGGAAACTCCTTTCCACAACGATCCACCACCTACTGTGCAAGTTGAAGACTTTTATTACTTAATTTTAATACTTTCATTTATTTTAGGCTTTGGGAAATTGGGATTAGGGTAAACAAACTGATGATCAGCTATAACATTAAGATCAACTTCAATCAATCATCATCAAACATTCCTGCAGTTCCAGCACAAGTATTTTCAACGATATGTGCTACAGTATCTCCTCTTTTTGGACAACATGGGCTAGCTTTCAGTCCGTAGTTGCATTAATGGTCACTCATGACCCTGATTAATAAAGTTTCTTCTATTCTATTCAAATGTAGACCACTCTAGTGGGTTCTAACAAGCGCATATCAGGAGCACCCAACAAGACCTGCCGTTTCTGGAGATACTCTGACCTGGTTTCGTATCCATGGCAATTAGACCCTTACCGGAGATTCCTGTCCATTTTTCCATAACTTCAGGACACATTATTCTCATGCAGCCTAATATGTACCAACCACCGACACAATATAATTCATGTTGTCTTGTCTCCACCTGTCAGTAGTTATAATGTTATGGCTTACTGATATATGTGGGTGCCGAAAAGTCCACCACCACCATTTCAGTCATTTCAGTCAAGAATATATATGCTAGTAGAATATATGCAAGTATGTTTCCTGACCGGTAATTGGGGGATGCCAAACCCAGCAAGTGTTATCCGTGCTCAGTTTTTATTCAGTTCTTTTGAAAAGCCCAAACTGGGGCTCAAGGTTTGTGTAAGATGTCTGTATTTGTCAGAACTTGGTGCTTTGTCTGCTGCGATTCAAAAAAGTGAATTCCCCCAAACCCCAGGACACGCAAGGCGAAATCTTTCCTCCTAATGGTCTCAGACAGTGACGCCAGCTTTCATGAGAGCTGACATGTTTACTGTAGCCGTGTGTGTTATTGTTACTCCGCTGGCTGTAGCCTTCCCACATCCCGTCTAATAGGGTTTTTGATAAATCCAAAAATAAATATGCAAGGGGCCCGGTGGCAAGCTTTAATCTGATCTGGAAAGGGCCTGAGATGATGAGATATCTGAATTGATCTCATTTATATATGGCAGTAGAGATTGAATATTTCCCCTGGCACTAAGGGGACTCCCAACAGTCCCTCTTCCACAGACGTACATTTCCTTATAATGAAAAAAGGTTTAATATGTTCTCAGCGGAGACAAACTCAGATGTTGGTGGATAGGGATGCTGACGTGCCCCAGAGAGAGACTTGTTGTGAAAGGAAAGGACTCTGGGAAAGCTCTGATGCTGGGAACAGTGTCTTGACCTCCTCTTCAGGAAGTGGTTGGGTTTTTTTCATAGCTAATTTTTTTTGCCTGTTTACAGCATCATTGCTGTCACTTCTCTGTACCAGTGGAGAGACACTCAAACACGTACAACTATATTCACACAGAAGGAAGATGCTGGTGTAGCGTATTTACCAAAGACAATTATGTGAAATAGGTTTCCATCTGCGTCACGCTTTGAATAATTTAAAGTCTCATTGTGTACACACAATATATATATACACTCATCATCTATAAAAAAAAGATCAGCTTTCCATTTCATCATAGGCCTTAAAGTCAAGGATATTATGGGATCGTCATCGCCTCAGATCCTAACCACTAACATGATACATCAAAAATCATCTCATACTGAAACTGTTTATCCACTAAGAGTAGGAACTGGATTGATTGTACTTCTGAAAATAGGGGAGCTTTATCTCAAATTCTAACCGTTAATTCTAAATTAAGTGAATATGAACTGACCCGAAATCAATATTATATATGATATTTTACTCTTATAGCTCATATTTCACTCACTGGGTGGAGCCTTGTCACGGAAAACACTATTTTACAGTCATAACTTCCTAACCATCAGGCTAATTAAGTCATAATTCATTTAATATAAATCAACTCAGGTAGACCTATCTTATCTATGTCATATTTTACTCTTGAATTTCAAGTTTTACACACTAGGTAGAGCCTTTTTTTGAAAACCACTGCTTCTCAGACATAATTTTTGAGGAGTCCACTCGGAAGTATGTCTGAGATTGCTTGTACCACGCAGGGGATTGGGTGCTTTTTCTGGGATACACCCTCGCAGTCGGGGGCGACATCATAGGCCTAGTTTTCCAACTGTTATTTTCTCTATGCTGATGCATGGTTGACCAATAATCCATCCATCAGTAATGCAACATTTCAGCAGCTGGATAATTTAGGGGATTACACCACTGCCTTTGGTGCAGTAGACTGGTGTTATAATCCCAGTCAAAGGAGGTCGTGGCAGAAATTCAGACTTTAGGAAATGTCCTGGTGCTTCCAGCCTACCCATCTACATCTAGTACGTGTCCCAAGCCCGGATAAATGATAGGGTTGTGTCAGGTCGGGCATCCGACGTAATCCAGTAAGCTAATTCAATATGCGTAACCGTGATTAATGTAAGGATTCTTAGGGGAGAAAGAATAACCTTTTGACCTTTTTAGGACCTTTTAGTCTGGACAGATTGAGATGTAGACTGGTGCACGGAGGTATGCAAGCATGAGGCGGTAATTCCAGTTCCAACGTCTCTGCTTTAGTTTCTGAAAAATTATTTTCAGTGGAAGTTTTTTGGTCATGAAGCAGCTTGTATAAAACTCTACAGATATTCAGGGATAAGGTCAGGCAATTGTGGATCTTCAAAAGCTCAAGGACTAAAATATTGTCGTACCTTCCTCGGTTTTCAGCTGGGTGAGTTTTCAGGGAATCAAAAATCGACCGTAGTATAAAGCGGTACAATCTATAAGCCAGCGCTGAAATAAGTGGTGAAGATATTGATTAGGCACGAGGATCTGCTTGATTAATAGTATTTACATAGTTATTTAAGATCCATCCATCTGGATTCCCTCTGAAATGAATGCAATAAAACCCCAGAAACAGCTTGTTGAGTTAACGATTAGCCTCTCCAATACTCTCCAATACAAAAGAACAGTGGATAGGTAGATTTACAGCAAGTCTGATGACATCAACCTGCACAAACATGCAACATAGTCAGTTTAAAATCCGGAATAACTTCTACTATTCAGCTCTTATTCAGGACTGAGGTCCTGCAGAAGGTCGGAAGTGTTCTCTCGGTGCATTCTTAATATTTCAGACTGCTTGTGAGTTGAACAGTTAAATAGAAGGTCCTCTTCGCTTACGCCAACCTGCTCAAACGGTTCAAAAATATGCTATACATGTGAATCAGTGACTGTAAAGTGGCCAATGTGAGTGTCAGAGAATGTGAGAATAAATGTTCCTAAGTGTCAACCATGTCATGAACTGGGGAATTGTTTAGGATGTACACAGCCTCTCTCAATGCCAGCTGGGAATGTTTCCAGCCCCCCCCGCTGCCCTGTAAAGGTAAAGCAGTTATAGAAAAATGAAGGACACTCACATTTGAAACTTCATAGAATGCCTTTAACTACAGAACATTTTTCCTTCAGTATCTTTTATTTTCTGCTTGTCAGATTGTACAATTAGCATTACAAGGTCATAAATCAGCACACATCTCAACAGTTGAAAAATCCTGTTGATGCTTTATTCAGGCATTTTTCAAATTTCTCTCTCTCTCTATCTCTCTCTCTCTCTCTCTCTCTCTCTCTCTCTCTCTCTCTATACATCTATAGTTATATATATGTATTTATATATAAATATGTGTGATTGATCAATATGATGATTAATAGTCCTTTGAAAATGTCTGGAGATCCCCCAAGTTGAGCTGGGGAGCGATGCTGAGGAGAACACATCCAAAATACCCTCTTAAACCGTTAGCCTGCCCCTGACCGTGACCCTTGCCCAGATAAGTGGAAGAAATACAATTTATTTTATTCACGCAGTCAAACCAAATCAATTCTTCATCAACCAATATAAGTCACTGCTGCTTTTAAAAACGAAACTCATATTCAAGTGTGTTTTACCTTCTTTGATCACTTTTTATGTATTCATTCTTGTTTTCCAGCTATCGCACGATGTCTGATTTTTCAGTCAGACCCAGTCTGAGAGTCTTCCTTCCTGTCTATTTTGCACAGCTGGCCCGTATGACATGAACAGACACGACATGTACACAATAGCTACAGAACCGGACTGCAGCTGCACAACTCGGAGAGTTCTGCTTCTCAGCCAGTAAAGAAGTGTTTTTTTGGCCGACGGGAACCAAAGAGCCACGATTGTCCGTCTGATAGCAGTCAATAGAGATTGTTCCATGAGAATCACGGTGTCAGCTTAGAACTGGGCTGTGGGCACCACTAATTACTTGTGCTTTGTTTGCAATTAGTCTAACATTTTGCTGCTAATGCGATAAGATCACTTTGGACAAAAGTAGTTTTTGGCAAACACCTCCTGCAGATAATGTGTCTGATGTAAATCTGAAAACTCTTCCATCCATCCATTCAGAGTGAAGACCTGACTTGATAATATCAGAAGTGATTTTACACACCGCTGTAGTACTTGGCGAGACATTTCACCCACAGCAGCTGCTCCTCATTAACACCAATTTTCACCTGATTACAAGATGAATGTAAGGGATAATTCATTTTATCTTAAATTATTGGGGGGTTTTCTGTCTGCGTGTGTCATTGCCACAGTAGACCTGTCAGTGCAAGGTGTCAAAGTGTGCTCAGGTCCATTTCCCATGACACCCCATAACTGTACATACAAAGATTCTTATCAACAAACATGCAATCAGTCACAGCTCATCCAAATCAAGAATTATTCAAAACGCTCCTGAACGCTTGAAAGGGAAATCCATATATGGGAATCTTTAGGGCGAATGAAAAGGTGTTATTCCTGAGCCAGCAGTGGGAGTATCTGTGTACTGATTTTTTTCAAGCATGTATTTTTTTAAAAGAAGATGTTCTTGAGCAAAGAACAACCTGAGCTGAGCAAATAAAAACCTATTATGTGCATTTCTGTAGTGGCTATTATCGACATACATGTACAATAACAACATCTCTGCTCGGTTTTAGTCATTCGTTCTCTTACATATTTCTTCTCTCTGTTCTGTTTTCAACTATGGGTGCACGCTTTAAGAACTCAACACAGCGAGCACAGTGTGCTACAAAACCAGCCAATCACAGGCTTGGAGAAAGTAATTGTTGCCCTTAAACCATTAGTAAATAATCAAGTTAACAAGCTTAATGGTAGCAAAAATATGGTCAAAGTCAGACAACATTCATTAACTTATAAGAACCCATGGTGATATAGTTGTCAAGACTCCTTTAAATGTCGGGGAAAGCCTACTGAACTGCCACATTCCCACCACTTCCCTAGAGAGTTTGTTAGGCTAGTAGCTGTTAGGATGATGTTTGCGGCGAGGAGGTGACACACTGGGCTGTCAAACCGGACGAACATGGTTATTTGTAAATTCCGGAATATCATTAGAAGAATAATTTTCTGTGAAATGATAAAATTGCATCTTTGCTTCCCTGAAGAAAATAATTTTCACTTCTGACTATTTAGCCAAAGCTGACCTGCCAAAACAAAAAGCATAACAGACTTAAAACTGGTCAGTGATTCAAACAGGATCTCATGTTAACTACAAGGTAACTAAAATTCTAAGGATCAGTTTTTTAGTTCTCCCAGCAAAAGTGATATATATTGTGGAATCCAAAATAAGAAATCAAATTTAATTTCAAACTAGGTCTATTCTTTTGTGCCCAACAGCAAGAAGTCTCCGTAATAGAACTCCTCAAATTAAATATGAAGTTATATCCACATTATTATTCATATGAAAGCTCCCCCTGGTGACTGAAGTATGAACTATTAGAGTGAAATCTGACAGTTACGAGATAGAACTCCTCGAATCGCAGCACCAAAATTGGACTAAATGGACGGACGGTTAAGAAGTTATAAAAAATTAAATAAACAAGATATATTGCCTCTTGTAAATTCATATGCACAAAATCTGATCTAAATTGAACAACCAGCTGAGAAATTATTGCCCAAAAATGGTTTGGAGATAAAGCTCACCATAGTGTCGGAAATCTGCAACTTTCCCAAAACCAATCCAGGGGTTATAAAAATGAAAGTGATCCATGAGCTACTGTAGTTTTACGGATGATTTAGGGTTTGGCACGCAGAGATGAAGATTCAATGATAATCCTGACTTCTCGGGTATTTCTAAAATGTTCTCATAAAAGTCCATTTAGTGTATTTTATATCGTCCATAATTTCATTAAATGTGAAATGTTTCTCGCTTCTTATGGGTGAAATCAATAATTCCTCAATTAGATGCTGTTTCCACAGTGAACCGTTCAGATAAGTCATGGGTGTCTTTATGCACAAATCTCATTCGGTCACCTGCAAGAAGGAAATGATATCTTCGTCCAAAGATGTGATTTGGTGAACAAATCTGATTCGTCTGAATTCTGAATAAAGTCTTGTTTGCTTGAGGTTTCGAGTAAGATGCAAAGATCCTGGAAGAGTTGCTCCATTCTAATCAATTTAATCCTTTGTACAACCACAAAACTGGTGCTATGGTGAGAGGTTTCCACAGCAGGTACAAAGAAGCTGCTTTTTCTAAAGCAGCTCTGTTATCAGTTTTAATCTCGCTGCAGGGACTCTGTGAATCGCCTGCCTATGTGATCTCTTCGGCTGGCTGATACAGTCCACAACCTTCAGCGAAACTGGTCCACAATGTCCACATTGACGCACACTCACAAAGGTTCCACTCTTCCATGTGTACATTTCTTCTAGTGGCAGTGAAAAGCAGGAGATACAGTTACCTTTTAATGAGGAAAAGATCTTCACACCCCATTGGTTGTTCCGTCCACCTGGAATCCAGGCCACTGCGGCTGAAACACCGCAAGATAACCCCGGTGGGGAAATGAAGCACAGAAGTAGAGAAGAAAGCTCGTGTTTGTCTGCCTTCTCAACAACATGACAAATTATCTGCTGCTGTTCTGCTTTCAGTGCAGACATAATGTAGGCTACATGAGGCCCTCATCCTTTATCCAGGTGGTTTAATGTAGACCACAATGACTTAAACAGAGTTAAAAGAGGCCAAAGAGAGGTAGAACAAAATAAAGACCTGGTTGTGCAACCTCCCCATCTTTGTTCACAGGTATTGTATTGATTTTAGTTCAATAGATTCTTATTCATTTCGGACAAGGGTATTCTTAAATAAAGTGGCAACTTTTTATGAAGATGATGAGTAGTTTCTTATTAAACCTTCACAAGGATGGTGTACAGGGTTGATACATCAGATACATTATACTTCAGCTAATGAAGAGATAATCTTTTCTAACACAACTTTTCTAAAATGATCCAAAGTGTGACATTCCAATATTCCATGGTTACTGTCACCATTTTAACAACCAAGCCATTAAGGGGTCACGAATCAGAGTATTTATAGCGCCTGTCCGAAGACCAGATATATAGTGACGTTTACGTTATGAAGGGCACACGGCCTATGCCAAATCAAAATGCGGAACATGAAACTGAAATCGAAACAGGATATGGATGGACGATCCTCTGTCACAAACTTGAAATGGTACAGCTGAAAGAGTGTCACAACTAGAGAATCAATTCCTGTGTAGGTCTCCTGTGGTGTTGATTTTGAAATGTTACACTGCCAGCTACTGGCCTGGCATTTATGGTGCATAGTCTAGTATTTTTTCAATTGAACTTTAATCGAACATTATTTTATTTATTTATTTATTCATTCATTTTACATATTTTTATGCATGAGGATAATGTTCGCATCATTTTGATAATAATCCTGAATTTCTGAAACCCCCCCGATGATAATGTTTCTAGTTTATGGGGCTAATTATGTGACGTAAAAGAAAAGTCTTATAACAACAATAATGGTAACTGTATTTGTATCGCACCCTTCATGCACAGAATGCAACGATAACAATCATAATAGTAATTTTAATAAAGCATACAAAAATAAGATCAATAATTGAAATTAATAAATAGGTAGATAATTATATATATATATATGTAGATGTATATGAGGGAGGAGAGAAAGAGGTGAAAAATAATTTAGCTTTTTCTTAAAAAATTGTACAGAGTTGGTGATATTTGGTAAAAGCCGCTTCACCACTTAGTTTATGTTGCGATTAAGGTATAATTAAAAAGACTAGCATTGAGGACTCATAGTATTTATTTGCGGTTGACGAGATCTAAAATGGTAGGGGACCGTAAACCAATTTTTGTAAGGATGTCATAGGATCTTAAAACTAATTCTGAAATACACAAGGAGTCCGGAAAGTTCAGTTAAAGTAGGAATAATCTCTGTGTGCATTTTGGTCATTTAAAGTGTAGCTGCAGAATTCTGGCTCATTAATGGACACTTGGGTGAAGTTTTCCAAAGCTCAACGTATGTGTGAATGATAAATCAAAACATTTGAGTTCCACACTCAAACAAAGTGAGCTCGAAGATTGGATTGGAGTTCTTTGTTGAGCGTAATGAAACGTGACAGAGACACTCAAGCCAACATAATAGTTTTTCTTCCATCACCTTGTCCTGGCTAATTATGTGCCGACAACAGGCCTGGTCAAGATTGATGTGATTTTTTCCCAGTTCAAATGCAAAGCTGTGCCCCCCGCCTCGTCTCTTCCCTCCAGCAACAGGTGACATCATGATTCACAAACACGCCTGGACTCAAGCGAACTAACCTCATCCATTCGGAGTCACTCAGGCACATGACAGCTCCTGCAGACAATCAGACTGAAGCCAACACTTGTGTGAGAAGAATATTCTGGAAATGTCAAGTAAAAATGTTGTTTATCCAGTTTTGGTTTGACAAGAGAAAAAGTGTAGAAAAACCAAAACACTAGGGTCAATTGAGCAATTTCAGTCTTTCTATTTAATTGCTGGTTCTACAAATGGTGCAATGTTTATGTTGGGAAATAGACACTTTTGCAAACACAGCAAATTCTTCCCGTTCGGAAATTACAGTGGATTCATCAGACATGAAATAGTCCCTTACCCAAATTGTGACACACTGGGTTATGCTGCAATTCAGCTTGACTGGCGGATGGTCAGACAGCTTGGTAAGCAACCCCCCAACTCCATGTTCATTTTGTAAGCTATTTCTATATCCCCCAAAAGTCTGGGATATTTCATATTTCATCAATCATTTTCAACTTGCATACCCACATAGACATAATTATAAACTACATTGAATTTAGGAATGGTTGTTTTCAGGCACATACTTTGTCAACCGTAGGTCGGATTCAGTCTATTCATATTTTACACTAATTGTTTATATTTTACTCTCTAGGGGGATCTTTTTTACAAAAAATAATGTGGACTTAACTTCACATTTAATTTGAGGAGTACAGTCAGAGGAATTGGTTTTACAATGCAGGGGAATGGGGACTTTCACAGGGAGCTTGATTTGGTTGTAGTCTTAGTGATGTGCCAATAAAAACATCATCCTGTTTTTGTTTTTTTTGTCAGGCTTTAGTCAACTAAAAGTTTTGTTTAATATTAGTCAAAGAAATCTACCATAGATTTTGTATATAGTTTACGTCATCGAGAACTCTTAACATCTTATTTTTCCTAAGACATCCAGTTATTCACATTAAAGACTCCAAATCCTGAGTTTTATACCCAATTTGAAAGCCCAGACTGCTGCTTCAGACAAAGTTCACCATCTATCTGGTCCTATTGCACATCCCAACACTCCACCCCTCACAGCGGTGGTAAAACCAGGTGACCCAACTCCGAACAGACCCGGGCATAAATTGGATGAAAATTTAAAAAAAATCAGTCATTATTTTGTTTTTGAGCAACAAAAAATGTAAATTTCTATGGTCCTCCTTATATTTGACTAAAATTATTATAATCACATTTGTGGTCCAGTGTGGCAGTAAAGCTATGGTTCCATCAAAACTAGGGATGGTTCAGTGTAAAGTGGGGTTCTATGAAGTAGCCTAGACTCTTACTTTCTGGAGGAGCGTCGAGATACACGGCTGAACAACATAGCAACAACATCAGAAAAACAAATGTTATCCTCCTTAAAGAAGTCTCACTTGTTGTCCCTGAACTCAGCATAGCAGTGTTTTTATCTGGTTCTGTCTCTGTACCACACTCTACTAAGACAGAGACATCATTTTCCGATGCTACCCCTGTTTTCGATCAGGTCAGGTAGGCTAACAGAGCGTTAGCATAATCAGTACTAGCTACCCAACCGAACCAACATTAGGAATTTAATGCAATAATTTCTTTTTGGCTAATTTGAGCAAAGCATCTTACCAAACTATAAAAATCTTATTTTTAACTACCAATGCAACGGCACAAGTAATATTCAACTTACCTCAAGATGCTTGTGCAGGTTTGATGTCGAGTTTTTATAAGCTGCTAGTTTGGTCTCTCCGGGCAAACGTGGAATACTGCACAATGAAACTGTGGCCTTTCTTGCACTTTATGCCGAAGTGGTCCATTAATCATGGCCAGGGCTTCACTTCATTTTATTTGAGTTCCACTTCAGCAGAATTTGATGTTTCACCTTCTGCGGGGTCTGCACCACTGTTATCTGACTTGTTCATCACCATCTTCATCGTGACTTAGCGCCAGTATGTTCCCCTGCACTGCCTTCCTGGGTGAGGGAAAGCACATATCTTCACTGATATCTTTGATAACAGATGTGAAGTTATTATGATGACTGGCAGTGAAGCGTTGAAAGATTAATCAAAAGATCAATCAATCTTTATTTATATAGCGCCAATTCACAACAACAGTTGTCTCAAGGTGTTTTCCAGAAAGAGCAGGTCTAGACCAAACTCTTTATATAATTATCTACAGGACCCAACAAATTCCTCCCTGATGAAGCAATTGGCGACAATGGCAAGAAAAAACTACCCTTTAACAGGCAGAAACCTCGAGCAGATCCAAGACTCAGGGTGGACGGCCTACTGCCATGACCGGTCAGGTTGAAAAAAAAGAGAGAGAGAGAGAGAGACATAGAGAGTGAGCGAGAGAAAGAGAGAGACACAGGTGAGGAGAGATACAGACGGGGGGGAAAGCAGCAAAGATATCAGTTATAATCCACTTTCTCCAACCGCTCCATTGTCGGGCCGCGGCAGCAGGGATCCCAGGTTGATAATAACATTAATATTAATGTAACATTTAGTGATAGCTTATGGGGAAATACTATACAACAATAATAATAATAATGATTATAACAATAATCATCATCATGAGTATCTTGTGATCAGTGGACATCGAGCAGGTCCACAGCAGCAGATGCAATCACCAACCATGTGACCTTCCAGGGCGAGAAAACACAAAAGACTGCAGGGAAGAAGTCAAGTTAGTAACATGCATTAATCCATTTAACTTGCATTAAACCATTTATCATGCATTAATCCAGTAACATGCATTAAAGTGAGAGGGATGTATAAAGAGGGACAGTGAGAGAGGAAGAGAGGTTCAGTGCATCATTCTGGCTGGAACATGGCTAAGGCTTCTAGTGCAGATAATATGAGGTGCAGAAGTTAATGTTAAAGGTTAAGTGCGGTCAAATTCATGGTTTCCTATTTGTTTCATGGGTTTTGCCACAAAAACACAATGCGGAGTTGCTGTTGTGCGTAATATACAGGTAATGACCTTCTAATTCTGTCTGAACGAAGGAACTCGTCATTACTGTGTGGCTGATTACCTGTTGATGGGAAACCATTTAAGAGTGAGTCACTGGCCTGCTGGGTGATTTTTTAATGAAAGCTGATGATGCTGAGCTTGATGAGCAGGCTTACTATTCCATACAAGAGAAGTATCTAATGATGTACTGGGAGGGTAGATGATTCACCCTGAGGGCTGTTTGAACTATTTATTTTATTAGATGAAAAAGGGTTTCGATCTTATAGACTATAATCTTCCTAAAAGAACGATAGATACAATCAGACATAGCATAACAAGAGACAGTCTGAAACCTACACTCGATGACAAATCAATATTCAGGGTAGAAATGTCCAAATCCAGGCTAAACTGGCAACTTTCTCCTTTGCTATGTTCCTACTCTGAATCTGTTATTGTCTCTTGTCCTTTCAGCTTTGGTCGTTAGATTTCTGACCAGACGATTCATCTGGGAGTACGACCCCACACTCGGTAAGAAGCATATCTTTTTCAATCAATAGGGATGGAGAATGAGGTAAAGATGAATGTTTGATATAACAGATGATATGTGATAATAAGTCTTTTAGAAAGTCTTTGAGGTTCAGACCCTTCAGGGAGATTGTGATTGAAGGGTATTTGCTCTGGTATATACCCCCCTTTGGAGACTGGGTACTGGTGGTGGTGGCTGATGACTGCTGAGACTGATGAATGATGGGTCTATGATGACTGGGAGGAGATCGGGAAGTGGAGGAACTAGATGGATGGAGAGAATGATTTTTGAAGTACAGTATCAAGGTGATAAGCCAAGATTTGTCACCACGCTATTGGAAACATCAGGATATTGATGACTTCTGATATCGATATCGATTGGAATCTGATTGATGCTCAAGATTGTGAAGCAGGTAATTACAACAGATCGTGGCATGAAAGGTGTGAATGATGGGCTGGAATGACAAATAACTGTGACCCATTTGTTTAATCCATTTTTAAAAAAAAGTAAAATAACCAGTCAAAACAAAAAGTCATCCATACGACATTGCAGCCACCCCAAAACATCCTCATGCATCACAGACAGAACAGAACAGACAGTTCTTGAACCCCAGACGGAACCCTCACAAACTAGTAGCCACCTTCCTTAACTTATTTTAAGTCGTTCCATTTTGTTCAACTTGCAGTATATGCAGTAAAAACTTTTTTCCATCTTAGCAGAAAGGTCTTTCCATCTCAGGAATTTCCTTTGTGATTTCAAGCCAATTATCTAATGTATGCTGATCAATGCAAAAACAATCGGGCTGATTGTTTTTTTTTTGCCACTAGGGTTTATATAAAATCAACATAAGCCCTCATTGTTTGTTATCCCTCCAGTTCGTCACCCAAATACAGTGTCTTACACAAGATCTCCATCTCTGTTACCAACTTTAATATTACTATGACCACCAGAGGTGTCATTGCTAGCCTACAATGACACTTATGCTGCTAATCCTTTTTCTTAAGGACTCTGCATTTAATCATTTAACTTCCACTGTATAATCAGGTATGTTGGTGAAATATCCTCTTAAGCAGCAATAACCAATCAGACAATCAACAAGGCTTTCCTAGATCAATACAATACAACTTTATTTTCCGTTTATACTGAAATTCATTTCAGTATAAACGGAAAATAAAGTTGTATTGTATTGATTATACTGAAATTCATTTCAGTATAAACTGGCAGTTCAGATTAAGAGATTTAAATGCACGCTAAACAGACGGTCAAACGTTGGACAATGTTCATGAGCTTTCGAACCTCTTCAGACAGTCATGGATTCAGATGCATGTACAGCATGACACTCTGAATCACTGATTTCCTGAATTTCCCCTCAAATAAAGCTAAAATTGCTGCACTTAATGAGTACTGCATTCTCCATTCGGTTGCTATGAGCTCCAGGAAATGTGGTAATTAACACCTAGTGAACTTAATTTTAATTTTTTTTATTTAAAAAGCACAACTTAAAGTGCCAACAAGAAGAGTGTTGCCTGCTCCCGTCAGTGTATAAAGGAAAAGTGACCTTGTCACACACTGTTGCTGCTTCTCTCAATACCATACAGTGTGATTAAGGACCGCATTGACGTCACATCTCTATTTCTGTGCACTTATTATGTCATTTTGCAAATCACTTACCTATTTATGGAACAAAAGGCGGGAATACTATTTTATGAACACTATGCCTATCATATGACTGGGATGCACACAGCTGCTGTGGTGGAACATCAGTAATACTTATGCTGCAGGTATTGAAGTACTTGTCTTTGTTTGGCATAGATGGAATATCAAACCGTATGTTATTAATATGTTATAACATTATACAGCAGAGCATTAATAACCTTGACAGTTTTTTTTGTTTTTCTTTATTACTTTAATGCCCTTCGTACAACATCTGTACTGTATAAATGTGGAGTAGGACAAATTATTAAGCACAGGAGAAAGAGGGAGAAAGCTGGAAAGCGTGATAAAAGCCTCCTTGGTTACCACGAGAGTTGGCGTAAATACCAAGAACGCACAGCTTGAGGTGCATAATGGGAATAACAGCACTGTCGGAGAGTGTCTGTGACCAATCAGACTACCCGGCTGAAATTGCCCGTGAAGTGGTTGACACGTTATTATGACCATTTAGGTGGTGGTGGGGTGGGTGTTGGGGTGGGTGGGTTTGTGTGTGTGTGTGTAGAGTGCTTCTATAAGGAGCGCGGGATTACTGCCACAAAGTGGGCTTCACTTCATCTATCACAATATGCCTTCCTGCTCCTATAGCTCACTATTTATATCCATCTACACACTGCTTGGGATCGGGGTCGGGGAAGAAGATGAGACCATCTGCTCCATAACTAATGCATTAAGACTGAAATAAGAAAGAAAACCAGGTCGATATTTGGATTAAAGAAATTCAGCTTTACTTAGATTGTTTCTTAGACCACAAATAAAGTAGAGACAGACACTATCAGACATTGTTGACTTCTATTATTGTCAGTAGCTGGCTAGCTGTGTGTGTAAGTGACAAGCACAAATAGGAACTCTCTGAAATAGTAGCCCAGAGCAGTGGATATATTCTGTGGAATTTTCGCCCTGAAATCCGTTTTCCGTGGAAAACTTAAAAAAAAAAAATTCAAAGAAATCCAATAGTTAAAATTCGTAACAACATATCTTGGTTAAATCTTTGGTAAACTCCGATGATGCTAGAATAAATGTTTGTAAATGACGGAAAATGAATGACTGCAGGGCCGATGGTGCATCAATTCAGCAATTTGTGCTACAGTAGCTTTTCTGTGGGATTGGGCACCAGGAGCTAGTCTTCACTACCACATTCATCAACGGGCGTTGGGTCGCCAGTCCACCAGCTGTTCTTCCTTGGACCACATTGGTAGGTACTAACCACTGCAGAGATTCCCTGACCCAATCATTCAGCCACTACAATTTAGGACTAATTGTTACTGCTAACATTGTTTGGTAAGGGAGATAAAAGGTGTAATTTGTTATTCTATGTGATGTGTCATTTGTGTGGAGTTAAGTGAAAGACGTCCCAGATGAAGTTTCCATTATGAAGCACCAGCCAGTGACGGTAGCCAGTCCACATCCTGCATGAAAATCAAGTCATTATGGAACTGTGATATCCTGTGTCCCTGTATATAAATAATGAAGCATAAAGACATGGACATCATGATTAGTCACAGTCACACATGCAGCACAAGTCATCGGCCGACTTTGTTTTGTGTTTTTTTTTTTTAGGCTGGTATTATTGATACTGCGTCTGCGCACACCCCTCTGATACAACTAAAGGTCCAGTTGGGCCCAGCGTGAAACAGAAGCGTAATAGTCTTAATCATTAATCAAGCATTAGCTATGCTTTCCATTGTGTCACATGATGCAGAGAGTTTCGGGTTTGAGTATTTTTTTGAATCCCTCTGCAGCGTGTGCACGAGCCAAACCATTCTCCCACTCTAGTTCAGCACACACTGAAGAGCTGTCATCAAATCTGTCTCAGCGAGGTGAGAGGCTTTGATTTATTAGTGTTGAATTGCTGGCTACCAGGAAAATGGCTGCTTTTTGTGTCCCTCCCAGACTATTAGATTGGATGGTGGGGCGGGTTAAATCATCACTGCCCTGCCCCCCTGTCAGCACATTTAGCAGTAAACACACAGACGGACGGACAGATTTGCAGCTGATGACTCCTGAAATAGGCCGTCCCTTGGGTTGTTGTGTGAAACTCTTGTTCTCCTCCACATGCTTCTAAGCCAAACAGCTATAAATCACTCTTCTACTTCCGCCTCTGGCTTTCTGTGACATTTCCTTCACGTCACAGGATGCAGTTTATCCCCCCAGAGAGGTGAGTGCACCTGGGACACAGCTGGGTGAACGTGCAGAGACTGGATTAACAACAAGCAGTTCTTCTCAGTGACCGTCTGAACTTATCTTTCTGGCAGTTTCTTAGTGTTGTTCTTTCTTGTTTGGAACTTAAATTAAAACTTAAATATTCACATAGAGGGCTTCTTGTGTAAATATTTTCCAAGTCAGAATTACATTTTTCCCAGCTTTTGTGTTATTGACTCTAAGTTCAGTAGCTGATGGTAAACCAGTGAAAGCCAGTGACTCACACTCCTGCAAAATCCAGTCCATTTCATCCAGATTCACCCCTTAAACTTTGAATATACGGCTTAAATGAATTTGAATGTCAGTAACAATCTTGGCTTCCCTCAATCAGATAAAGGTTCCGGATTCAATTCAAACCTCAGGTCTTAGGTTCTTTCTGTGAGGAGAATGCCTGTTCTCCCCGTATTTGCATGGGTTCTTCCTCCTCCTTCCTCCTCCCACAGTCCATAACATGCAAAATAGGAGGTTTAATGACACTTGTATGGGTGAATGTGAGGATGAATGGCTGTTTGTCCTGTGATCAGATGGTGACTTCAATCAGAGAAGAAGAAAAAGATGAGAGATTTATTACAATAGATAAAGTGAGATAATCGAACTGTTAGAAAGTATTTTGTGCTCAGACTCTTCGGTGAGATTGAGATCAGAGGATCTCCACCCTGAGCGGAATGAGGAATACCCTCCTTTTGGAGTCTGGATGCTGGTGGTGGTGGCTGATGACTCTGCCGAGGTTTGGTGAATGATAAAGCTGATGGATCTGGTGACAGGCTAAGCATGCAGGTGGTACAGTGATCGGATGGATGAGGCTACCAGATTGTGAAATAGGTAAATGAGACTTAGCATGAGAGAAGATGATGATTAAAGGGTGGTGAGAGATGAACAGAGGCCCAAGAAGACGATAGTCTCTCTGGACCAGTGTCGGACACCGAAAAGGACAAGCAGTCACAGAAGATGACGACGGATTATGGAGCAATGCTGATATTTAAGATGCATCCTCTGTGTGAAAACCACCTTCTGATTACATGGACAAATCATATGCAAACCCTACGCATGAAGACCAGGACAAATGTTGTTAAAGTGAAGTGCCCATCTTCAACTTAGATCTCCACTACCATTCATCCTCTACCACACATCCCAGCATCCATCCCGCTCCCAAAGACATGCTGACATCTCTTATGACATCACTTATGACATCACGTTCCCTGTGGCAACAGATATGAGGACAGTGAGAGGAATTCTGAGTTCCGGTCTTACATTTACAGCCTTACTTATGGACAGATGTCGGCCATCACGATCATATCAAACATTTCTGATATTCAGGAGTTTAATCCTAGGTGATAATGTCAGAGTCCTTCATATTAGCTCCTTCATGTTAGCTTGATAACTCAAAAACTATGTCGTGGATGATTTTCATTTTCAATTTTCTACCCCCATAGAACTTAATGGGACGAATATCTTGATTCGTTTTGGGAAGGTTCGGTCGTATATTTCCGGCACTAGGGGAGCTTTGTCTCAAAAGGTTTTCTGACCATAATTTCTCAAATGATGGTCGGATTTAGTCCAAATGCTGTGCTTGTGACTCAATTCCAGGAGATGTATCTTAAATCCAACATACTTACTCTGATGGTTCATATTTTACTCAGTGGGATAGGCCTTGTTACAGAAAAGCACAGTTTTTTTCTTGGCCGTTGATCCGATTTAGTTCAAATTTGTTGCATATGAATTAAGACATAAAGAAAAGCCTCTCTGCCTGGATCTGCATCAGAATGTACTGACCCATAGTCCATTCCTCCCCAAGTGTGTGTTGTATAATCTCCATAACAAACAAACCAGCCAAGCACAAACAGGCATCAGTGGTAAAATAACCTCCTCAAGGAATAGAAAGCTATCAGATCTGTGAAAACCCTCCAGCACGAGTGTCTGTGTCCTTCAGCGCTTTGACCCACATCTGTTGTTGTAATCAGTAAAACAGACGATCCCCTGTCAGACAATGTTTTGTCCTTTAATTTAGGAATCAATCGGTGACAGCACAGGTTCGTAAACACACGCTTAGTAAGATCACAGACCTGTGGCTTAAGCCGTCTTGTTGAGATAACAGCAGAATCCAGAAGAATCAGGGGCTTCAGTCCCCTCCTCAACATGTTTACACAGATGTGATTTTTATAAGGGGGCAATTCGGGCAGATAACTCCTGGACTGAAGGAATGAAAAGGTCACGGTCACAGATCACACCTGTGCTCCTCTTCCAGGAATAAGCAGCTCTTCAAAAGGCTGGAGGTGGGAGCCTGGTTGTTTTAGGTCAAGGCATGAGTCATCCAGAAGGTTTCTTCTTGGATCAACAGCCAGCTGGGATAAATGGAAGGCTTTGGCTCCAAAATAATTTAAAGGAGAGGGAACTAAGGATAATGGAAACGTGATGTCTCTTTTAACCTGTCTGAGCCAAGCAGAAGTCCGTGTGCCTCCTTCTTTTGTCTTCTCACGGAATCTAATCTCCATGAAAACACTCCAGCTGAGGCTCCAGAAAAACATGGATGTCTGTGATGTCCATAGCACAGATAATAATAATAAATTATATAATATATTGAAATTGAACGTGATGCAAGATTTTGTGTTGCCATAATATCCCGTAAAGAAAGTGTGGGATATTGTGCTTTTTGAGAGCTCAATCTCTCAAAAGTTATTTCATGGATCATCTTCAACTGTTTACCCACATAGGCCTTAGTTCTTGTAACAACTGGAAAGAATTTGGGAAAAGTTGGTTTTAAATTTCCGACACTAGGGGGAGCTTTATTACAAAAGTTTTCGGGCCAAAATTTCTCAACCGTTGGTCCGATTGAGTTCAATTGTGGTGCATATGAATCGACACGACGAGATGTTGTATACGTCGTATTTTCTTTTAAAGTTAATACTTCACCGACTGGGGGAACTTTTTTTTTTTTTATAGAAAACACTGTCTTCAAGAAAGAATTCAAAAACTCTTTTATGGCTCATCTTCAAATGTTGTAGACCTGGATTGACTTTGGGAAAGGTCCATGGTATATTTCTCATACTTGAAGGGGGCTGTTGAAAAGAAAGGTGCTATATAAATCCAATTTATTATTATTATTATTATTATTATTATTATTATTATTATTAATGTCTGCATGGGCTGATCTGCTGATTGATGCATCATCTGGTCGACCACCTTTCTGATGAAAAACAGCGAGCAGATTCTTTGTAGTTAATCAAATCCTTTGAGATTGAAATTTCCATGTATGGTTGTTTGAAATGTGGGGTTGATTCCTTGATGTGAAGGTCATTGGGAAGTCAAAGGTTTTGACCCTAAGCCATACATAACAGATGCTTCTTCTCAGGTAAATCCATCCTATAGGCAGTGAGTTAAAAAAAAAAAGAAGGTGATTTTGTTTTTATGGATTCCCATGGTATGAAGTGAAATTCACTTCTCAAATAGAGACTTTCTCCAATACGAGGAATCCCTGATTCCCTATTCACATCAGCGGAATCTCCAACACGCAGGAAACATTTTGTGTCACATTTGATTTTTTTTTTCTTGTCTTTCTTGTGTCAAAGAATCAACATATCGTCACCAAGCCAACATTGACGATGAAGTCGTCACTATGGAGATTCTGGACACTGCAGGACAGGTGAGATAAATAAACCCTGAATCTAGTTTTTGTTCACCAAATCAGAAATCGAAAGAACTTGATCTCTCTATATAGCCATTTAATAATGCTGTCACTATAATACAGGCTTTCTGTTTGAATCGCTGAGGTCTGATTGACTCACCTCTGATGACATCATCATTGTGTTTCTCATTGACAGCTCCCTCTGGAGCCTCAAAACACTTTATTAGGCACCAACTGAGTAACTGTGAGATCTTCTTACACCCACATTCCCACGCTATTTCTATGATATAAACTATTTAAATCACACTTTCTGTTGTACCGTTGATTTTGTTTTCAAAATCAATTTATTTCCATGACTAAGACGAGGCAGTGACTCAGACGTTAGGAAACAGGGAATAAATCCGGATCCAGATCAAACGAGGACGTCGGACATATTGAGTAATGGGCGACTTTAACTCAATGG
This sequence comes from Lophius americanus, assembly GCA_037951165.1. NCBI lineage: Eukaryota > Metazoa > Chordata > Actinopteri > Lophiiformes > Lophiidae > Lophius > Lophius americanus. The sequence continues at coordinate 1,911,970 of JBBDHG010000098.1, read as the reverse complement.
TTAGAGCAGTCGTCCCTCAACAGGGCGACCGGATTACGAGCCCCTAAAGCAAACGCCGTAGCTCCTTGAGCAAGACCCTGAAACCTCAGTTCACCAGCGCTTTACAGGGGCGGAGATAAAATGTACGACGTTGTGCTGTGTGATGTCATAAATAAAGGCAAGATTAATATTAATGAGTAGTTAAAAAATACAAAAATCCTCATTATTTTTCTCCACAATATGTAGAAAACAAAATAACACCGACAGTTTCTCTCTAACTTACTATCAAAGCCTTCATTTCATGTAATGGCGTGTTAAATCTCCTGTGATGGGTGGAGGAATCGGCTGCACCCATTCTGGCTGTCCAACCTGAGTAAAGGTGTGACAGACTAGCGGAACCATGCAGAAGCTGGCTCTCCCCGAAGTTGCCCTCAGGACAACTGGGGCTCAAAGTCTTGGCCTTATCTTGTAAATACAATAATTACAGGTTTTGTGGCGTGGTCCAAGTGTAAATGAAAAGTTCCAGCCTTCTGGCTTAGAGTCAGATGTGGTTCAAAATAAATATGTAGATCAGAAAATGTTCCACATCTAAGGGTATACCTAAAATTGACATCATCGGACAGCATTGCTGTCTGCAAAGCTGCATTCTCAATCATTTAACGTGAGATAATGATCGGATAAATACGAGGTGAAATAAGAACATAGTGACAGATATATTGCTCTTGGCTCGACATGATGTCTGAGAATAAAATGTTGATACTTTGCATCTGCCAAACTAGATTAAGGCAAGACAATGTTGGCTAAATATGATTTAAAAAAACAAGGTCAGAGGCTAGATTATTCAATAGCTAACATCAATTGCGCCATAATTTTATAAATCTTATCAAAAATATGTGTTGGAACACAGAGATTTAAAATCTGTAGATTCACTTTTGACAGATGTTGGATATTAAGAGTCAAATGAGGAAGTCAGGGATGGAACAGTGTAAGAATGAAAACAAAGAAAGAAACCGGTGTTGGGAGGTAAGAACCATGACAGTTTATCAGATGTCTGCTTCACCACACACATCTTAAACAATTAGACTTGTTAGCATTTTGTTTTTTATTCCTTCATAATCATGGAGCCGGCTCCACTTTGTTAAAAGCAGCTTGACTACCCAGGTTTCTTGTTGAACCTGCTGCCTTTTCTTGGAGATATTTTACGCCCGGTGGAAGGCTTGTAGTCGAGGCATATATGAGTCTGAATGAGGCTGTAATTTCCTGCAGTCTGACAGGAGCTGCGGTGGGTCCTGACAATGAGGGAGAGTCCACGTAAATCCTGGGGCTGGAGATAAATATGCTGCAGTGCTGCGTAGGTGTTCTGCTGATTTCCCCTGCGACACTCCAGCCAAGTCATCTCTCTCTCTCTCTCTCTCTCGCCCTCTCTCTCGAGCTTTCTCTTTCTTTTCTCTCTCTCTCTCTCTCTTTCTCTCTCTCTCTCTCTCTCTCTCTCACATGAAGAACCATTCCTCCATTTTCAGCTGGATGAGCTCTGAAGGTTTTAGAGAGGGAGGTGTTGGCTGTCAGACCCCTTCTGACGCTGGATAGTTAAAAGCGCTAATATTATCATGATTTGTAGAGTCGGAATCTTCTTAGTGACTCGTAAATTACAGGTTCAAAAATCGGTCAGGTATACAAACGTCAAATTTTATTGTACGTCCTCTGGGGGATGTCGTATATTTCAAGCTTCCTCTTTAATTACGTTGAGATATGCGTGGCTCTATTTAGTCAGGTTATGATTTAAAGATTGCCATAGGACCCGTTTAGTCTTAGCGCCCGGTTTCTGCTTTGAGGTGCGCAAATCAGGAGCACATTCTTCCGTGTTCACAATCCTCAGATGTCTGCACAATTTAATTTCTGGCTTTACCGGCTTTAGTAGGTGTCGGTGATGACAGAATGAAAAGAATCATTGCACATAAACGTTTTACATAAACAACCTTTTTTACCGCCCTCAAACAAAGAGGGTTCTATTCTTTTCAGCACAGTGGTGTGGTGAATAGATGGGTTTCCTGATGGCAAGAAGGTTCTGGGTTCAAATCCAAATGAATCTCTGGAGCATGTTCTCCCACTTTGCATGTGTTCCCTCCAGCTTCCGTTTTCAGTCCGAAAACATTCATTATAGGTGAACTGCTGACTTTAAATTGCCAGATGTGTGAGAGTGAGTGTGAATGGGTGTTAATTATAACGTGATGAACCAGGGCTAAACTGCTGACTTGTCCAGGATATGCCCCCCTTATACACATTGTCAACAGGGATAGGTTCCACACTGTGACCCTGCACAGAATAAGAATGAATGACGGAAAGTTTGTTTGTTGGGTCGAAAGCAGGAATATGCAAATCCTAAATCATACAAGACAGAGACTAAAGAAAACATTTATTAAAACGGACGACGTGTTATAATTAGTCTTTGGTGCTCAGACTCTTGGGGGACATTGTGAGTGAAGGTTATCTGCCCTGAGCAAATTGGAATATTCCCCCTTTGGAGTTTGGATACTGGTGGTGGTGGCGGATGACTCGGCTGAGACGGATAAATGACAAGATTGATGGATCTGTGAGGATTAGGTGGAGATACGGAGGGTGGAAGTTGCATGAACAAGTTGCATGAAAGAACTAGATGGATGGTGAAAATAATATTTGAAGACAGTAGCTGAGGGCGAGGGCTAAACAAGCAGGGGGAGGAAAGGGGATGGGATGGATGAGGCTACCTGAATGAGTGCAGCTGAAATAAATTAATGACCCAGACCGTGAAGAAGATAATTGAGGCAGAGCGAGTGTGAAAGATGAGAATAATAGAGTTGAATGAGCAGCAACTGTGGATCGATTTTAATAGAACTCCAATTCAGCCAAACTTGGAATTTGTAGAAGAAAACATACATCCACCAGTATGGAGTTGAGGACATAAGGATTCAAACATGTTCAAATGTTTAAAACTTTGTATTTCTTTTATCGACCGTTCATTCTTGCAATTTTGATTTCATCGTTTAGTTATAACAGAATGCCACTCAGAAAGTAAAACTTGTTGTCTATCCATCCATCCATTTGAGTGAAGAAATCATACAGATCCACTCCAACGGGCAATTTAGAATCACCATTACAAGTATACTTCATCTGATTGGATGTGTTTGGAGAGGAAACCCACGTAAACAGCGGGGCAACATACAAACTCCACTCAGAAATGCCTCAGGTGGATTTTAATAAATAGATTTGAATTGATTTGCTGTGGGGCAATAGTGCTAACCAATACACCACCATGCTTTCCTGTCACTAGTCCAGTAACCTCAACAGGCTAACAGAGGATTTTGGGTATGTTTTGGAATAGCTCTGTATTTGGGAGGTTCTCTTTCTTGTTTAGAGTTAGATAAGAATTGCACTGCTTTAATTCAGTATGAGGTATATTAAACCACAGCTAGCTACTTGTTGGAACAGGTAGCATGGATCTGCAAAAAAGCAACATTATAATATGTCAGAAAACATTGTTACCAAAAGTATGTTCTTGTTCTAACAAAAAACAGTCTTTTAGAGGAGGTCAATGGTCAACAGGTCCTGTATTTCTTATGTAATTAATACAGAGATTATAACACATTAAATAGTGATTCTAAAAGGGACTGATCGATGTTAGCATGCTAAGCTAACCTGAGTTAACTCACTGTTTGCTGAGCTTTAATAAGGGCATTGATTTTCTCATCAATTCTCATCTAATCTAAAAGGGAATAAGATCATTTTTCAATATGTGAAAATATTTAAGAGAAAATCTCCTAAATTGGAGATATAGTTTGAGTTCATCACAAACCTTTTCTCTTTCCCTCAGGAGGACATTCAGCAGAAGGAGAGCCACATGCGCTGGGGTGATGGATTTGTCATTGTGTACGACATCACTGACCGGGGCAGTTTTGAGGAGGTGGCACCGATCCGAAGTCTTTTGGAGGAGGTGAAGAAGCCAAAGAATGTGCCCTTGGTCCTCGTGGGAAACAAGTCTGATCTGGATCACGTGCGGCAGGTTGGCACAGAAGAGGGCGAGCGACTGGCTGCCGAAATGGCATGCGCATTCTACGAATGTTCAGCATGTGCCAACGAGGGCGGCGCGGTGGCCGAGGCTTTCCATGAGCTGTGCCGCGAGGTGAGGCGCCGCAAGGCCGTGCAGGGCAAAGCCAGACGCCGCAGCTCCACCACACATGTCAAGCAGGCCATCAACAAAATGCTGACCAAGATCAGCAGCTAGGGAAGAGCCTCTTGTTTTAATGTCCGATGACACAGGAAGTGTAAATGTCTCGAGTGGTTATTGGCTCTGAAATGGACAGAAAGTGACTGATTTAATGTGAAATGTGTTGTTTACCTATTCTCCAGTCATTCTCCATTAAGGTCAACATCTTCTCCCCCCTCCGGTTTTCCCTTTCATCCTCTCACCTTACTGTCAAATGAGGCCAATCTGAACATATTTCACACGAGCTCTCCTATTTAGCATGCAAAGAATCCGAGCAGAGCTGTGTACCTCATGATGTATGATATGGTATATATGGTATATAAACGCTGTGTTTAGCTGTACAGAGCCCAGAGGCATCTAGAGTAGAATTTACTGTAACTGTTGAAATGTAACACGCTTTTTTCTTTCTGTGTGTTACCTGTATGACCAACATATCAGCTGCACACTTGTAATTAAAGACAGATATATCCAGCAGTTTTTAACTTAATGACTCCTTATATATTAAGGTATTGCATTTCACGTATCAATAATTGTTATTATTTATATGCCTGACATTCTCTTTCGGAATTTTCTGGAAGTAATTTCACATGAGCTTTGATGTTCTGGGCTCTCCGCTGTGTTCTTCAAGGTATTTCGGAAATGTGGACAACTTGTGGGAAAGGCTCACTATTATTCCGGGTCTTCTCCATTTTTAAATCAGTTTTGTAAATTATTGAAAAAATTAATTTCTGGATATTGTGTCTAACTGTTAATCAAGTTTTTACTCATAATAAATTATATTGGCTGAGCTACAGTATTTCAAAGTTACTCATTACTATCATAATAAAAAAAGCAAAACTAAGACGCGAGTGATTACAGTCTGTACAAATGCTGATCCTCACACAGATACAAACATGGTTTCCTGTTTCATGTCCTATAACTGACAATAGTGGGTGTGTTCTTCTGAAATTCTCTGTTACAGCAGTTCAGCATTACGCAATAGACAATATGCATTAAAAACATTCACTTTATGGCTTGTAAATACGACTTCCTTGAAGCCAGAAATTGAAGCCTATTGAATCAGTCTTTCCCCTTTATTATCCACCAGAAGGAAAACACCACAGAATTATGGGAAAGGACAACAGAGTTCTGACCCGGATAGAGGACAATAATGCACCATTCATTAGTCATACACAGTACAACACTGTAAAACCATCCTGCCCTATAGCAAGGGTATATCCCTGAAAAGCCCCCAATACTCTGTGTTGAACAAACAATCCATCTGATAGATCCGCTCAAATTAAGTGGGAATGTTTGTCCGGAAAAGAAATAGTGTTTTTCGTTAAAAAAGAAAAAGAAAAAAGAAAAGCACCTCCTAGTTAGTAAAATATGATCTCTTAAAATTAAAAGAAATAGGCGATGTAAATATATTCGCAAATTTTATTAATTTTGACTAAATGGAACCAACAATTAGGAAGTTATGTATTAAAAACAAAGTATTTTGGCTAACCCAAGTAAGTGAGATTTGAACGATTAGATTAAATATATATATATACTGTATACAGGATAAACATCCTTGAGTCCATTCATATACACCAAATTAGGATTAAATCTTTTTTTTTCGAAAACACTGTCTTTCATAAAAAGGCTCCCCCCAGTGAGTCAAATTTGGTGCATACAAGATGGACCTCCTCCAGTCCGCTCATACGCACAAAATTTAGGCTAAATCGGACCACCTGTTGAGAAATTATGGAGCGAAAACTTTTGGAGATAAAGGTCCCCCCAGTGTCAAAAATATACAACCAAGCTTTCCGAAAATCCACCCAGGTATTCCTCGCACTGAACTTTATGGGGATATAAAACGATGAATGAAATGTTTTTTGAGTAATTGTGTTAAAACTAAGGATCAAAGTCTTGAATCTTGAAGAGTGTGAGTCTTCTCGGCTTGAAGAGTGTGAAGGCTGAGATTGAACTGCAGATCTTCCGATTTAGGGACAAACTGCTCCACCCACTGACTGAGGTGAAGTAAAAAAAAAAAATGCTGCTTTAATAAGTTTTGGTGTAGCACAGAGGAGTGTTCACCACCTGTGTGGTGGATACTTGCTGGCAGCATTATACCCTGATCATTAGGTCATTAGCAGGAACCACAGGGTTCCTGCTAATGACCAGCTGGAGAAAGTGGTGGTTTCCAGGTTTTCTCCTCATAACAACATGGGCTCCAACTGTCAAACAAAAACGAACTGAAGCAAAGCAAAATGCTTCATATCCAAAATACTTTATTGTTGCCTCCATTATCCATTGATCTTCATGAGGTAACTTTCTAAACCATCTCCGATTGGTTTAGGTGGAGTTTTTATGGGGGCCAAGTCTCATGGTCCCTTTTGGATCAATAGCCTGGAGGTTTGGGGTTGCGGTCTGACTAAGTGCAAAGCTGACGGGATGTCATGTCACTGCAGAGAACTGTGGTTGTCATGCTATTTCCCTCAATTGTGAATATGTCACCACCAGTGTCACCAGCAAATCCCCCACACACCATCACACCTCCTCCTCTGTGCACCACCACAACATGCACAAACTATTAGTTCCCTGTTTGTGTAAGACAAAGACACACTGGCCAGAACCAAAAAATCTCAAATTAAGACTTTTAACAGACCAAAGTTCATCATTCCACTGAACTACATTGACTTAAGTTGCTAACTCCTCCTCCTCCTCTTTCGTCTTGGCCTCCCTCAGTAGTGGTTTCTACAGCAGTTTGACCATGAGGGCCTGATTCACGCCGTCTCCTGTGAACAGTTGGTCTGGTGATGTGTCTGCCATAGCACTGATGCCATTCAGGAAAACTTTGACCAAAACTCTACGTCAATAACATTTTGCTGCGTGACTAAGACTAGAGGATTATGAGACGACACGGTCGTCGACTAACGTCTAAAATCACCAGTAAAAGATAAAAATGATCAAAATCTCTTGTTGATTAGTCCATTTTGTCTTATTTTTGCTTAGCGTCCTGTGCTATGCTGGCTGAGGGGGGTTCAGGACCACCAGTGTGTCTCACCATTCTGTTATTGACCTGGAGGGTTAGAGTGGGCCGAGCCTCAATAGGGCAAAACAAGGGGAAGTTCTGGTGGAGCAGCCGTCCTGATGTTCATGATAGTGGCCTGACCCATGGGCATAGGGGAGGAGGACTTATGGAACCAACTAGTAGACGTTTCCCTCAGGATAAAAGGAGTTTCAGAGTTAAATCTGGTAAGCCACTATTTAGAGCCAGGATGGTTCTAGAATCCGACCTTTAGGAGGCCTGAGGTCAAACTGAAGGAGACGCACATTAGTCATAGTAAAAACATCATCAAAATTAAATCTTCGATTTGGCCCATTTAATCCGTCAAGGAGGTGGTGCGTGAGAACGTGCCAGGGTTAAGCTCTGGTTTGAAGACTTAATCTCACAGCTCGATTTGGCGGAGTCGATCATTAGAGACAGGGGCAAATCTATATATATATATATATATATATATATATTTATATATATATATATATATATATATATATATATATATAAAAATCTATCGTAGCAAGCTGGCTTGAAATTTGAAGTTGTCTCTTATTTTCTTGTTTTACAGTGCAAACATTTGGCTGGTGCTGACCCAACAAACAAGTTCACATTCTAATCTCAAAGCCAATTTGGTAATCGTGTCGATGACATGATTCACATCTGCAGACTCCCCCGGTGTCTAGGAGCTGCAGCTTTATTCGCTTTTCCACCTCAAGGCGTCGTGCCAATTGGAGGAAAACTCAACTTTTCAGCATTTCTAATCTCGGAAAAAGGAAGTTGCCAGAACAATGATAAAGGTTATACGATACGGTGAAAAGAAACAGGAGAACACTGAACCCAGCAGGAGCTGAGATTGTTTTGTCGACCTGCTGCCTGTTTCCTGATGAGGGTTTAAATAATTCAGCTGTCCCTGAGCTGAGAGGTGGAGACCCGTTAGTTGCCTCGCCGTGGTGCTCAGTGAGAGAAAAACCTTTTTCAAACTCTCTCTGTGGTGATGCTTCAAACACCTGTGGTGAAAGATCAATGTCTATACAGCAAAATGAATGTTGCAGAAGCTGAAAGCTGCACTCATCCTGTTTAGCTCTGCGTTCATGGGGAAAATGAGCTGCAGCGATTTCAGCATATCTGAGAGGATGTTGACTGACGGCTGGAAACACGGGATCAACGCGAGATCTTTTCTTATATAAGTCTGTCAATTTTTTTAATTATTATTGTGAATATGGAAACAGACGATTTCTCGAGAAATTCCTAATGAAAGTTTCCATTCTTAGCAGAGCAGGGAAAAGAGAGAGAGGGGAGTCTCATAGCGGAGGAAATGAAGGGCCTGCAGAGATCGGGCTAACGTTCCCTCTGTAAACAGGCCAACCCTCCGGAGCTCCTCTCTTCTCCCCGGCTCAAACAACACATACTTCAACCCCGAGTTGGACCGGTGGGACTCTGACACGATGTTTAAGTCGAGCTCAAAGAGTTTATTTCCAAAACGCAACGCAATACATCCACTCCGGAGGAGAAAAACATCATCGCCGCCAGTTCATCATCTGATGAAATGTTGTGCAGGATCCACTCTGGGAACGCGCCCTTATTTCCCCGCCTTCAAACCCTTTTCTGTTGAACTATGATTCCATGGTGAAAATACTTTCTGCACAGCTCTCAAAGACAATGTTAGAAACGCGTGAAAGTGTTATTTATGTTACAATACGTAATACTTAAGAATCAAACATTTGGCCTGTTGAATCAGAATATAACCCCCTTTTTGTTGCATATGGAACAAAGGTTATCTCCAGGTACTTTCCACAAAGAGCTGGTCTATATCCTACAGAGACCCATAATTCATCATGATCCTACACGTAGGACGGGGCTGAAAAAAGGAGGTCAAACTATTCTTTGTTTTTTAAAACTTGACTTTAGAGTCAGAAATTCGACTTTAATCTCAGGTTTAAATTCAAAAATTTACTACATTAAACACAGAAATCTAATTTATTTTTTTCTGCGGCCCAAATCCTCGTGAGTATAAACTGTAAACATCAGACTTTGTCGTGAGGTTGTGTGTGTGTGTGTGTGTGATTCTGAATACCGAACGACAATTACTGAGTTCAGTTGAAACTAAAAATGTTTAATTCTTAATGCATGATGAAAAAAGTATGTGTGCTAGTGTTAAATAAATCGGACACCGGTGACTCAGTTTTTGTTTTGTTTTAATGTATACATATTTTAAAGTGTTTGTGCTGCTGCTGATCAGGAAGTATTTGGCTGAAAAAAGAATTTAGAAGAGGTACATTGGTGAAAGAATTGTTTGAGAACCAATGATTCATTCACTGAGTGTAAGAATGGTCTCTATTTTCCCTTTAAATTAACTCTAATGTTCTTTTTCCAAGGAAATATTTGGAAATTATTAAGAATCAAATGGAAACCACAGACCAAGAAAATAGTATTACTGATAAATGTTAACCATTTTGATGAATTCTTCTCCCAAATGGAAAAGAAAAAACATTTTCATTTTAAAGGTATTGATTTGTTTTTTTTGAAGGACACTTATCTGTATTTTCTTCATTTTTTTTTTTTTGCAAATTTAATAAATACAAAAAAAAAAACCTAAGCCAAGCTAATAATCTCCTGGCAATAGGATCATATCCAACGGACGTGATATTGGACTCCTCCTCCAACTCTTGGTAAGAAAGCTGATATGCAGATTTCACACTGGTATTTTGTAAACTCATCGTATGATGGCTTTCGCAGACTTTCTCACCGTAAATCTAAAATGCAGTGATGTGCAGATCACTATACAAACCATTTATGGATTGAAATGGGAAATGCTGCAGCCACGAAGGTTTTCACGTTCATAGGCAGAGGTGGGCGTGGTATGAGGCTGTGTTATAAGTTATTAACCAGGATAACCACGGCATATGTTGCGGAAAAATCTAGTATCAGAGTTCTCAGTGCGCTGCATTGTTTTTTCTTCTAGAACTCTGCGCTCTGGATGGGCTTGTAGACAGTTGGGGTCTGGATTTATGAGTAAGAGATATCCATCTTTGAGATTTACTTGTCGACCTGATATTATGGAAACAAATGGAAAGGACTTTGGAACTTTTCATTTGGAAATACTTCCCCTGCTGCAGACAGTCCCAATAAAAACGGAGGATTATCCACTCTCACAGCGTCTGTTTCCACCAAGACTCTTCAGCACTTTACTGATGTTTCCTATCTGTGACAGCTAAAACAAACTTAATTGTCCTCCACTGTGTCAAAACGTTTTTGCACCGCTGCAAAACAAATGACTGTGAAATTGGTGGAGCATGTGGGGGAAATGTTTGTTTTTGTGAGTTTGATTGTGTGACTTTGGTGAACTGAGCTTTACAAAAACTCTTTTCTTTGTTTTTCCACGTCCTTCGCCCTGATGGTTATCTCTATCGTTACATGAACCTTGGCCTGCATCTTTCAGCAGGGTGAAACACATGAGGCTCTGGGACATAGACTAAGAGAGTAGAACCCTCTGATTTGGATCTGGGTCACGGTTTTGAATGGTAGAATCCTGGATTTGGCCCTGTTTATTACAACCCTCGATGTGAGCCGTCATCAAAAGTCCGCATGAAATAATCGCAGAGATAAGAATCACAAATATTTCATGACTGTACTTCAGTTGAATCTGCAGGAGATTTATTTTTACTTAAATGTGGAGAATGAAACGTTTTACTTTCATTCCCCACATTTGAACAAAAATACTTGAGCTTTCTAACAGACCTGTCAGTTTAGTATTACTCTCTTTGAAAAGGATCACATTGAGACTTTCCCTGGTTCAACAAAGGTTTAAAACAACCAACAACAATACAACAGATGCAAAAACACATTTGAAGACAACGTTAAACATATGCAAGAAGCTGAACCTTGATGTCAGTGTTTCTACTTTCATCTTAGTTTTTCTCCGCTTGTGTTCGACGTAATGGTTCATTAACGCTGAATTCATTCTCAACAGAAGTAACAGAAGTTGAATTAAAGTTCATCATTTAAATAAATCATCATTATGTTAATATTGTATTAATATAACATGGCCTTCACTTAAGTTGAGTTTTACTTCCAGTATGAATCATTCTGTAATATTTCGCTTACACCTGAGTAAAGAACCGAAACGTCTTCCTTTATCTGTCTTTGTTTGTACCTCCACTCTGAACAATTGATGAAAAAGTGAAGTATTTCCATCCATGTTACTCCCTCTCTATCCGGCGTTCTGTGAAGCAGTACAGTTGCCATGACAACCAAGGCCTTTCCTTGTTTAAAAGATCCTCTCTATGGTGACCAAGGCATGAACACATACACACACTAACTGTTAAAGCATCTACCCACACAGGGGATCTACCATGTGACGGAGTCTCTGATGCAGGATGAGGCCTTCAGGGTTTGTCTCGTATAATTAAATAAAGAGTCGTCACTCAACCCTTCAGTTGTCCTTCTCCGGTGGGGTTTGGGTTTTTTTTTTACCTGCAGAAGCAGTTTGGCGTTGGTACCAAATGATGACTCATGGTCCGCTACATCTAAAAAAAGATGCTAAAAGCTTTCATAGAATCCAAAAGTCAGGTTGATCTTCTAAAGCCGCTGGAACTCAGTTTAATAAACACTGCCACTGGTAGTGTTAGCCAGCAGGGTACCGGCGGCGGTAAATACGAATGGAAACCATGAAATGGAACAGTCCAAAGACAAATAAGATATGGGCTAAAAAGTTTGCACAGAACAACCTAACCGGGACTCCTGGTCACCCGACCAACACGGCAGAGGCTCGCCATTACACAATGTTACGTCTACAAGAGTGTAGGACTAACTGCAGACTGCATGCAATAACCCAGACAGAATCTGTTTGTACCGGTCCATCAGGAGGAGGATTACTGCTGGAAACAGCACTGATCCTGATGTCTATCTAATGTTTTATACTCAACATGTGACAACTTGGTAAATGTCTCTGTGTTTGGTGTCATTTCCAGTTCTGTCTCTTTCTTTTTTATCACTTAGTTCATTTAAAAAATCATGAAAACTTTCCATAGAAACCATCCATCAGTACCAATTTAAACTCAAACTGTAGATCCGAAATGTTCCGATAAGGTTTTTGGTGATTTCTCAGCTATCGACATTAGAACTAACCCATATAAAAAATAAACCTACAGTTCTGGCCCTGCTTCACCGGAGTGCATTAAAAAGGTTTGAACGTCTTTTGATTTGGTCAGCCACTTGTTAAGGACCTTGCATGGCTTTATTAATGTCTTTAAGTGCTTTATAATACTGTCAGCTGGATTTATCCTTAAGTGTTTTTGTGTTCCATGTTTTATTCAATACAACATTGTGTTCCACTTAGAAATAATCATTTCTCTTTGTGAAGAAGCTTTTTTGTGCGTCCTTCTTGTTCACATTTATTATTTTCTCATGAAAATATACTAATACTTAAAGTTAATACACATTCATGCTGGTACTTTTAGGATCAATAGTCAGCATCAGGTAGAGCTGAAACCGACGAAACAGATAGTTTTAACTCCCCCATTCGGTAAAATTCATCTTATTGTATTAATTACACATTTGTTATTGAGGTAGAAATGACATTAACTAAATATTGTGGTGGTGGGATAAGGTTGCTGAATACAATTTTAAGGAATGGTTGTACCAGAAATTATTTTAAAGTTCCTCTCGCGGCAGGTAATAGAGTCACTATAGATACGTTATAACATGTTCATAACACCCAAACTATCCCTTTCAAACAGAAAACATATCTCATCTGGCCTTGGAACGACTTTGGATCTGTCATGTTGAGCTGGAGAATGTTGCTGGGGAGAGGGAAGTGTTGAAATCCCTTCTTAACCCTGGAGAAGAAGGAAATGGAAAGGAATGAGCCTAACGATGCTGACATGCTCCCTAGAGCTGAGGGGACTGCAGAGTTGTGGGATATTGTGCCTTGTCCACATAAGTCACATGACCTCCCATTACTGATGTGAAAATATTGATTATTGTAGCTATAACACCCCTGTAGGAGAAATGTTATGTATAAGTCCATTAATAATATTTATGAATTCTAATTCTAATATATTGAATATCCCATTGAAATGTGCTGGATCTGTTTTAATGAGAACATCGTGAAGGGATTCAAGAGTTTACAGCAGAAGAAGACTGATGTGAGGGTGGACTGGTTAGTCTGGGAGGACAATGCCCCCCTCTGGTTTAACCGTGGCAGTGTGAAGAATGCTTCCGTATTTGTGATTCCTACTCAATGTGCCACGTGGTGCGATGTGAAGATTAAAGTGCCAACGCTGATGTGATAACTTCCTTTCGGAGGGTGAACACATGTTGTGGCGTCGGGCCACCAGGGAGCAGGTGTGTTTGCAGGCGGACAGGCAGGGACCTGTGGCAGAGCAGAGATCTGACATTCCACCTAACGCATGCGAGAAGAAATCAGCCTCAGCCTGGCAGCCGATTGCCATCAGGCTGCCAATAGTCTGGTATGCGACACGTGTCTCTGATCGGGAAACAAATGTGAACAAACTGAGAACAAGCTGTCACGCTGAGTGCAGTCAGGGTGGTCCGCTCCCCCCCTGCTCCTAACAAAAAAAGGCTTTCTTTAAAACCCACATCCCTTTATTTTCAACTGGAAGAATTAGAATAGAGTTAACGGGGTTGTGTATATGCTGCCACTGCGCACAAGGCCACAAAAGTTTAGTTAATCCAGTTATGAATATGGTATCCAAATAAAAATGTTTTCAGATATGGATGACAGAAAAAACACCTAAACCCTCTAATGTCCTCACAATGAAAACAAACACGAACGGAAAAACATTTTCAATGCACATTCTATTTCTTTCCTGTGGCATGCCCCAGGGCACCACCCTTGGCTCCTCACTCTTTCGAATATACTCGCTGCAACTGGGTCCTACTAAAACAGGTTCAGTCATGAACGCACACTGTCGTAACTTTCTGTAGCCCTCGGTCAATGTAAAGTATATTGTCTCGACAGCTGTCATTTTCTATTTCAGGTGCAAATCTTTGTTGTAATTTCTCTTCATATATAATTTAAATTAATACGTATGCGCTATAATATACTGTTTTGATGTGAATATGTTGATCGTTCGATCTTCATTTTCAGAGAAGAGAAAAAAAAAGCAATGCAATGCACTTTTCGTGTATTACCTCCATCCTGTGGTCATCATCTGTGGTGTGTGTCTCACAACCTAGACCATGTAATTTGACTCCACAGAAGAGGTACTGTAGCACAAATTGCTCTGAAATTTATTGCTGGTTCATAAAAAGTGTCCGGGCACCAAATGCATCACAAAGCTCTTTTGGCCCAAAAAAAAAAAAACAAGACCTCAGGCAGGTGGTTTTATTGTTATGGCGCATTATTGCAAACTCACTTCCATCATTTATAAGACAGAAGATATGAACGCTGACCAAAAAGAGGTTTTTGTTATGACAAATTCAAATGGGATGATGAAGGAAAGGGAAAGGATTTGATTGGCAATGAGAAGGTGTTCCAGTACTGAGGTGGGGGCGGATTGCAAACCGTTGCCGGACTTAAAGATAGAACATATCGTAAGTTTGACATCTTAAAAATGATTGGCTAAAGAAGGAAAATGACGGGATGTGATGGGATCTAAAGACAAAGTGGGCTGTGTCAGATGTTTTTGCTGAGCTTCCTCACGTCCCCATCTTCTACAGATACTCAGGAAAATAATAAACCCAGATGAGCTACGAAACATTTCTGGTTCAGCAAAGGGGGTATGGAAATATTGGCTGTATTTTGGGATGCAATGTTTTTTTAAATACATCAGGCGTGCTGCTGGCTCTTCAGTTACTTCTAGCTCTGTTGAAAGCACCCACTTAAAAAACCCTTCATTATGACGTGACTGTTGTTCCAGAGAGAACACATCCACACACAATTCAGTCTCTGAGTGATGGAGCCATTGTTTGAAAAGTAATAATGTGTGTGTGTGTGTGTGTGTGTGTGTGTGTTTGCACGTGTGCAGCGACAGACTCCCCACTGAATGTGTTTCATATTACCTCTGCAGCATCGGCGTTAAACATGATTCATCTGAGAGCTTGACGTGAAGTGGGCAGCAGATGAAAGCGGCGCTGGAGTCCAGCAGGTTCCCCTCGCTGTGGCCTTGTTTTACCAGTCACCTTTTAACCGTCTGAGCTTCGTGCCAAAAGGAACTAAACACGGTAGTAATCCAAGATGAAGGGATTTTGGGGGATTATCACCACATTTTATGAATGTTGCATGTTTCAAATTGTGCTTTTTTTTAAAAAGCAGAGCCAGAGCCAGAGCCAGAGCCAGGACTTCTGCTGCGGTGACCATAAATGGAGAGAAACCATCAGAGACCTCTCGTGGGGAGCTCTGTGGATGACTGAGAGAAACTGGAATGCACAGGTTTAATAAAAGTTGTTACCTTTAATAACAGAAATCTTGATTTTCAGAACAGTAAGAAAAAAAATATACCAATGAATTCCAGAAACACGTTAGATGCATCACACTTCTCACAAATAAGCAGCTAGACATTGCGATCACATGACAACATCATTTGCAAACCTGAGGCACACAGGGGGGGATTGTTTTCATGCCACATCTACAACGATATACAGTTACCTACACGTAAAACACCACGCGATACCTTCCACCGTTCAGCAGAAAGGAACGGACACAGTGAGACATTGGTACACGAAGTCCCCTCAATTTCAGTCTTCGCCGTATTTAATAGCGACTTTCTGCGGCTGCTTTTTCGATGCAGTGTTAAATCAAGAATCAGCTGGACACACCGGAAGCTGTGACTCGAGCAGGTTGAACGGAAATGATCAATGAAGCGACGTACAGAAGCGTATTGTTTTTATTTTATTTTGTTTATCTTTCAAAATTAATTAGATAATTATTCTGTTAATGCAGGATTATTGTTTTGGTCATCGTTTGAGATATTGATACTCAGCTGCAAGAATTTTACGTTACATGACCACCACACTCACGTTTGAACCTTTTTGCACTGGTTTTCCATATACTTTAGGATAGATTTGAAGATTTCACTGATTCATTTTAAGGCTCTGCGTGGCCTCTCTCTGATCTACATCTCTGATCTAGAGGCAGAGGTTTACTTTCTGTTCCAGCGAGTATATTTTAATGTATATACACTTGTTATATTTAATACTCAACTAGTTCTACCTATTACATTGCATTAGCTTTGATTTATTTTATATTTTGGAGCACTTGTGAAGCAATTTCTAACAAGGTTTTGAAAAATGCTCTTTAAACAAAAAGACGATTTTGAGTGCTTAACGGATATAAAATCAGAAATGCATTCAGGCTACGTGGCAGCTTTAGAAACAATCAGGCAATTGTCGAGATTAAAGATGTTCATACTCTCCTTTTCCAAATTAACAATATAATTATCTCATTAAGTCTGAAAAACATTTAAAAAAAAAAATTCTTCAGGGAATGCACTTCACCTTCATAGCAGAGTTTGTCCTAAACTGCAAATCATACGTCATGATTAACTGGAGAATAAAATGAGAGAAAAAGATGTGCTGAGGCATCTGACAATCAAGTCCTCTTAACATATCTATTTTTAAGCTTTATAATCATCTTAATATGGAAATTCAAGAAGGTATGTAATGTACCAGGACTGGATTAGTGTTCTTGCGGGCCCCAGGGCACCAATGACCTAGAGGCCCAAAATTGCCCCCATCTGCCGTTCCTTCGTGCATCAGGTAGAGGGTAAAAATGTAAATTTAAATGCATCAAATCATTTAAAAAAAGGAAAACAAATGTGCTCAAATTAAGTTGAAAACAATCCAAGTATCACAAACCAGGCAGTATTTGTTGAGGCCTTAGGGGCAGCTGCTGATGGCTAGAACTTTCCTCAGAAAAGGTCTAGCCATCGTTCTGAGGAAGATGTGGAGTGATGTGGTTGAGTTTTTTCCACAACTTAATCCCAATGTGTTTAAGCTGAAAAAGAGGTATTCCTAACTAACTTGATAAAATAATATTGGTGCTGAGCCTTCATAAAAATGTAGCGTGGTTAATGCCAGTTACTGTTCTAACGCCTAATCAGTTTTATGCATTCCAGTTCCATTAATGAGAAACTCTAAAGTGAGTATATTTGGAGAGGGGTTTTCTGCCAGTAGCTAAACAGTTTTGCTGAAACAAAATTACAAAAAAAAAAAGTTAAAATTAGTTTTATTTGTTTTGACAAAAAAATGTATGACAATGTTGCAAAAACTTGTCTTGTGCGTAAAATCTGCAAAAATGCAGCAGTATGCACGCCAGGCCAGTAGTTGTTCTTTAACCCACGGCTATCAGGCCAAACATGGAACGGTCATACGAGAAGCATTTTGCCAGTTTAGACACAGAGAGTAAAGGTATTGTTTTAAAATGATTCCCCCTCCAAACGCCCTAGTCATGTAAACAGGCCCTTACACTTTTGCAGTTATTACATGCACTTAGTTCTCTATCCTGCTGCTTATGGTTGATCCCAGAAATCTGGGGTCTAATCTCCCTCAGGCTGATGTCACAGACACAACATCTCTGCCGCTGCAGTCCATGTATCAAACTTATCCTGTCTTAGGGAGGCAATTTCCTCTTGCTTTGATTTTCTTTTGGGATGAATATGCTCTTCTACCATCTGAAAGACTCCTCATCTCACAAAGGTTTCTGCAGGACATCGCTGGACGTGGATTCAGAGATATTGGGTTTGCTAATAAACTGATTGAGACTCGAAACCAAGTTTTGGGAGACTTCATAAGATGACATCAAACCTCCGCAGGTCAGAACCGGCCCCCCTCAAGTTAACAGACACAGTGATTGAATTCAAAGTCATTAAAGATCTCACAGCCGTTATTGCGCGGCAGTTAAGCGTTATAAATCCTGACAGGTTGGTTATGGCTTATCACACCACAGTATTTCATATCAGGCATATTTACAATGAAAACTATCATTCCAGCTTCAGAGAGGTGTCATATAAAAATACTGATTTAGTCTGTTTTGACACAGTGCCACAGGTGATGGTGCCAACAAATGAACTCAGTGACGAGATAAACCCACTGCAGCTCAGAAGTTCACTTTCACAAACAATCCTTTGAGGCAGAATTCATTAATGACTGTTTGGAAGAAGAGTCCAAGTGTCAAGCTGAAATAGTTCGAAGGGAGGTTTTCTCTTCCAGTGATTCCATCATGTGGAGGAAAGTCTGGGCTGAAAACACCCTCACAGTAGAAGTTCCATACCCACTGACAGGGATGGAACTTCTACCGGCGTACCCATGATTCTGGAGCCGATACAGATCATGTGACTTAAATGTGACCTTGTGAATATTGACCCTTTGGTAAAGCCAGGTCTTCAAAACTATCTGGTTAGATTGAGGTTAAAATGCATAAATGGAGGTTGAATGCAATAAAATAGTCACAAAGTCTGCGTAAAGAGTAACCAGGGGTGGATGGATCCCATAACAGACATTTACAGAGGAGCCCAGAATCAGTTTCCTGTCAAACAACAAACAACCAAACTACCCTTGTGGAATTTCATACAATGTTATCAGTCGTATTTTGTCTAAGCCTGTTTCAAACTCTTTTCCTTGTATGATCTAACGTTTTCTATTCATTTTTATTGATCTTTTTTTCATGCGTTCCCCTTGTTCAATTTTTCTGGAAGGACTTGAAGGACTGTGAACAACACCTTGTTTTATCCTCCTATCCTCTGCTCTGAATCACTTTCCCCCAGATAAACTTATCGCTTCGTTGATTATCTAAATTTGTCTAAGCTGCCCTTTCCCGTTTTACAATGTGGAACACTAATCAGTCAGCATGGGACTGCTCAACGTCAGGTCTGCAAAAGATTATGATTAATAGCCAACTATTGACAAACGTGTGATGTTCATGTTTTTGAGGAGAACGACTCCACCTCCAGACATCTCTGAATCAATCTGAGTCATCAACTTTATCACCCGGTTGTAGCTTAGCAACTAGGGCAGTAGAAGCCAGCAGAAAGTCATAGAAAGTATTCTGTAGCTGGGATTGATCACGGCCTCTTCCCGTGCGCAGAGAGCATGGTTGATGTACTCGGTTCGATGAAGTAATAAATGCAGGTCAAACTCATCGGACGCTCACCTTCTTCTTCTGCTGAAAGACTTTCTGTCAGACTTGGAGGCATTCTATCCGGTTCCAGTGCGTGTGAAAAGCTGCACAGGTGAAAGGATGCATGTACTTCAAAGTCATACCAGTGGGAATAATGGATGGTGCTAATGAAGATCTGGTATCCGAATGCTTGTTTTGGTCATCTGATGAATTTAAGACTCTTTATTCTTTTGACAGCATTCTGTCGGCCGCTTACATCCAGTAAGAAATTACTCAAACTCTTGAATTTCCCGAGGGAATTCCATTTTATGTCTTAGCCGGCATTTTATGCCCCTCTGTACCCACATTATCTATATATATATATATATATATATATATATATATATATATATATACATCCTGTATATATATATATATACAGGTCAAAGTTCACACTTAGAGTACCTCCATCTCCTATCTACCCATGCAACTCCAAAACAGACTGTCTCCAAAACTATGTGTTCCATCAACACATCATGGACATGTATATTTAAAAATCCAACAGAGTGCTTGGATTTACTTCAGTGTCAAGAATAACCTTTTATGGGTTGTATGAAACTCTTACTGTGAGGTTAAATACATAGAGAACAGGAATTGTCATTCAGTATTGGTGTGGCATTACACTGTGTTCCTCATGTAGTGTTGTGTCGTGTCTCCTTCAATGAGTGAATCCTTCAGTACAGGACATCAAGTCCCACAGGGCTGCAAACTCTTTCCACTTTATGTGGAGAGGAGGTCAACCCGGAGCATCTCACGCATGACATTTCATAAGTTGTGTAAAGCCAGAAGGGTACGTAAGGTCTGGATGGTATCCCTGAGCGCTCAGACACCGCAGCATCCAATCAAAAACAGGTCAACTTTGCATAATGGATAAATTCAATCCAGTTCAGGATGGCTGAGTGTGCGGATGCGGCCTAAACCTCCGGGATTATGCTCCTCAGATATCGAACCACTGCCTCTCAGAACATTTCACAGACCTCTATTAATGGAGTGTTCTCCGTCCCTGCTTATAAAAAAAAGTGAACATACTGACTTATCCATTACACACCTCAGTAGAGGCTTGGAACTTCAGGAGTAGCTGTGCTCATCAATGCATCACCGCCCTCATCTCAGATCCTGTCTTAGAACGTGTTAGCAGCTCCACAGGAGAATTTTCATAATTCACCTGATGACATACGGTGGAAAGAGCTCACAGATAATACGGCCTTCCTGTCCTCTCAGATGTTGGCCTCCTCATCCACAACATCAGCCAAGCTTATTTCTCCATCCTTTCCACTCAACTGGAATTCACCGCCATGCTCTTCTGAACCTTGTCCTCAGGACCAACTCCTCCTCTTCTACTGCTGCATAGTAAGAAGAAGGGATGGGCAATGATTTCAGAATATCCCAAGAGTTGTTTAATTATACAAAAATGTATTGGTTTGAAAGCAGAATGCCGATGGGGGTTGTGTCTGCAGCCAGCTGTGTTTGTATGGACAAACCCTGCGTCAGCATGGATAGCAGTTAGCTACTGTGAGCAAAAAATGCTACCATATAACATTAGATGTAAGTTTTGACCTACATTTTTTACAGAATAAATAACTAAATACAAATTATTAATCTATTAATTGATTGATTGATTGATTGATTTTCTTTCGTCAGCTGTTACATTATCACTGTAAAGCAAGTATTGGACTGATGGCGATAGCAGCAGAACGACGGTTGGACTTAGCAAACAGTCAATAATCCAAATGACAAAAGAGTCTGTGTATCCACACATCAATAATGTCATTTTCTTCCACCTCCAAAGTAACTGTTTGTAAAGGTACAATCTTGTCTATTCATTGTTTCATACAGTGGTTGGTCATCAGAACTGCAGTGAGTATTTTTTTTAAGTTAACACGCCTTGAGCGTTTTTAGCACAGCGAGCTAACAATTCTATTTAACCACAATTCTGACGGCGAGACTTGCTCTGTAAATAAAAGAACATTTCAAGTTTAATAGCCGTCCCCTCACGGCGTAAAGTAAAACTGGACTTTAAGTTATTAAAAAAAACATTATTGCAAAAACATGGGGGGTTAATGATATAATAATATCTTTATGAACAACAAAATGAGCAACTTTACATACACTTACACCCCCCCACACACACTATTATACACTTTTTCAACGGTTTCAAGCATGTGAATGAATCCTATCTTAAAATATGGACCGTTCTAATCGTTATTATTATTATCATATTATTATTATTATGATGAGGATGATTATTATTACATTAAAGCCATAGAAATGAGGTTAGCTCCATTTAAACCATTGTGTCCCACCCAAAGATATATAAATGTCCTATTTGTAAAAAACAAAACAAAAAAAAAAAACAAAAAAAACTTTAGTTGCATTTCAATATGTTAATTGTTTCTGACCCCCCCCCTCAGCCCAAAGGTAAACTAAATGCATCAAATTGCTGCATGGACAAATAACGGAAGGAATTATTTTGGAATGACTTTGCTAACAAGCACTGGTAGCTTCCTACTTAATTCACATACGGGAGCATCTCAATGTTTCCAGTAAAGAATGTCATTTGGTGCTAATTAATACAGTTTGCACTCTTTCTAATAATTCCACCATATGAAAATATGTTTCAGTTATATACTAAAATTAACATTTACTATACTGTTAAATGTTAACTTAATATTAGGGGGGGGGGCGCTATATTCAGTTACCCTTTAGATGTGGCATAAAAATAGGGTTTTTACTTCAAAAGAAAGCAAAACATCGGTAGAATCCCAACTGAAGGTCCCTCAAGAAGCACAAGTCCATCTGAATGACAGGTTCAATCCTGTTTGAGCAGTTGAATTCAATTCTTCTGGAAGTCAGATATCGCTGATAGCGGACCCTAAGAATGCATGAGGTACTACATTACTGATATAATTTGTACCATTTCACGTTGTATTTTACAGGAATCGCCTTAGAGAATCAAGAAAGGACAGCAGCTACTGTATGAAGCGTTTCCGCTGTCTTTAGAGAATACTTCTGAGCGTATGCACAACATTCATGAAGCATGTAAATGCACCAAAGCAGGATGTACATCAGAGGAGGATGTCTGCTTTACGAACACAGCAGATGTTGATGTTCGCGCACACACAATCCAGCCAATAACTAAAAGAAGGCTGATGATGAAGGACCTCAGCTGACATTAGATGAACCACGTTTAAAATCCAATCCCTTCCGTCTCAAGCACATTTACGGTCTCCATATTTTATACCCTCACTGTTTTGTTTTTACGCACATAGCAGTATTATACAATTCCCCCACAGAAAGAACACCTAGGTGCTAAAAAAAAAAGCACGAAACACTCAGAAAGAATAGTGGAAGATTGGGGCTGTGATGGAAGACAATGGCTGTAATCCAATACAGCATCTGCACCCTGTGAAAACACCAGCTTCTCCGACTCCTTTATTGACCCAGTGCAAGGGGGGGATTTTCTTCTTCCTCTTCTTCTTCTTCTTTATTAGTATTAGAAAGCACTTTGGTAATATTACGGTAAAAGGAGTCACTACGTGAGAAGCCAATAAGGGTTAAGGACTGAGAAACGCGGCTGCTGCTGGCATGATGCTCAAGGATCGCTGGTGAACCCTCAGGATTCAGGACATTTCTCACGGAGGCAGTTTCAGAGGAGAATACTGCAGACAGTGTGGAAGCTGTGCGTCCATTAAATGAATTACATTAAATCGAAGATATATATATTCTTTTATTTTTTTAAAGTAGGAGTGACTCTGAAATGAACGGAATTAACGACTACACGCCATGCAGCTGTAATTATTTATCTCTTGAAAGGCCGAGCTGATCTCATTTCTAGTGTGCCTTCACATTTTTATCAACTTTTTACACAGCAAGAATGTCTCCATCCTCTAATAAGAGTGTTTTTCTCTGAAAACGTGAAGGGATTCATGCCACTATATTACTTCCTCTCACTATATTATAATCTCCCGCGAGGAAAACAAATGACAATATTACAGCGTTGAAGGTTTGACATCTTAACGATATTGAGGATCTCATCTCCTGTTGGCCTTTCTGATGGTGAACCAATGGTTGTTTAGAGGACGGCAGGCTGCACCATTTGCTAAACTTCACAAACAGTAAAACGTAAAGAAGAGAAACAGGAAGTTGACTCCATAACATAAGAACCGGTGAGGATTTCTTTTCTTTTTTTTTCCCCCGAACCTGACCCTGACGCGAGGAAGAGGCCTCTGAGAGGGCTTTTAGTCGGAGAAGAGGCTGGCGAAGGACTGTCGGAGGCTGCGGATGGTCTCAGCTTTGGCCTCGTCGTCGGTCACGTTTCCTCGTAGCGTCTCAGTGAAGCTGTTGGTCAGCGACTGGGATTTGCTGTGAAGGAAAAAAGAACATTCATTAGAGAAGACCAGAATGGAATGTTTTATTTTGCCCTAGTGAGGTCGTTATAAGCTCTCTCCCCCTTTTGGGGTTTATTCCAGAAAGCAGGTTCAACAAAATTCAGACTTAAACCCTGATTTCTGGATTGATTAACCTTGAGATGGAGAATTTGCCGTTTTTGTTTCCAGAACAGCTGGAATTCGAAACTGGTGCACAAGGGCAATCGGAAGCCCTAATCAAAGGAGCTCCGACTCTGTGATTCACCATGGCAACAGGTGAAACGCTGCATCGCAATACCTTTTCATGCGCTCGTTAGCAGATATTTAGAAACAAAGGAGCGACAGCAAAGGAGATGAAATTGTTTAGGGAGGTATTTGCTGCCTGATTGAATGTTTTCATTAGTTTCACCAGGATTTTTAATTATAGGTGAATATGTGAAATTATATTTATGAAGATTTTATTTTACTCTATGGGCAATAAGTGAAAATGAAATCACGGTCATAAAAACAAACAAACTGGTTTTGCCTCGGCTGTAGTGAACAATGTTTTAAAATGACTGGATATTTAAGGTCGACTGAGGACATCGTGTCCTCTAGTTCGATGATAAAATCAGCTGAAGAAGAGAGCGTGCTCACAAACACCTGCTCCTTACCTTGGCAGGAGAACGCGCCTAATCGGGAGATTTAATGTTAGTGATCTAAATGGGAGTCAGACACTGTTTGATGCTCTCTGCGTGTTGTTGTGACTTTGTCTTGGTTGTTGAGGTCAGTTGAGAAGGTTGTCTTTCAGCGAGGACAAAGACACATTCTCATTCATCGTGTTAAATAAAGGAACACCACTGCTCTGTTATAACTGAAGAAGAATTTGAGCATCTTCTATCCTTATTCTAAGTCCAGTTTTTCTCAGTTTTGCCAGCTATTGAGGGTCCCCTTTGATCTCATATGGTGGGGACTAATCATGTGCTCCAACTGTGCATGTATGCAGCAAAAAAGAAAGGTTATTAGACCCGTTCTGCTAAAATGTATTTTAAGTTAAGCCGCACCTGAGGTACATATCCAAAATCAACTTAAAATATATCCACATATCATATCTCCACAAATCAGGTGTTTTCCCATAAACTTGTTGTGTACGGACAGGTGAAAGAGAAAAAGTTATTTGTGTCAGGAATATTTGATTTGCCACTATGTGTGAGATATCTTTGATTAAAGACAAAAATGCCAATATTTCTATCTTCACATTATTTTTTTTAGAAGAAAAGGCTGTAAAATCATTATCTTACTGTAACACCGTGAGTTTGCTCAGTAACTGCAGAAACTTTTATGGCACTGCTACAACCGTTAGCTGTGCCATAAAAATAGATCATTTGTCTAGAATAGTTTAGTGGGAAAAAGCTGCAAATACTGTGTAGGAGTCCCATGACAGGCCACTTTCCATGGAATTCTGGAGACTTGGATTCCATAGTATGAGTCCTTTTTTTTCTTTCTAAGGTCACATCTTTCTCATAATAATGTAATAATAATAATAATTACCAGGTAGACGTTCTGCTGGTAGCATCAAGGATCTTATCAACATGTTACTCAACTTACTTCAACTGCGGGGACTGTTTCTGAGATCCTGGCCCGGAGGAGGCAGGAATGGGACCAGGCTGGAAGGCCTGGCTGGGAGAGGTGGTGGCTGACCGGGCTCGCTGAGGTGAACCTTGGGCCGACTGGGACGGAGAGGCAGAAGCCGAGCGCTGTCCCCCTGTTGAATGTTCACACAGCTTCCATATAAATCCATTGTTTTTCCTCTCCCATAACACAGCAGCAGCCATTACTGTTTTTGCATGAATAAATAAAGTGTGTCCTACCTCGTCTGGGCTGTGTGGTCTGTGGGGGAAGGAACACGGGGTCATTACTGAGTCATTTGCTCTGACAAGTGGTCAGAGCATATTGAATTAGACGCCAGCTGTAGCCGTACAACGTTTGACAGACACGAACATAACTTATTGATAATACTGCAATGAATACCTTTGCCTCTTCCCTCGGGCCTCAACAAATAAGATCAGCCTCGAAGAAAATTCCCCTTCGTGCAAAATTCATGTTAAATTCATTAATTCATCATGTAGTGAAGAATGAGACATGACGGGGTCTTCATCACTCATTCAATCAGCTTCTTCTGTTATTCAGGGTCAGGTTGTAGCCACAGGCTATTCCAGGGAAATAGTTTCCGGCTCCTCCTGAGGGAATCTGAGGGGTTCTCACGCCAAATGACATATGTAATCCTCCAGCCAGTTCTAGGCGTATGTCGGGGTCTCTTCCCAGTTTTATATGCCTTAAAAACCTTGAGAGGGATGGGGCCACCAGGGACACCTTAATCAAAACGAAGGAGCAGCAGCTCTAGTCAAAGTTTTGGATGTATTTTCCCGTGATCTCAATTGTCACCTCAATGCTTTCATTTTCTATCCGTTTATATATTTCTGTCGTGTCTTTCAGTTTTTTTCTGTCAAACAGCTGTTTGTCTGCAGGGGTTTACAACATTTAAGAATGCAAAGACCTAAATTAGGTTAAACAGAATCTTGTTGGACTTATCATCATCATTTTATTTCCTGTATTAACCTCTGAAATCAATTAACTTATCAAGGAAAAAGTCAGGAGGAAGATGTTTTACAGGTAGGAAGAGACGTCATTACATGTAGCTGCTGATTTTTGATTTTTATGAAGAATTTCTATGCTTGAGTGTTGGACAGGAGTATGCATTTAAAAGTCAATATGAGAGAGTGGTAGTGTTAACTGCTTAAATTAGACGGATTTCCATCCATATATGTAAGTAAGTAAGTAAGTAAGTATGTATGTATACATATATATATTATCATATATACACATATATATACATACACATATATATATATTTACATATATACATATATAGATACATATATATACATACATAGATACACACACACACACACACACACACACACACATATATATATATATATATATATATATATATATATATATATATATATATATATATATATATATATATTGCCAGACGTTGTTCGTAGCAGCACAGTTATATTAAGATGATGTGTACCTTGACCGAGGATGGCTGAGACGCGGAAACTCCCAGCAGCACCTGGGCCATTTTGCTGACGACCATGTCTGTGATGAGCTGTTTATCTTCCTCCACATGTTCGCCAATCAGAGGCATGGAGCTGTCCATCACCTGCAGACACACAAGCAGCAGGAAGTCACACAACTGAACTTCTACAATCCCCCAATAGATGGCAGTATAACACCTCTTACCATGATGACACTGCAGAAGGAGTGTGTGGCGTTTGGCCAGCTGTGATGAGTCATTTTAGAAAGATCTCAAACAATATCAGCTCTGCAACTCGGCTGGCCTTTAATGCAATTTATTGCCGGACGCACTGAGCGTGACACTGACTTCTCTCGTTGTTCCCATGCACTCACACTGACCAGTCCCTTGTTCTGGGTCTCATACTGCATCTGCTCTAGGGTAGTTCACGGCTTTTAATCCGCCGGGGTTGTGGAGGCACAAATGGAAAAAAACAAACAAAGTAGGATATTGTAGAAATTCCCTCAATATATTTGTAAAGAAACAAAGATTAGCAAATGTTCTGACCTTTCTAATATTAGATTACAGGAGGAAGAGCTGACTGTGCATGTGCTGCTCGGGATAAAGAACGACAGACATGTGAAGAGCTCCTGGCCTCTTCTTACTTTTGGCCCCAGACAAACTGAATGGGTAAACTTAAATACAAAAACATCCTCTTTCAAACATCTTTCTGCCAGGCTGGGTCGGACAGAAAAGCACCCAATATATTATAAGCAAATGTGAGTCCATCTGTAAATGTTATGTTGCCTCGGGTATGACTTGGAAGGGCAAAGACCACATACATTGCCGTACACAAAGAATTACCTCAAAGAACAAAACAACTCTCCCATAGCTGAGCTCACTTGTGAATGCAAACACACGTGTCCAGCAGATCCAAGTCAACACTGGGTTCTGGGACCTGCCGTTCTCCTCCCTGAGGATCAAGGCAAACAGGAAGAGAGGAGCGAGGCTGCTGGCACTGCAGGCTGGGATGCAGATGTGGTCAATGAGGTTGATGCATGGCGCCCCTGCCACAGGCTGTACACCCAGCGCCGGGGTATGTGTGCGTGTGCTTCTCTTTTAGTACACAGTGTCCGACAAGCAGAGGCCAACTATTTGCAGCAGAGACCCAAACAAGCACTGCAGCAACTCATTTACTGCACATGGCTTTCCCCGGACTCCCATTGAAGCTGATCATTAGTCGCCTCAATTAAATTCAAATGACTTTGATCCTACAGGATTAATTACAGGAAATCTGGTTGGTAAACATCAAAACGGTAAAATTATAGGGAAGAGCATGTTGTCTTCTTCATCATCACCTTTTATGGGTACAAGGCACCACTGATGTACGGAAAGTATTTAGAGAGCCCACGACCTGCTGCTAACTCGACCATGGAGGTTGTGTTTTCAGTCTGATTCATTTGTTGACAACTTAGAGGCGTGTCTCAAAGACATTAAGACCTGGATGACCTGCAACTTTTTATTATTCAATTCAGATAAAACGGAAGTTATTTTGCTGGGACCCAAACACCTTAGAAACAATTTATCTGATGATATATCTACTCTGGATGGTATGACCTTGACCTCCAGCACCACTGTGAGGAACCTGGGAGTTATCTTTGATCAGGATATGTATGACCTTTGACTCCCACATAAAACAGATTTTCTAGGAATGCCTTTTTTCATCTGCGTAATGTTTCTAAAATACGACACATTCTGTCTCAAAAAGATGCAGGAAAGTTAGTTCATGCATTTGTTACTTCCAGGCTGGATTACTGTAATACTCTACTAGCAGGTAGTCCCAATAAGTCTGTGAAGCCCCTCCAGCTGATCCAGAACGCTGCTGCACGGGTGCTGACCAGAACCAGGTTAAGAGATCATATCTCTCCTGTATTAGTTTCCCTTCATTGGCTCCCGGTAAAATCTAGAATCGAATTCAAAATCCTTCTGCTCACTTACAAAGCCCTTAACGGTCAGAACCAACGTATCTGAAGGAGCTCATAGTTCCATATTGTCCAATCAGAACTCTGCGCTCCCAGCATGCAGGGTTACTTGTATCCCTAGAGTCTCCAGAAGTAGAATGGGAGCCAGAGCTTTCAGCTATCAGGCTCCTCTCCTGTGGAACCATCTTCCAATCTGGGTTCAGGGGGCAGTCACCCTCTCTACATTTAAAAATAGTCTTAAAACTTTCCTTTATGATAAAGTTTATAATTAAGGCTGGCATAAGCTAGCTCTTAGCTATGCTGCTTTAGGTTTAGACTGCTAGGGCATGATGCACTCCCATGATGCACTGAGCTTTTCTATCTTCCTCTCTCACTATACCTCCTTATACATCCCACTCACTTTAATGCAAGTTAAATGGTTTAATGCATGTTAAATGGTTTAATGCATGTTAAATGGTTTAATGCATGTTAAATGGTTTAATGCATGTTAAATGGTTTAATGCATGTTAAATGGTTTAATGCATGTTAAATGGATTCATGCATTTTAACGGATTAAATGCATGTTACTAACTTGACTTTTTCCCTGGAGTCTTTTGTGTTTTCTCGCCCTGTAAGGTCACATGGTTGGTGATTGCATCTGCTGCTGTGGACCTGCTCGATGTCCACTGATCACAAGATGTTCATGATGATGATTTTTGTTGTTATCATTATTATTATTTTTGTATAGTATTTCCCCATAAGCTATTACTATATGTTACAATATTAATGTTATTCTCACCCTTGGATCCCTGCTGCTTCCGCGGCCTGACCATGGAGCGGTTGATGTAAGTGGATTATAGCTGATATCTTTGCTGCTTTTTCCCCCGTCTGTATCTCTCCTCACCTGTGTCTCTCTCTTTCTCTCTCTTTCTCTCTCTCTCTCTCTCTGTCTCTTTTTTTTCAAACCCGACCGGTCATGGAGTTAGGCCGTCTTGGATCTGCTCGAGGTTTCTGCCCGTTAAAGGGCAGTTTTTTCTCGCCATTGTCGCCAAGTGCTGCTCAAGGAGGAATTTGTTGGGTCCTGTAGATAATTATATAAAGAGTCTGGTCTAGACCTGCTCTTTCTGGAAAACACCTTGAGACAACTGTTGTTGTGAATTGGCGCTATATAAATAAAGATTGATTGATTGATTGATTGATTGATTGTTACCCTGCAGAAAAATAGTAGAACTATTCCATTCAACTCTGGTGAAGAATGGGTCCGGAACCCCCCCCCCCCCCCCCCCCGGACATATCAAGGATCTTTCCCCAAAGTAATTTAACATGACTCAATTGGACCTACAAAAAAAAAAGGACTTTCGCCAAATTTTGTGAAAGAGCGGGTTGGACCCAGGCGAGGTAAACAGACATGTGTTGTTTTGGTTTGCTTTGGTCGGGGGTCTGTCCATGTAGAGGGTTATGTTATGATCTTAACGTCTGTTTCACATGAATAGGAACCCTTCCAGCCATCCAGCCATCCGTCCATCCTACTGGCATTTTAGAATCACCGATTCAACAATACTCCACGTTTATGAAGTACAACAGCACTCCTGGAGAGACTCAGGGAGAAGGTGCAACTTCCACCTAGAAAAGCCTCAGGATGATTTGAACCAATAACCTTCTTGCTGTGAGGCAATAGAACAAACCACCACGCTTCTACAGAATATCTATTCAATTGAAACAGTATCTATCTATCAGAACACACCAAGGTTTCTCTATTTTAGGGACATGCTGGTGTAGTGGGTGACACTACTGCGTGTTCTCCTCATGCTTCAACAGCTTCCTGTTAGCAGCTCCAGCTTCTCCCCTCAAACATGGCACACAGGTGAATCAGTGACTCCACTGCCCACAGGTGTGAATGTGTACGTGAAAGTCCGTAATCGTCATTCCTGTAAAATATTGACTTGTCCGGTTGCGTACCCTTCCTCTCACCTAATGTCAGCTGGGATAGGCTCCAGCCCCCACGACCCTGAACAGGATAATTGATTGTGGATGATAAATGTTTTAATGTATTCCACAGAGTAAATAAAAGTCCCATCCAATAAAATGTCAGACTGGTTCTGGTCGAGCCACCCTTGCTTAATTATTTCAGGCCCTATAGAATAAAATGACTCCTTGGGCGGGTCATGTACTGAGATCTCATCATTTGTGTTCACACATGACTTCTGTCCAAACCTGTCATGACTCCCTGCTGTTGTTTTTATTTCCTGGAGTTAATTCTTGGTGTAGTTTTTATTAGCTCTTGTGTTTTATGTTTAAGGCTTTTGTACACCTCCCGCTTTATTTTTCAATTTTTTTTTTTGAAAGTCGTCTTTCAGGTGGTTCTGTCAGCTTTACATTTCCTGTAATGTTTCTTTGGAATCAATTTTACCAGTTTAATTTTTGTGTTTATTTCTAAACCCGCGCCTCCTTTCTCTCTCTCGGTCTTTCCTGTCTTCCTTCTCCTCCCTTGTGATTGTCAATTATGTTCACCTGTGTCCTCCCTCCACATTTGTCTCTTTGCCCTCTGTGCCAGCTTTTTCACGACGTCTCAGCGTTTCTCAGAGTAAGTTTTCCTTGTGCATGTATTACATTTCCTGGATACTGGCCTTGGATTTTTGCCTCAGACTGTTGTTTTGGATTAACAGCTTTGTTGAACTGCCTTCCTGATCTTTACTCTGGCCTGTTAAGTGATATATCATTCTTGAATTTTTGGATTTCGGGTGTTAATTCATCGAATCATCAAAACGGCACCTGCTCTGCTTCCAACATTGTGTGCTGGCACCTGGGTCCAAACTCTGGTCCTGCAAAAGTTCCTAACAAGAACCGTCAGAGCCTTCCTCTTCCGCATTTACCAAGCTCCACGGCTGGGGTTTGGCAGAGAGGAGGGGCATGGCACGGTGTTCTGGCCGGTGGAGTCCTGACCACATGGGACTGAGCAGAGGCCTGGCAATCGACGACCAGCCTTCACTTCAAAAGGCATGTGGTGGAAAGCAGAGCTGGGATCCACCCTGATTGGTTGGGATTCAGAGTCATCTAGCCGGAGACTTGAACAGCCACTCGTCTTTTCAGCAGCAGATTATATAAGTGTTATTCTGTACTCTGACTGAGCTGATCAGTGTTCTGTTTGGACAATAAACCCTGCTACATCGTCATCCAGAGGGGAAGAGGCTGATGTTCTCCTGGGAAGAAAACATTTTAGCTCTAAGATAGCTGCTTTTGTATCCCTCCTACTTGCTGTCTTAGGGTTTTTCAATTAAGGCCAGTTTTTTCAAAAAGTCAGATATGTTCGCGGCATGTATCAAATACCGCGGCTCATGCAATGCTGTGTCAAATCTGTGTAATCACCTCAACCATGGAGGTTTTGTGTTCACTGGAGTTAGCATGAGTACATAAAACTACTTGGTGGAAAGGCCTGGCATTCAGTTATTATCCCCATCCTGATCAAGGAGCAGATTCAGTTATTTGTTTTTGCAAGGTTATTTCACTTTGTCTGTATTTACTCTTCTTCAACAGAATGACTTTTTTGTCACTGATGTTCTTGCATCAGCAGAGCCTTAAAACTTACAAAATGGGTGTATTGGTGACTTTAAATTGCCTGTAGGTGTGAGTGTGAAGCGTTGTTTGTCACTATGCGTCGGTCCAGTGATGAACTGGCAGGCTGCCCTGGGTGTAATCTGCCTTTTGTACAATGACAGCTGAGAGTTGCCTGCACAACTTCATAATTGTAATTGACAATGACGGCTTCTTCTAAAAATGTTCCAAAAATGGAATATAGACAAATAATTGTGGAGGGGAACCAAATGTAGAGGCTGGAGTTTTCATTCACTTTCTTTAACACTGCACATAGGGCTTGAATGCTGCGAGACCAGACTTATGATGAGGAAATGTAGGGATAATAATGACCTATATGACATTGGTGTCTTTTTGACATGTGGTGACGGTCTAACTGAACTGTCTTGTTGGAGGTTTGTATTCTTCTAGTAAATGTAGATGAGATAGTGGTCCCCTCAGAATATTATGAGCTTGTATGATTTGATCATAATCCATTGAGGTGTTAACCTATAAGAATATATTGCATTTTATAATCTTGTATTGTTTATACTTGAATCTTATCAAAATTAGCATAACTATAGCTATCCAAAATCGGCAAGTGGGCGGTTCGAGTGCCAGCAGTCTACATGTCGAAGGGTCCTTGAGCAAGACCTTGCACCCCTATCTGCACATGATTGACAACTCTGTTGAGGGTTTGAACAGATCTCAGTGTAGACCGAAAGAGGTGGATTTACAGACATCACAAGCTGTTAGCATAGCAGTAGCACCAATTAGCTTATATTTGAAGCAAATCATGGAGATGTGATGTTATTTCACGCCACTGCTGTCACTTCATATCAAGTATATTTAGTCATATGTTAATCTTTGTGTTATGTTACGTCATGCTGCCTCCTTCTATATATAGATTTCCGTGTACGTTACACTGCGTTGCATCACTTTTCATGTTGATTTTCTATTCTCATGTGTCACGTCTTGCTGTCACATTGTGTAATTACTGACATGCACTTTGGCATTAATCTGCGCTGCGTCGCGATGATATGGGATGTCATGTAGCGTTGAATACCAGCTGTAGTAAGCTGTGAGCGCAGTGCCTACGAACGGCTCATTACTTTTCATTAGGGAGAGGTGTCAAGGCTGATGTCTTTGTCTGGAACAAAAAACAGATTCCAGCTGTGATGGAGCGGCAGATTCTTTCCTGTTGTGGTTAATTAAATTCCATCGCGATGAAGTTTTTGAGAGAGAGAGAGCGAACGAGGTGGAGGATATGTTGCTCGTCAGAAAACACTGTTACTCAACTGTGGCCCCAGTTTCTGACCACCCATGTCGGGAGAGCTGGGGGATATTTCCTGAGATGGCTTTAGAGAAAAGAGTATTTTCTCAATGCTGAACTCACCAGTGAATAGATAGAGAGAGGAATGATTACAGCCTCTTCATATGGGAACATCAGATGTCCCAGATGGTTCTGTTTCCCTAGATATGAGGACCAGTCTCAAAGCAAAACTAATGATGACACTATTGGTGTCCTGGGATAATCAGTCAAGGAAAATTAAAGTATTAGGTAGGAATGGTGCATTTTGCCTCTGTTTGGTACTCTCAACGTACCTCTTCCATTTAACTTCCGCTGCTGGGATTTTTATTTAATACTCTCTCTCTGTCAACCGTCTCGTCTTTCAAGTGAAGTCAGTTTATTACGATTTAAAGTTCAACACTGAACAAATATCGGGCTTCCCTACTGCTATTTACTTTCACAACATTGAGCAGCTTCAGCCTTCATTTTGAGTCGTGTTGAGCAACCTGTGGAATCTGGGTCCGTTTTTTTTCTCCTTCTTGCAACTGTTTTTGTGATAACCAATAGAATTTACGTTTTAGCAGCTAATTGTGTCATTTGGTTCACAAGCTGACTGAGTTCTTTATGATGGAAAACATGACTTTTTTCACAAAAAAGGTAACTTTCTGTTGGGATTTTGGCTCTAGTACACACAACCTTCTGGGGCGGCCTGAAAATGCCATTTTTTGAACGTCTGTTCCGCCTTAACCATCGTCATTCTTGAGAAAACTGTGATGATAAGGCATCACAGGTTGAGTATCGTTTGCTGGTACAGGTTCATACTGGGTTACAACACTACTTACTAACCAATCGGTCCATTCATAATTATTTGTTTTCAAGCCATCATCTGTTTGTTTCCTCTCCATACTGTACAATAAAGAGTTGAATATGGTGTTTTTTTTAAAACAATGCCACCTACTGGCCTGGCATGTATACAACAGTGTCCTAATCGCTAGTTGAGTTCCTAAGGAACTTTGATTGTAAAGCAAATTATTTTTTTTTTTCCAACAGTAAACTCCTAAAAAGAGCCTTTGTGTTCCTCATGTTCTTGGGAAACTATCATACAGTATTTCTGCAATTTGGTGACAAAGAAAATCCTCTTATGCCAAAAATGGTTATGAGACGAGTGCCAAACCAGTTGTGAATCTTAAATAATACAAGGAACACATATCAATTTACAAATAAGATAGCAGGGTTAAACATAATCAATTATTATACATTTAACATTTTGTACCATGGTGGCCCATGTGGAATTTGAACCGTGGTGCTGTAGGGTTGGGATATTCAGAAAAAATAGCAAGAGGGCCAATAAGTCCATCTTGCTCAGGTCAAACTCTGAGGCTTAAGGTCCTTACCTAACTGCATAAAACAATAATAATGTTAATATTTTTTTTCAAATCATAGAAAAAATATTTCCCCAAAGGCCTGTCCCATTCATTCTTTTCCATCGTGTCAATCTCTCATGCTTTATCCCTTACAGTCAGGAAACCAGAAACAAGCCTGCGCATCCACCGACCACAGCGGGTTAACCACGGCAGTGTTGTTCATCTCACCCTGGAATGAAACTCAAAACCTGATGTTTCTTTGGAGGCAAACCTCCACCAACTTGGTTTTGTTGGGTCCTGCAAACAGTCGTTTCACCTGTCAACAGTCCTGAGCCTTTAAGCTTCACCAGTGGATGTTTTCATTCTCTTGTCTGTGTTTGGTCTACTGACTAATCGTTTCTTTCAAGGCTCTGATGTTTGTGTCCAACACCATCAGGTCTGGCTACACCCTTTACTGCTGACTCTCACAGTGATTGGAAAAAATACTATCAGCACTGAAGGACACTAAATCCAAGGTAAAGTTAAAGCTGGATTTTTTGTTTTGTTTTCTAACCATGTGACTCTACTAAGAAGTGCTCTAGATGACTAATGCAGGTCTGGAGCTGGTAAAATATCAAGAATATAGAAAATGTTTGGAATTGGACACGTTTTTCATTCCCTCCATCCAACTTAAACTCAACAGGTGTGGCCAAAGCAAAAAAAAAGTCACATTGTGATGAAATCTCTTACTCAAAGCAATACTGAAAATTTCAGTCCCTTTTGTATCTGCAACTGATGACAAGGTTCTTCTGAAAACAAACTGACCTCGATGATATAATCGTTGCCGTCTTTTCCGTGGACGGCCTTCACTGCACAGATGTCTAAGCCACCAAACATCTCGGCGCAGGAGTCCACCCATACCCGGTATCTGGAACACAGTGACATCCACAACAGATAAACCAGAGATTAGACACCCAAGGATATCCGGCGATATAATCCAAATTACAAATCAATGTTAAGTATAATTGTGTGATGAAATTTTCAAAATTAAAGGTGCAGTGCGTATAATTCTTTGATATCTAGTGGTGAAGTTCAACCTAGGGTTACACCGCAACTCATACCTCCCTGTGCAAGAATCTATGGTGACCTTCAAGCGTGAAAATTATTATAATGGAGTATCCTGTACGGTGATGAGTTTCTTTTAGACCGACATATTAAGAGATTGTATATTTGATCAAATAAATTATAAATCAAGTTTACATGTGAGCTTGGTTTTAAATTCTATTATAATGGTTAATAGACCACTATAATAACATTATATAGACCATTTCCACGCTGGCCACAAGGACAGCGTGGAAACCCACCTTTACCTTTAAGAGGGTCCTTAATAGGTCTCCCAGAAGTTTCCCTTCTTTGATGGCAAGGTTTTACACGCTGTTGCTTTTTCTTGTCCTAAATAATAATTTTGGTCCTTCATTTATCAAGACTTGGGATTCCAATTGTGCTGGGGGCTTTGCCCCCCCCCCCCCCCCCCCCCTGGAAGAGGGGGAGAGTGGGCACAGTCACCACTATGTCCACAAAACTTTCCAAGCAGATCCAGTGCCAGTCATGGTGAATCGGCATTGAGGATTTGGTGGGGCTGGCCGGCACCAGGGAGATGTCCCCAAAGGGATCCTTATCATGTGGACATCACACAGCGGTTGAGAAAATAGTTATCCAGCAAGAACTTCTTCATTATCCCTCTCTTCTTTGGTTTGTATAGACAAAGTGTGTTTTTGTTTTGTTTTGTTTGTCTTTTTGCCACTTCAACCTTAATGCGTAAAAGAAAGCCCTCTTTACAGCCAGTATTCAGTTTATCAGTTTCTGGCAGCACAGCTTGGCTGTGTCCATGGAAGAGTAACTACTTCCTATGTATGAACTAAAGGGCTTTTTTAAGCCAACTTTAAACAACGATTATTTTCAGCAGATTATAAATGAAGAAAAACGCTGTAATGAATATTGCATTCCATTTTACACACTGCAACTTTCAGGATGTTTACTGTTTGTGTCAATATGTATATTTAGCTTTCGCAGGTGTAAAATTTACAAAGATTAATAAAGCTCTGAGTCATCCCACCTGTCAGTCATTGCGATCTGTTCCAACATGGCGGAGCCTGTGTTAGCTTTCCAGTTCCCGGAGATGGACGTTCTCCTGTCAATTTAAAGAAACAATCAACAAATGACTCAACTTGCCCTCGCTTAGAGAGCTCGCTAAAATGCTCCACCAAGCTAGTGGGAAAAGTATCATGGGATCCGTTATCGTCAGTTCATCAGTGATGACGATCCACACCTACATTGTGGTCGTCTCAGAGTCATTATAGATGCCTTCATGGTGAGGCCAGGGGAAATCTAGATGAGACAGGGTTTGGCTGTTACGTTCCTCAGCTTTTAGTCAAATAATTGTTTAGATTGAGAGACTTCAGAGCTAAGAGGGTGTTGACTCGTAGGCTTTATTGCTCTATGCTCGGCTGAGTCTACAGAACGAGGTCTCTTTCTTCCAAATGGGTGTGGGTTTGAGGGAGCAATTAGACCATGACTTTGTGAGAGTGGAGACATTGTTTCGGAACACTGCCTGGGATCTAGGGGAATAATGATTTTTGAATTCTTAGGTCTATTAATCATTGAATGAAAAACAATATGTACAACAAGAGCTCTAAATATAATCTAAATATAATCTAAATTTAATTGGAGGATTTCTTAAATTTACAATTCATTCCTGTAATGCGACTCTTCATTGCTCCTTTGCTTCTGGCTTACAATCCAGCCCACCCCAAAATAACTCTTTGTACCATTTATATGTATTGGATTAGTTAACCCATTGGATTCTGGATCCTGGTGGTGGTGGCTGATGACTGCTGAGACTGTCGAGGCAGGTATTTGAGAATGAAGATGTGTTGTGGTGAAAATAAAAGTAGTATGAGCAGTAACTGTGGCCTGGGTGTGCAAGGGGATGGTCTTCATGACTGAACTTTCACTAGATTTTAATGCCTTAGTTTTAACCTGAGAGGTTGTTTCAGAATGTACTGTAGCTTATTTCCACAGCCTTTTTCCTCCCAAGAACTCCCTGCTCCCATCTTTGGGGGTTGTCCAAACTGGTGCTTTTCACAGGTTGTATGAAAATAGTACTTTTTTTTTAACTAGCTTCCTATTTTAATGTATGATAAGACAAATTTGCTTGATACCGTAGATGCAAAAAAAAATGGGAAAAACATTTTTTTCCTGTGCCTCATTTAAATTTTATCGAAGTACAAAAATAAATACGGCCCAATCAATCTGTGTATCCATCAACATCTACATACTTCTATGCATCCTAAGTTGATATTGGTACATGAATTAGATGGCAGTGGAGTCAAAAGTTTCAACAACAATAAAAAAAAGGTGAATATTTTGGATTGCGGCATAATGTGCAGAGTATAGTATTATAAAAATTAGCAAATGAGGAAGCAGTAACGTACTCTTTGGTGCTCTCGGAGGCCACAGAGCCAGTTTTTACACTTTTTTATTCTTCGTCATGTTCATAGGAATTTATTAGGTCTTGTATGAAATTTTGCTACACTACCCCAACAGCTTTTTGGTACTGCTCCAGCTCATCCATATCCATGAGAGCGGAGTACAAACGAAAGGCTCTGCCTATATCTGTATCCGTCTTGAAGGTTGAGAACAGAACTTTTATGGGACACATTTACTCTCTTTTACTCATGAAAATGTAATCATTAATGTGAAACTAGTCAAAAATGGAGCAAAGCCTGTTCAGACAGACAATTTGTGTTTATGTGTTTAGACAAAGATGCCAAACTGAAACTATGTCTAACTGTTCTACAAGTGGTCCACATCTTCCGTAGGAGCTTCATCTGTAAGAGTATCAGACGACTTGAGTTAAATAGATCTTAGAAGTTACACTCTTTGACCTCGTTATCAAGCATGTGAAGCTTGTGGCGTAAAACGTCTTACATGTAGGCCTTGTAGTTGTTGCCGATCTTCTGGATGCGGATGTCGTACTTGGACTGGACGTAGGGCTCGGTGGTGGCGTAGGTCCCAGCCAGAGCCACCACGCTGATGATATCCTGGAAGTCCTGTTGGTTTTCGACCTTGATCTGTGGGAGAGCGATCACTGGTTAGTGAGCAGCTTATTGTGAATCGTGCAGCCAAAGCTGCGGCTGCTTCCCATCCCACAGGAATTTCACACTTGTTCACTAGCGGGATAATGAACGGTCCCTGGACAGAAACGCTGCCAGAGGCGGGTTTGAATTACGTCACTTCACTTCCATCAAGTGGTTAGACTGTAGACAGGAGACAGACGGAGGGGAAATCTCACAATGGGGAGCTGTCAACACAGAACATGGCCATTATAAAGAACTCTTTTCATGCTAACGTTGAGAGGATAAGGTAAAAAGGAGGTGTGACATTGTGAAATTGTAAAGAAAACTACTAGTTTTCTTTTATCAAACATCTCAAAAGCTCTCATTGACAGACAACCAGCCTTTCTCTGGTATCTCCACCTGATGATCTTTTTTCATCCTGTCTTACTCCTCTATGATGATGCACAGAGTCATGAACTGTTCTCTACCAGGTCATTTTGACCAGGACGATATTAATCAGTAGCTTTAATGTATTGAGAAACTGTCAAAGCTCAGTATCTAAGATGTGAAATGATTCCGTCCAGTGTCACTCATGACCATCCCTGTCACTGGTATCAACACGCCTCTGCACAGTGGAGGATGAGGGAGCAGCGAGATGCCTTCATGACGAAACATAAACCAGGTAGAGGATCCAGGAAGTCCCAGGGGTGTAAAGGTCACTGACTCACTCTAAAATTGCATATATGCGATTGTCTGTTCCAAGCATGACTTTATATCCCCTCTCAAAGAATGTGCATGCTATACCACTAGTAGAACATCACTGTTAAAAGTTGTTGTTTGAATCAAGTGCTAAGCTTTAGTCTACTACTAAATAGCACAAATTCAAAGGTTTCTTTTTATTTATCATGTGCACAGTAAAACACTGTCACGCCGAACAAGGAGATTCAATTCAAGCATTATCTATGCATTAGGCATGAAAACCAGTAAGTAATGAATATCTATATAACTTACACAGATCAGCCATAACATTATAATCACTGACAACTTAAGTCAGAATTCTTCTTCTTTGTGCTGTTCCCTTTAGGGGTGAACGCAGCAGATCATCTCTTTCAAACCTCTCAGTCCTCTACATTTTCCTCCGTCAAACCAACCAACTGCATGTCGTCTCTCACCACATCCAGAAACCTCTCTGGTGCTCCCAATTTTCTCCTGCCTGGCAGCTCCATCTGCAGCATCCTTCTACCAATATATTCACTCACCCTCCTTCTCATGTGTCCAAACCCCCTCAGTCTGCCCTCTCTTACTTTGTCTATCAAGATGTCTCACTAAGGTTTTCCTTCCGATGTGCTTATTTCTTATCCTGTCCATCCTCTTCACTCCCAAGGAACATCTTAACATCTTCATCTCTGCCACCTTCAGCTGTCTTTTGGACAGCGCCGTCATCCCTAAACCAGGTACTAGGGCGGATCTTACTACCTAAACCTTTCCCTTCACTCTCACTGCTACTCTTCTGTCACAGATAAGTCGTGACACTCCTCTCCACCCTCCCTGCACTCGCTGGTTCACCTCTTTTCCACACTCCCAAGTGTGAAGTGAAGTCAAAATGTATGTAATGTACATTATGACTAATGTAGATCAGCTTTACCAATGGCATCTGTCAGTGGGTTGATGGGATACGTTTGGTAGCATGTGAACATTTTGTCCTGATGTTTATGTGTAGGAAGTAAGAAAAAGGGGGTATTGTAAAGATTTGAGCAACATTAAGATAAGAAGTGAATGCTCATATAATAGAAAAGTTTCAGAACACACAGCACACACTGTGTGTGAGATGTGTTGGCAGCAATAGGGGGACCTAGACAATGCAAGGCCGCTGGTTTTCGTGTTACGGCTGACCAGTGTCAGTTGTGTAAGACACTGGTTCTCAAACATTTTTTCAATACAGATCCTGTTTGAATTTTGTGTTATTATTTGGTTCGCACAGTTTTGGATAGCTAAAATATATCTTAAAAACGCATTTCGAAAAAAAACAAAAAACTTAGATGGCCCTTATTCTATTCAGATAATTAAAAGAAAAATTATAATCTTCCATTTAAGAATTGTTTTCCAGAGAATAAAGCTGAAATCAACGTCAGCTGTCTGACTTTATTATCAGAATCCTAACTTAAATTACCATTTAAAAATAAAAAATTAAATGAGGCCCTAATATAAGAGATTGATAAAAAAAAAATCTGGTTTATTGGATTTAGTTAGTTATTTGAATTAAATTGATTACAGTAAAACAATTTGTGGAAACATTTATGACTGTGATATTTGTATAAAAAAAATATTCTTAAGTATGACGCAGTACCCCAACATACCGCTAGAGGTACACGATCCCCTATTTGAAAAACATTGTCTTACATGTAAAAGCCTTTGAGTTGTCAAGCAGACTAGAAAAGCTCTCCATTTAATTCCAAGTCCATTTTGCATTTTTACATTATGCTGCTGTCATTGAATAATATAGAAAGTGAAATGGGAAACACAAATGACGTTAAGACACTTTGTAAGATCTTTCGAATTTCCTTTATGTTGTGCAGATAGGAATTTCGTGCACTTAAAAGACCATTGGAAAAAAAAAGGTTTACGTGCTACAAAAAAACTCCCAAAGAGCTTCTAAAATCCTGCAACACTCACAAAATAAATTTGATAACTGTGTTAGGCAAAGGCAGGCAGCTTTGATGGTTAATGCGGTCTAATAAACAATATTGGTACTTTGATGGATAATAAAATGAAATTGTTTGTTGTGACTCATATAAAGCGGCTCTATTGCATATAAATCCATTAATTACTCAGACATGATCTAAAGGCACACAACTAAATACTCTTTAATGTATACAATGTGCATGTCGGATGAACAGATTGTAAATCAAAAGAATGATTTCTACAAAGTACAGCAGATAAGATAAGAATTGTGTACATTACTTATGTTTAATTTGGCTAACCTAACAGTATGGTGATAGCATTTTCAGAACTTAATTGTTCTGCATTAATCATCTAATGTTTCTCAGTCCTATTTCAGTCACTCCGGGTAAATGTGTGCTCGTGTCTCAGATGTGGTTCCTTTAAGAACCAAGAGCTACATGGGAAAATAACCATGGGGTCACAATTAGTGCAAATTGATTAATCACAGCAGAACATGAGAAGCATGAGATGAAGGTTATGAGAGCTAGGAGGCTCTGTTGACATGGACCTGAGTGTGAACACCACAGCACCATGGCCCAGATAGACCCAGACTTACTGCATTTGTGAGCCCGTCAGTTTTGAAAGTCTTTTAGAGATAGACTTCATTACATGTAGTGGAAAGCAGTCTGGGACCAACTGGACACGTTTATGGTCAAAAAGTTTTCAGAAGCTATGGACTTTTTAAGCCAAAAATCTAAATTTTGAGTTTGATTTTTGCTGATTTTTGTTCTGGAGTAATGGCAACACATGGTGTTGGACAACACATGGTGTTGTCCAACACCATGTGTTGTCCAACACATGGTGTTGGACAACACATGGCAGGCACAAAACTATATTAGTGATGTCCCTCTTCCCAGCAAGACTCTCCAGCCTCTCCTGGGTGTTTAATGTTCTCTCCAATATGTTTGGAGTCTGCCTTCTGGAGGTCTCTTCAAAAGGGTGGTCCCCTGAGGGGATCCTAACCAGATGCCCGTACAACCTCTATTGTTTCCTTTTGACGTGAAAGAGCAGCAGCTCTACCCTAAGCTACCT
Source organism: Lophius americanus (assembly GCA_037951165.1). NCBI lineage: Eukaryota > Metazoa > Chordata > Actinopteri > Lophiiformes > Lophiidae > Lophius > Lophius americanus. The sequence continues at coordinate 1,869,141 of JBBDHG010000098.1, read as the reverse complement.
CTGGATGTTTGAGCTCCTCATCTTATCTCTAAGACTGTGCCCAGCCACCCTTAGAAGGAAGTTCATTTCAGCCGCTTGTATCCGTGACCTCATTCTTTCGGTCATAACCCAGAGCACATGACCAACGGTGAAGGTTTGACCTTGGATCAACCAGTACATTGAAAGCTTTGCCTCAAGACTCAGCCTGACCTTCACAATAACAGACCAATACTATGACCACATTACATCTGATGTGACTTTAGTTGGGATTAGACTCGATTTGTTGTGTCTGACTACAGTATAGTAGTAAAGAAACACCATAGGGCTTTTAATTTGAAATTAGACATAAATACAGAAAAGGTTGCATTTGTATTAACAGTATAATGCAGTATAATAATACTAACGGGGTAACAAGATATTGCATAAAAATTTGACCAATTATATGGTACTTAGCAAACATAAAATATTCACCTGTTGGCTACTGCAGGTCAGGAAAGTTTGAGGGAACGTGCTAATTTAGAGGTTGTACACTAGGTTTTACATCCATAGAGGATGATATTGACTAATAATACTAACCTTCCCATTTTGAAAGTAACATTTAGTTGAACTATTATATTCAGGTCAGCCATAATAGACCGAGCCAATACTATCTCTTGTAAACCGATTGTATTGGTTTGACTTATAAGGTGACCTAGGGAAGGACACTATCTAAAGTAAATACATCAAATAAACATAGATTAAAATATCTACTGAGAAGTAGCTCTCAAGGAAGTCATTCATTGTTCTTCAAACAGTGTAGCATAAGAAAAGACAGTTTTACTCCCCCAATTTTGTTGTGGTGTGAATATGCGCAACAAAAACAGACAAGGCATCCTAGAAATTTGCACAATAGCATCCTTATCACTTCAAATCTTCTTGTAATAAATTAGTTAAAAGGATCATTGTTGCATGGGACTTGAGACCAGCCAGTCACATCTGATCTCACAGAAGAACAACTGTAGCAGGAACTGTGGAAAAAGGTTAATGCTGGTCTTAAAAGTACAAAGTTGAGTTGCAACTGACCACACATTTGCATATTGCGGTTCATTTTTGTCTACAATTAGGTTAATATAACTGACACTACTTATGCATGATTCATCATAAATTATTGATACCTCCCTTCGACTCCAATAAAAAGAGTTAAAGGAGTGATTAGGATGGATTTTACAAATGCCGTTTAACTTTCTTTTGTAAAAGAAATGCCAAGTATCCGTATTGTTTCCCAAACTGATCATGTGAACACTCATTTTTCACAGGTTGGAAACTCAATCTTCAATAAAGAACATTTCAGTGAGATGTTTTTTTCTCCTATCCTAATGAAACCTTTCTGAATTGCAATGTCGGCCTGTCAGTCGCATCGACTCATCTAATCGCGAAACGCTTTCTGACATGCGCAGACGATCCAAACTCCCGTTCATAAGGTGGCGATAATGCTTCCATGAGTTGGGTTCCAACCACCAATAAGTGCCCAGAAGAAGAATATGACAAAGAGGGCATGTGCGGAAGTGACTTTTCGTCCATCTAACCCTCCAAATATGTTAAAGTCTTTCAAAGTTGCGATGAGTAAACGACTCTCCGATGCAGACCGGTACTGTTTTGAAGTCGCCAGATAAAACTCAAACAGAAAGCTTTCGGATACAGTGTTTAAATGCAGCAACTGACTTTGGGAAAGGTTCTTCCCATTTGGAAACAGGTGTTTAAATGAAGCATTATCTTTCTGATTAGACGTCTTTCCGAATCTAATCGGAATTAGGCTGTCCTTGTAAACCCACCAACAGAGGTTTGGTTGAATCAATCTGTGGAGGGAAAATAGTGAGAGTGGTTTAAAGATCTGTGCCAGGGAGAGAGAGTCAAATTAAAACAAGGGTTGTGGATCTGTTTTCTATCTCTTCCTTATCAGTGTTGGTTTGCTGGACCCATAAAGAAGATTGACTGAGACACACCATAGAGGAAGCTTGTGGACTAAAAAAAAACGTGTGAGCGGGTGAATAATATAATAAAAACTGTTATCTGCCTTTGGAAGAACCCACATGGTGGTATCTACATTTAACTCTGGAGTCAGATTGTTGATGGCCACCGTTCTACATAGTGCCATGTTTTATCATGACACAGATTCATAAGGCAAAGCTCTATCACGAAAGACCGAGGAAGTAAACACGTGTTTTTGTCAGCAGGCACCAGCAAAATATTGTTATAAAAGTATTTCAGTGTTATCCGCTGCATATAAATACCTCCCTGATGTTTAATATTAGCCACAATTAGCTACTGGTTATTCCAGAATAGTAGAGTATGCAGCAGAAAAAAAAATTCCTATGAGCAAGAATGTAATTGTTATGTTATGTTATATAATAATGTTGGAATAAGCAACTTTTTTTCCCCACTGTGTCAGCTCTGAGTGATGATTCAGAGGTGAAACCCGATGGCGGGTCCAGTTCTGAGGTGCAAGCAATCAAAACCATCCAGAGAATTACGCACAGACGGTGAAGAAACCGTAACGATGCAAACAGAGAGTAAACAGGAAAGCCAGAGAAGGGAAACACTGTAGAGATGATGAATGGTGTTTGGTGGAAAAAGTCATGTCAGATGTGTGTTCAGAAAAAATGCAGTAGTTGCTAAAATAAAGACCTTGGTCTGAAAACACGTAAAGGGAAAAATTAGGAATGGATTTTTTTCCAGTGTAAATGAGTAGCCACACTTAAAGCATATCGATTGTTGACATAAAACATAATTAATGCACCAAAACCTTACATTTGATGTTTATTAGCATTAACAATCCCTTTAATTAACTCTGTACACTACAATCTGATACTATCAGCCTTAAAGAGAAAAAAAACACTGATTAAAGTTAATTGTTAAGAAATTAACTTCTATTCAGTTCCATCCCCGGTTAAATAATAATAATTTTAATAATGATAATAGTAAAATACATGGATACTGTAATAAGCATGATTTTTTTCTCAATCCCAGAGTAAACTTTACTTTGGAGGAACAGAGCTCTCCTCCTGTTTCATGCTATGGAAAGATCTCGAAGACTTCTCTTGAATGTAGACTTAAAGGCTCCCAGTGGAAAAATACTGAGTCGTAAATCTCAATTTTCTAATGTATTTTATTCAATAGCAATTACTTAAATTAAATATGGTGGTAAATGTAGCACCTTCGTGTTTTTGTAGCTGTAAAGTTATATACGTTTGTATGGGTAAATGGATGATGTATTAGCAGGATTGTAATTAAGAAGATTTTTTTTCCACCTAATTACAAATGCATTGTAGGTTTCTGTCAAAACAAACAAAACGGTAATAACCTAAATCCCATGTGTTCCTGTCCGTTCTCGGAGCTGTGTGAGGTCTGAGGGGTTAATCCAGGTCCTGCTCTACAAGGGACTGCCAAGTTCCTCTGGGGCCTTATGGGAAATTCTATAGAATGTCTGGCTCCTGAACAGGAAACCAAGCCCATCCAGACAGGCGGGGGCAAAAGACATATAGGAAGTGTCTACCCTTGTGAATCCAAATAACTGGCGGGAGAGAGAGAGAGGGGGGGGGACTCAGGGACACACACGTGTTTGGGACTGAGTGTAGAACAGTACAGGTTGTATAAACCCATGACTAATAAATAAATAAATTGGAATTCATTTTAGAGAGACATTCTCTCTGTATTGGTTGCTGCTTGTTAAATAAGTGAAAGTACGAGTGGATTGAACTCAGACCTGATCTATTATGTGTCAGTCAGTGTGTTCCTCTGCAATTGTTACATTTAATGCATCTACTGTTACTAAAATCAGCCAAATGGTTAGCCTTTAATATTCCTGTTTGCAGCTTTATGTCATAACTCAAAATGCATGATGCATGATTAGGTGTAGCTCTAAGCATAGAAGAAGAAAAGACATGGGATCCAAACCATGACCATCTGACTACATGTTGCTATTCGTCAATATAATCATATGTCCTAAAACAATATTTGAAATATATTTCATCAGTAGGACAAAAAAAAGCAATTAAAATCATGACTCATTACTCTCCTCACATGTCCATCAGCCTCAGCAGATACATCTGCCACCACCACCAGTAACTAGACTCCAAAGAGGGGATATCCAAACTTCTGCTCAGAGCAGAGACCTTCGAAATTTATCTCACAAATGAGTCTGAGTACCAAAGACTTTCTAATAGACTAATCATCACACATTATCTCTAACAAGTTCATCCATTCATCTCTTCTTCATTCTTGGTCTTGTCTGATTGGGGCCATTATTAAAAAAAAGGGGGCTGTATTGTTCCAAATAGAAACGCTCCATTCACATTAAATGATTGCTTGATATCTTAGTCATAATGAGGTTCTTCACTCTCGACACTGCGTTTCTTTGGGTCCTCAGAAATGTACTTGCCGAGGATGAGGATGTTGAGAAGATGAAAAACCTTCCTACATTAATAGTTGGAGTGTAAAGCAGGAATCAACCAGTTTCTGAGGTCATCAGTTCCCGATGCTGCAGAGGAAAACGCACATGGTCCTCTAAAGCAGCCAACGATGGTTTGATGGCTTGTGAAACTAGAGTGAACCCTGGTCTCCTGATAGGTGTGTGGCCTCCCAAACAACCCTGATCATAACTTCTCTTGTTTTGTTTTTAGAAACAAACTACGCCCCTTTCTACATGATAATAGTTTTAAATGATGTTCTATTATTTTAGAAGTTCCACATTCATACAACAACAGGAAAATGATCAAAGTGCAACCGGATCTACAAAAACGATTGAAAACACTGTTGTGTCCAATTTTCACAAGAATCCAGTTTTGCCAGTTTACATAGTGATGTAAATATTCAGTGTTCCTAATTGGAGCCCAATTTCAAAGGTTTTGAAATTTTCAGGGACCCGAAACACAAACATAAACATTGTTGTGTGAACTAATAATAATAATAATAATAATAATACATTTAATTCATAATGCACTTTACATTTGGATCAAATCTCAAAGTGCTAAACTAAGGCCAAACGGTAACAAAAAAGCTCCCATTGCACATAAATAAAACAATGAATAAATGTTTTCTTTTGTAAAGAGGCCTTTAAGGTGTGGATGAGACCCAGAGAGATGGAGATATCTAACGCCCGGAGAATGAAACCAGGCTACAGCAAAAAAAAACCACACTATTACAGCTTTATTTGAACTGAGATGAGTCCATCATGGCATGACAGCGCAGCTGTGTACACACAGATCGGGATTACGGTCTGTTGCCTCCTGTTTGGACCTCAGACTCATCAAAGAGAAAGTCACTATCAGAGGTTTAGTCCACATTGTGAGCCTGAAACCTGAGAAGGTTAAAGGGGAAATCTTGACTTAATTTTTTAGTCTGCAAAGTCTTGCAGACTTTGCAGCATAGACTCCTTCCATTATGATTATATTTCCAAACTCCGTTCTTTATTTCCAAACTCTGTTCTTCACTCACCTTGAGTGATGCTGAAAAGCTGGTTCACCTGTTTGTCTCCTCCAGACTGGATTACTGTAACTCACTTCTCATCGGGATCCCTGATAAAAGTCTTCAAAGACTTCAGTATGTCCAAAACAGTGCTGCAAGGATCCTGATGAGAGTTCGTAAACACGAACACATCACCCCCGTTCTTCATTCCCTTCATTGGCTTCCCATCTCCACCAGGATTGATTATAAGATCTCTCTCCTCACTCACCAGTGTATCCATGGTAACCCCCTACCTGAAAGAACTACTCACCCCACTGACCTCAACACGATCCCTCCGTTCTACCCACTCATACCGCCTCCTCCTTCCCCGGACTAAGCTCAGCACCATGGGTGATCGGGCCTTCTGTTCTGCTGCCCCTCGTCTGTGGAATGCCCTCCCTGACCATCTGAGGGCTCCACAGACAACTGACACATTTAAAAAAGGACTTAAAACTTTCCTTTTTAGCAGAACTTATAAATTTAATTAACATTGCTGCTTTTTGGTCAGGCTTTTATATAGTTATTATTTTATTTTTTATATTGATGCTTTTATCTGGTTTTCCTTTGTAGCACTTTGAGATTTGATACAAATATAAAGTGCGTTATAAACCCAATGTATTATTATTAATATTATTATTATTATTATTATGAGCCATCGTTTTAAATGTCCTCTGGAAGACTTTCGACAAATTTAATGAGAGGTCCTGGTGTGCTTTCTTTTGACCTTGGGAAAGAGTCAAGCTAGCAGATTCCTCCCGTTCTCATTATATTTTTTTATAAAGTAGGCTAACAGTATCCGATGGAGATATCGACAGGTTCCTATGTTGAGAGTAAATGCAAAGAAACTTAATTATGATATATTTTGATTTGAAGACGAAAGTAATTACTAGAACTACATTGTTTTATGTGCATTAGAGCCACAGAGAGTGTGGAAGCTCCGAAAAAATTAAATTATCTTTACCAAATATGTTTGATATTGATTAGTTTATCTTTGACTAGTTTGTGGGAAGTGTAGGAGGTATAGGGCTGGATCTGCCTGTCCCACCTGATCACCTAATCTGGGCCAAACGTCAGTAGAGAAGAAGGTCTTGAATTTGTATTAAAGTGTCAGAGGGGAAAAATAATCTTCTTGAGTCTCACCATAAAATTCGACATTAAAAACATGAAGGCCTTTACAAAATTGACACCTAAGCCTCTAAAATAAAGGATTTCTTCTTAAATTTGGGAGTTTGAACTTCAGATTGTGATAAACATTAAAGGAGTTACCGTAGGTGTTCATGTGTGTATATTTGCAGGAACTCACCTTTCCCATACCAGCGTGGGCATGCCCCATCTTGACGACCACGGGGTAGGAGGGGGTTGTAATCTGCAGACAAGAACAAAATCAGTTCATTAGTTGGTATGATAATCTTGTGTTTTTTTTTTCCACAGCCGATCCGCACTGGTGAAGATTCGGTTTGCTTTCTTTTCCACCAAGGTCGAGGGTTCAGGGTTTTAATTGTTTTAAGTGGGATATTAAAGGTTATACAGAGTTTTCAGTCGATGAAAAAAGGATCCAAACAATTATTTGGTGACTTCAAGAGTGTAAGGTCCAGAAACAGCAAAACATTATGATTCTATGGAACTATGCTAACATGTAGCAAAGCTTAATGCTAATTACTCACAAATGCTCACAAAATGATCTACAATTATCATCCATTTGGACTTCTTCTGCTCTCTAGGAGAATCCCTCTGAGGATATTAAGGGCAATTCCTGAGAAACTGCTAAAAGATAATGTTAAATTCCTGCTTACTAAACACTAATTTCAGCATAGTTATGACCATAACATTATTTTTATTCAAGAAATACCGTTAATATTACACCCAGATAAAATGCCAATGTGCCAGAAAACAAAAAGAAATATGAAAAATTTTAACTTCAAGATTAAACTTGCAGAAATAAAGCCGGGAGTTAAAGGACTGTTGTCAACAGTTAGGGAGAGGAGAGGATGTCACAATAAGTAGGAACATTCAGTTCAGCACTCGATGTACTAAATATACAACGAGACAAACATGTGGTAAACATTGCATTGAGAGACAAGGAAAACTATTTCCTTTCCAACTGATTTGGACGTGTACATGAAGTATCCAAAACTGTGGCCTTTAGAGGAAATGCCATCCAGCTGAACTTAGAGCTGCCTGGTTCAGGAAGAACAAGGTGGAGTCATGAAAAATGTTGGTTTATCACACAAAAGAGGGGAGTTCTGGGAAGCTAGAGGCAAGACCACAGCTCATTGAGAGCTGAGATGGGCTTGGACAAACCAGACGGGCCACAAACATGCTATTTCACATAGTTTGTAGAATTTAAGTGGGTGAAACATCAACACATTACTTCAAACCTCCCTGCGGTTTTACGCCCCTCCATAAATCAATCCACTGATTGTAAATGAGATGTAATCTGAGAGGGACTTTTCCATTTGCAAATCTTTATCCAGTTATGTATGTATGACAGCAGTTAAGCAACAAGACAGTGTGATGTAAGGCCCTCTTTAGTCCACAGCAGTAATGATGAAGCATACACAGTAATTTGGGGTACTTTATTTCAATTCAAATGAAGATCTATCGAATGTTAAGGAAGTCAGGAAGACTGTCCCCTTGTCCACTCCGGCCACAGCTACTACTCATATCACTTTATTATTCTCACCATTCGCACATGCTCAGACTCAAGTACCTGCTTCACAGTCTTGGGAATAGATTCTCCGCTCATTCAGCAGGCAAAATCTATCCAATCATGGTGATACACCTTCATTACTCCTTTATCATCATCAGATTGAGTCTTTATTCATCCAGTTCTCCTCCACCCCCCCAATCTCCACCTACTCCTTGCAGATCCATCAACTTCATCATTCTTCAGTCTCAGATGAGTCATCAGCCACCGCCACCAGTGTCCAGACTCTAAAGGAGGATGTACTTTAACTGCTGAGACCCTTTCGATAACAATCTTTATCCCATATGTTCATAAATGATTAATCTTTTCTATATTCTCCATGTCTCCTGACTGAAATATATCAAGTACACTAAACATAGTGAGCCGAGATCTTCACTGGCGTTTGCCTACACAACTACACCTTCAGAGTTCCTGTTCCACTTTTTCTTCATTCGTGGTACAAAGGCATGTAGTCATCAGAAGTTTACACAACGTACACACTGTATTTTAACGGAAGATGCTCCGGCCCTGATCATGCATGAAGATATTAGTTCTAACCTACGAAGAGGAAGGGAACGCCTCGCCAGCTGCTATCACAACATTCAAACCCTCCCTGGCGGCTGACCGGTCAGCAAATCCTGATGTTTCTTTCAGCTTGTTTTGTGCAAAAACGTTGAACAGACATCAGGCTGCTCCAGGGTGTGAGCAGGACTTCTGCTGACAGGTTCTGACAAATTCAAGCCGGTCCAACACGCTGCCAAAATAAAGATTGCTCTCTGTCTCCATTATCGCTTCAAAACTGCCAAAATATAGAAGGGAGGTAAGACTGTACACAAAATTGATTCATAATCCACTTTCAAGGGATGTACTGCCTGTTTATTTTCCTGAAGCAAGGAAAATATAGACCTTAAAAGTAAGGCATATTTTAACTATGATTAAAATCTTACAGCTCATACAAAACAATTGTAACGACATGCTTTCTTTAAGTTTCGCTTTGTATTCAGGCACAAAATAAGTGAAACAAGAAGCTGCTGACTCAGAATAAAGGGTTTTTCAAGAAACTTCTACTTTGCCTACAACCAGGCAAAGTAGGCCCAAGTTCTAAATCATCCCTTTAAAAAAGCTCCAGGTTTACATTGTGCCAACTTTTTTGAATAACAAATCTTATAGAACATGATATCGCAATAAAAAAGATCAAATAGATGAAGACATGACGATTACATTCATATTACAATATCAGTGTTTATAAATTAGTCATCCATTGTACATTTTGAGAAGTTTAGCAACAACAATCCGGGACTAGATGAAGCCACAAAAGCTACTTGATTAGATAAAACCTAACAGTATTGGGTAAAATGCCCAACAAAAGTCTGCCCTTAAAATTCCGTGGACTAGGTCCCATAAGACAGAAAAACTACATGCTCAGAAGGTCACACTATAAACATGGAATGATGGGAAAGTGATTAGCTTTCCAATTAATGGTATTCTCTTTGGTCCTAGTCAAGGAATGGAGAATAACATTCTTGAAAATGTGGCATCACAAATTACAAAATATAAAGCTTATTCCTCAAGTGCTGAATTTGATGCAGCAGCTGATGCATGATTGAAGAAGCCCCCATGATTAAGGGAGAAGGAATGGAAGGAAGCTTAGTTTGAAATTCATAGTGACTTACTGCCGTTCTAAAGTGTTAAATACAGAATATATCTATTACAGGACAATGGTTGCACATAAGTCTTAGTACTGTTATTAATTATTATATTAATGCGTCTCATTTTAGTGAGTATTTTCTAAATAAGTGGATTAAATAAATCCTAAAAATTTATTTGACTGTAGGTCGTTATTCATGAGATATGAGAGTGGATCAGAAGGTTGCTTAGATGTTCATCTTCGGGTTTCGTAGTGGGGCAGTGTGTCGTATGTGACAGCCGAGTTCAACTGTAGAGGGAGAGCAACCCAATGAAACTTAGCTCAAATACTGTGGTAATTCCTTGATGTGCAATCGGTGATGCAAATTCGAAAATGCGTGTAATTTGCCTATTGGTACACGTATGATAATCTGTCTACTAACTGGATCTGGATGAGGAATGTATTTTACACAGTGAGCATACAGTAACTGGTTTGGAAAAGGGTAATTTTCCCAGAGCTTTGCAAATTTAAACATTTCAAAGACTTTCCAACACTATTTACATCCAATTCAAGTAGCAAACATTGCACAATTCCAGACCCTTAACAAATTTTATTGCTTCTCAAATACTGATAATTGTCTTCACTGGAACTAGTAGGTTTAACATAATTTTTGATATAAATTCAAGCACTTTATAAAAGCCCTTTTTTACACCAAGATTGGTTAAGAGTACTCCAACAAAGACCTTTATCTAAAATACCTGTTTGTTTTTAAACTGTACCATCAACAGTGGATCCAGTGCTCCAGAAGAAAATAAGTCCCGATGAATTACACAGCACTGTCTAACTTAATCTCTTAAAACATGTAATACTGAAGAACGGAGGGGCAAAACTAGACGTTCTGTATGCCGTTGTCCTTGACAGCAAGGATATGTCCGTGAAAAGTCCCCCATCCCCTGCGTTGTACAAGCAAACCCCCTGATTGAACTCCTCAAATTAAATGCAGTATTAAAAAAATACTGTTCTGTCCACAGTATTTTTGGTAAAAACTAAAGAAAAAACCTCCATGAAGTGAGTACAATATGAATTATCAGAGAAGAACAATGTAAACAAGATAGAGCTTCTCTGGTTGATTCATACGCACCAAATTTTTATGGCCCCACATAGTTTCAGTAATAAATAACCAATCTTTCCCAAAATCAAATGGGGCCTTTGACCCATATATAATTATGTCTATTATCCACTTTAAAGTCGTTGATTTCTTGAGGGCATGTAATGTTCTCTGTGGTGTTTGTGTTACTGAAGTCAGTCAGAGGCTGAACTTAAGTAATTGACTGTCATACCTTTCTTTCTTACAGCTAAGGCACTGGAAAGTGTTAATAATAATCACAAATTATCACCGAATCAAACTCATGGTGCTAACATTGGAATTTGCATCTACTTCTACAAACAAAGAACAAAATGCACAATTTAGAATTGCACATCCGGAAAGTTGATGAATTCACAAGTAAAAGATTTCAAAAAGATTGATTAAATTCAAGCAGCAAATTTTAAGAGGTGTATTGCCTTGTCTAAAATCTCCCTATTTAAATGAATTAAGTTGATTCAGAGGTTAGGAAAATATACTGTTGTTATATATTTTGTATGCTATACAAGCAATAGGTTTTATGACACCAGTGTCACATGACAAACGATAAGATGCTTGAGGTTTAGCAAGTGTCTGAGAAGAGCACAGCAGTGACTGGGTGTGAAAGTTAGTTTGTCTGTTTAAGAGGGGATTGCTTTGGGTGGAAGGGTCTCCAAACACCCACTCTGTCTGGACATATTCTTTCCAGTCATTCCCATCAATGATGCAATGTCGGCAGACTTTGAACATGTCGGGGAGACGACCACATCCTCTGCCCCTGCTGGAACCGGAGCGTCAGCCGGAGAGACGTGCGCTCACTGTTGTTCAGACCGCAAAAAAAATGCACTGTCACGGCTATTACAATATCAGGGACGGGGATCATAAGCTTAAGTCTGCCATGGGTCAAAAACATACACCCTGCTGTGAGCCGCAAAGTAAATCTTCACACTCTGACACCATACGGGACAGATTGTCTGCAGGTTCACCGGGGTTGTTCCAGAGTACTGACAGTTTTAAAGCCCAGAAGCGGCAAAACAGTTCATATATCTGTGGTTCTATGAGCTTACTGACAGGACTACTCATTCGATTAGTTCAACTCTTGGATCTGGTGAGTAACACTTGATAAATGTTTATTCTAGTCTTACCAGCCACTTATAGGGCTTTACAACACAAGCCAACATTTACATTCGGGCGGCAGCGGCTACCACCTGATCACAAAGGTGATTATCATTCACACGTCATTACGTGGTCCACCGATGATGAACGACCAACTCTCTATGAGTGGATGTCAGCTCTACCTGCAAGAGCTTTCAACGCTCCTTCCTGTTCTGTTTGGACTGGACATCATACACCTCACAGACATTTGGTTCTCACATAGCACCTATAGTCAGCACATTATTTCAGTCTTTGAAGGGGTGTGAAATCTGTCCGAGCAAATTTGCTGGAAAGCAGCAAGTTTGACGGCACAAGTTTGAAGCTGAGTACCGGGAGAGAACCAAGGCACACAGAGGGAGAATCTGTAAACTGCAATGAAATGCCCAAAGGCAGTGCCGGTTATGAGGATGTAACCAGAGCTCTACCTTTTATATCTGATAACGATTTTGTTTTGGACTTGTTGTTGCATGATAACATTCCCTAAAAACGCCCCCAGGCATGGATGGAGAGGTTACAACGTGATACCAAGGTGAAAATAACACATGAATAAACACTCAAAACATTACATTTTGCAAAATTATCAATTTGATTCAAAGTATTTAATTATTATTTCATCTGCCGTGTCTTTGTCTTTCCATGACACAAAATGACGAAAGTCATTTGTAGTCTTTTCTTTCCTTTCGCTAATTTTTAGGTTTAAGTTGGTGTTTGGAGTCAAGTTGGTGTTCGCTTTAATTTGTCCGGTAACGGATTGTTCAGATTATTCCCACACAACGTGATTTCACATCAACTGAGTTGATTCAGGGGATGTAGATGTTGGTCTTCCATTGACTGTAACTTCCTAAGAACCATTTATCTTTCACACTCACACTCAGAAATGATCCTTGTTGCTAACGATGTCACTGCTTCAGTCATAGAAGTTTGCCTTTTTAAATGCTGCTGTAATTAAATGAACAGTTTGCAAAATCTGAATGAACTGTCTCCTGTTTGAACAGCATTTATTGAATGATTTTAAAGTCACTATTTTGACCTGTATTTCTTGTTTGTTTTTTCTTTTACATAAACTCTGGATTATTATTATCTCTTATTATCGTTCTTCTTCTTCATTTTTGGGGGATATTTCCCTGTTGGAGCTTCCAGAGTTCTAAAAAAAACATTAGGCGTCGGTGGTGTGAAATGTGGCTGGAGCCTTTCAGCAGGAGGGTGGGTATTTAACGGGAAGTCGTATTTTTCATATTCTTTTCAGAATTTTTCAACACAAACATTTCCATCCTTAAAAGTAAAAATCTGGGTGGGCATTCACGCCGACTTAAGATCTCAGTTTCACCCGTCCTGCGGCACGCTACCCTGCCTTTTGATCCCAGCAGATGTCTGTAAAAGACATCCAGTGTGTTGAAGATATTAAGAAGTCACACACTAAAAGAGCTAATTATATGGTGATATTTCACCAGTCTAGGCTTTATTTCATAGCGGGCAGGCTCCTGTCATTTACAGTAAATGGGCCACATGACGCAGCATGGCGCATGATCGGAATACTTCAGGGAAGCCCGTCCACTCCCACATGGATCCCCTCCCTCCATCTGTGTATGTGAGCTTGTTTAAAGTGACTCACCTCGAATTGTGGCCCAGTCTGGGCTGATTCAAGCTCCCACGACTACACAACACTTCCATGTGAAATACCATGGGGTCGGAAGTTTCCAAATCCCAATGCTCGTATTTGAAACATATGAGGACCTTGTTGGAAGGACTGTGTCTATCAATGCTAAAAAAGTGGGTCCACAAACAAATATCAGGACAACCTACAGATGAAAACAGACAAAACTGGAGCGTTTGATGTATCGTGGTAAGTAAAATATTAGATGAGAGTAAAACATGATATCTACCCAAAAGATATTCTTGAGAGCAATTCTCAATTATACGGCAAAATTATGCCGTGAAAACTATTGGAGATAAAGTTCCCTCTTGTGTCGGAAATATACAACCCATCTTTCCCAAAATTATCCCAGTTCCTCATCGCACTAAGATATACCTATGTATACAATTTGACATAATGATCCATGACATAGTTTTTGAGTTGTCACGCTAACAGAAAGGATCTGTGGCAGATGTTGACCTGACAGAGACGGCATTGACTATCACTGACTTTGTGGGAATATAATTTGGGAAACAGTCAGTTTGATTTAAATACATTTAAATCAACTCAATGGACGTGATATAAATAGCTTTTTTGAATTTATTCTGTAAAGTTAAATAATAATGTAAAACTCCCAAGCTTGGAGACTAAAAGCAAAGTACAAATAGGTCACTTACACCTTATCAAATAAAAATCATGTAAAGAAGGAGCACAGCACTTCATGTGCTGAGAGGAAGGAGTGACTCATTCTTTGGAGGCGCATTATCCAACAAAACACACGGTGCATCCATCCTGCACTTATGATCCCATAATTGTTATTATGGTCACTACAACCTGCCACATCAAGGAGACGACGTGAGGCGCGATGCTTTAGGCAGACGACACAAGCAGAGGACCCCGACCCCGAATCCTTTTCAAGGATCCGAACGCGGTGGGACCAAAAGACAGCCTACCCACATCAAACCACTGCCTGTGGATGACGTGATCCTCAAGAGGCCAGGGATGTTTATCATCTGGTTTAAGAATTGCGTTCAGACGGACAAATTGGTTGGTTGGGTATTGAAAAATAAAGAAAGAATTGTGACATTACGCCGTGATAATGGACTCAGTACTAAGTGCAAGTTAGCTGTACACAACACATTAACCAGCAGAGATCTCTGCTTTTCTGCAGAAAATAGAAGTTACAGACCCTTAAATAAAAGGCATAAAGTTGCATTGCTGCGGTTTTGAAGCTTATCAAGTCATAACTAGCATCACCACCCTCAACTTTCAGATTTGACCACTGGAAGATATCAATATTTTGTGGTGTTCAAACTTTACGCAGGTCTGAGAACAATGTTCTTATTTCTGTATGCTATATATGAAGCAACGGGTCGAAGCTGACTATTTTAGATTCTGAATTTACTTTGACTTAAATGTGTTTAAGGTTCGATGTGCTCATAAAGTAATAATAAAGATCATAGAGGGTGAACATTACATTCATGTTCATTCATTATACATAACTGTTTATCTTGTTCAAGATCACAGGGTACTGAGCGTATCCCACCCACACAGAGAATGGGTCACCACTTCATCACAGGGCAGACAGAAACAGACAACCGCTCACACTCACACTCACACTCCCTCCTACGGGCAATTTGTTGAATGTTTTTGGACTGTGGGAGGGAGCCTGAGTACCTGAAGGGACCCCGTGCAGACACGGGAAAACATGCCACAGAACACAGAAAGGCTGGCAGAGGTGGATTCGAACACACTACCATTTTGCAGTCAGCAATGCTACCCACTGCGCCACCCACAGTGAACATTGATGTGTTGAACATTATTTAATAGGGTCTATAAAGGGTGAGGGTCAGTGCCAAAATGGCCTCAAACTCCATGGGTTTATAAAGAAAAAAGAAAAAATCTCCACAGAGGTTGCATAATATTGTGAACAAAAGATATTAAATGTCTCTTACTATTGCAGTTATTATGTGACTAACGTCCAGCCCTATATGGTATGAATTGTAATGTGTGCGTTGATTTGTTAAAGGTATTTTGTGGATTTATTGAATGAAAAGACAAATGTATTGCTTTTAAATGTGTACAAATATAGTGACGTGTGTTTTATTAAATAGCAGCACACTGGCAACCATCAAAACAAATTTTACACATGTTCCCAAACTAACAATGACATAAGCATGACACATAGGGTAGTTCCTGAACACATGCCTGTAACAGACATTTACAAGTTGTCATGGCAACCCCCCTTTGGCGAACATCCGCCCATAACTCCAGCTAACAGTACATGCCCATTGTGTTAAAGTGTACGTATTAAAACCTGTCTAATGGGGCACGGTAATTATTGTTGTGGAATTTAAGCTCATCTGGCTTCCATTAAGGTCGGTCCTGTATTTCCATGAGGGAGACAGCTGTGTGGAAAACCACAACTTATTCCTCCGAACGGAAGTTTCAAGGGCGGAATTATACTGACAACATCAACGCGCTGATGGAGAAGTGGCGGTGATGGTTGGAGGTTTTAAAGCCACCTGCTTTATCATTACAGCTTGCTAAATAATTGTGACAGGAAGTAAAGTACAGTATCATGCTTTATCTAATCCAAGGCCAACTGTGACTTTACTCAAGCCGCAGAAGTCACTACCACACCATAAAAATCATACAATAGCGGTTTATCCCCCGCTTTTCTGAACCGGGGTGCCGTCTGGCTTCATCAGTGGTGCTGTCAGGAAATATTCTGGAGTATCTATTGAGATCAGTTAAGCAACTTTTTGGGAAAATTAAGACATTTACCCACCTAATATATCATCAGAAATTTTCTGAATGCCCCTTTTATACTGATAAGGCACAACAATAAAACCACCTGCCGTCTAAGTCCCCTTGTGCCGCTAATTTTGATGATGGATGATGAATTTTATTACTCGTATAATCCTAATTATCCAAATTTGTCTTCCTAATACTGTGTACTCCCATGCTGCTCAGTGATCATAGGTGTGCTTAGACATGTAGAGACAATGAAAAATTAGCTTTTTCATTTAAAATAACTTACATTTAGAATAAAATTACCAAACAACTGTTGAAGATGTTTATTAGAGTATGATTTTCTATTACGAGCTGAATCAACAGCAAAAATCGTTTGAGGAAGTTTTCCTTCTCATCATTATGAGACGGAGTGAGGGGCACTATCTGCTGAAACATGTACTTATATGAAACATATTATTTCCACATAGGCTCAGGAACATTTTGTAAACAGTAAACAAAGTCCATTTGAAAATGATTGCACCCTGTTTTTGGAATGAGGGCAATAAATAACCAGATTCTTCACCTTCAAATACTCCTATTATGAGTTTCTCTAGACTCCTTCAGAAGTTAGATGGATGCGTTTGTGTCAATCTGTTCACTGGTCCAAATCATAAGGAACGCCACATTTCGTTTGACACATATTTGAATATTAGCTGTATTAGCTGCTTAGCTCTAGTGGCTACATGATGTGGTTACAAGTCTAGTTTCCTACATTATGCTGTGACCTCTGACCCTTTGTGTTTACTTTGTAAATATTCTGACCAAGCCTGCTCACTGAGAGTTGTCTGTAGATTAGTCTCACAGCTTGGATATATTACTGCTGGCTAATCAATATCATATATATATAAAATAACAGGGCAATTACTTAAGTCCAGTCCACTGATTTTAAATAAACACGGTTTAGTTTGAGAGTCCGGGTTAAGTACATGTCCAGACTGTACTCAAACAGAGCTATTTCAGTCTAGCTTCTCTGCGGTCACCCTTTAATAGGGACCAGGACAGGCCTTATTAGGGCTAATCAATTCAGTAACCTACATGCCTGCTTCAGACGAATAAGGACAAACGGGCCTCGTGCGAGCCGATCCTGCAAAATGCATCAACTCTGTGCCACATTCCTCCCAGTCTAAAAGGAACAGTGATGATTCTTTTCCCTTTTTCCAGGGGCTCCTGAAGTATTAGGTCTCGGAAAAGGCTGAGCAGGAATGAGGTGGCCGTGTGCAGGTTAAACCTCCCCGTCCCGCGATCCAAAGTCTGAATGGAATTATTCACTCAGTCCATTAAAGCTCTGTGATGCTGGCAAAAACAACCGTGGATCCAAACCTGCATCTGTGAGCAACATGAGAAATAATAGTTGTGCGCAAACACACAGGATGTTAAGGTGAAAGTACTTTGTTTTACTTCTCATTTCCTCTAACCCGCATACACACACAGAGGTCAGAGGTCAGGGTCACATGTTGTTAGCAGTTCTAGACCGGCATGAAACCCGCCCAGATTCTGAACAATAATTGATTCACTTCTCTGTCACCACCTGGAACCATCATTGAATTTTTCCCTCGATATTTCCTTCCATTACTTCGTACCACTTCAGGATCTTGTTTACATAGCTACACTGTCTAAATATATTAAACCTTCATTCTGACACAACAGGATACAAAGCAGATGTCAGAGAAAATTTGATGGTGTGG
The DNA here is from genome assembly GCA_037951165.1 of Lophius americanus. Taxonomy (NCBI): domain Eukaryota; kingdom Metazoa; phylum Chordata; class Actinopteri; order Lophiiformes; family Lophiidae; genus Lophius; species Lophius americanus. The sequence goes on along the minus strand of JBBDHG010000098.1, from coordinate 1,850,976 downwards.
CTTGAGTGTTGACCAGAGAGTTTCACTTGGTGGCTTTACACATTTCCATGATCTTTGTCAAAGAAACGGCAGCTCACCGAAACATGTATCTAAATTCCACAAAGTTAGTATTTTCAAACATATCAATCGGCAGAGAGGCAAATTCAATCACGCACCTGGAGAGCATACATCTAAAAACGTGCGTTTTGATAAGGTTGGGGTAATCTAATCAGAATTAACTATTTTCTATGAAATATAAAATTTCATTGTGAAATAATTGAATGAATCTGATTTTCTTTACCGTTTAACAACATGCTTGACCAAATGCGTTTGTCAATTTATAGCAAATTTAGAGTGTCTTAACATATTGAATTAATAAATGTGCCCCCAAAAAATAAAATATGCAAAGAGATCCATTTTCTATAATGTTTTGTGTGAGGACATTAAAGGTTTAATGCATCTATATTAGTCCACACAATATGTAGTTAAACTAGAGAAAGTGCTTGCTATAGAGAGTCGCTGGAACTCTCTCAAGTGTTGAAGTTTAAAACTGGTCAACATATGTTAGTTTTAAATTGACCTTACACTAGTGCGTAGCATCTGGAGTTAACATCATGAATAGACTACGGATAATTTAACATTTGACTTACATTTCAGTTGTATTGCATTTTCAAAAACCTTCATTCACATACCTTTCAAAAGATCATATTAAGATATTCATGTTAAAGATAAAAACAACTGCAGAGACTTGTGAAATCACCTTCGACACAGAACACTATTTGGATATGAAATTTGACTTGAAGGAGGGAAAATCAACTCTGAAATGTTTGAGACTGAATTCTCAATTCAGTAGGTCACATGAGGTAAAGACACCACATGGAATGAAATTGTGGATCTAATGAGGATGAACCACAAATATTCATAAATATTCTCTGAGTCGTGAGTCAAGTCTGAGTCCACACACCTGATACAGCTTTTTGGGTTGTGGGGGACGGACACTTCCAGAGGACATAATAATCAGCATTGCACATGTGCAGTAACCCTTCTGGAACAATCTTTGTGAATGAAGAACTCGTCTTCAGTACTGAAGTTATCCAGTGAAGATTATCTGTAAATGCTGGGGGATACAGCCAATAAAAACTGGTAATTACTACTTTGACGTGACAGCATCTCTTTAGGACATATTAAGAAGTGTTTCCTGCTCTCCCTCTGCTGATAAAGTCAATACGCAGTAAATTAAAGGACACATATGGCGTCAGCAACTCTTTGGACAGCAGAGGAAGGAAAGGCGGGTTTCTGCACAGTGCATACCAGGACTCAGCCCAACTGTCAGCACCACCACTGTTTTCAATTAAGAGCCGGTACATAGGGAGGACAAACATCAAGGAGGAAGATGTTTAGGAACAGCTGGATGTGGCAAACCTGCTCTGTATTCATTCCAGCTGTGCAAGCAGCACAAGTAGGAGGTGCCCTGTAACACACTGCAACTATGGAAGTAATGAGTCTGACACAATTAGGCCCTGTTTACATGACAGTTTTGCTAAAATTGGAAAATCTTAGCTCACTCAGAAGCTTTGCACTCGTACGACAGGATTGTGTAGATGATCCTCACGCACAGGGAGCATCACGCCAGATGCCTCATGCTACACAGTGTTAGGCTAGAAGTAGGTGGCGGGTGTGATGTTTTAAAATCACCTCTGACACCGCAGCAACGTTTTTGTTGTAGTTCGGTCCGTGTACGGCTATTGGGCTGAATAAGTAAAAGCCATGCATGAAATGAGGCTGAGTTTTTCCTATTTACGCCGTGATGATAATGGTGCCATTTCAAAAAGATGAATCTCTGGAAGTCCCATGAGGATGGCAGTCATCTAATTAGGATGCCTCCCTTTAGAGGTTTTCCAGGCACGTCCAATGGGAGGAGCCCCCCGGGTAAACCTAGAACTCTCTGTAGACTGTATATATATCTGTGTATCTTATCTGACCAGGAAGGCCTTGGGATCCCCCGGGATGAGTTGGAGAGTGTTAATGAGGAGACGTCTGGAATATCCTTCTTAGCCTGTTGTGACCTGGATAAGCGGAAGAAAATGGAGTGCAATAGAACCACGAGAAGCACCCAAGATATTGTTTACGTGTGATATGAAGGCCAAACTGCGACATAAGGATACAGTTAAAGCAAAAAATGTTGTGTAAATAGCTCCTCAGACATCATGTGGACTAGAATGTAACCATGCTCCACAAAAAAAGAACATAAAGTTCTGTCTTTGAAGTTTAAATGGACAATATTAGTTGTAGAACGCATAGAAACATTTTGTGGTTAGAGAAGTTGCACATTAGGTTAAAAGCTATAGCAAAGTGTGCAAGTGTGCATTATAGCCACAACCATAACTCTAGATCCTAAAATGGAGCAAAAATGTCTTTAATATTGAAAAGAAAAACGACGATGAAAATTACAGCTTGTTTGTCAACGCTGCTAACAACAAGGATGTGAAAAATTCGAACATTCCCCTTTTTTATGCTCTCTAAGAATCATGGGAAATGTAGTCCCAAAATACAAATAAGCTTTTAGCCTCCAGAATTGATTTCAACCATTTTTACACAACAATGAAATATTCAAATGTAATGTTTTTTATTCTTTAACCCAATGTTTACCACATTATCTATTTTTAACTTAACTTATTGACACTTCTTTTTAGGCAAACATCAGCTTCATCGAATAAAATCGCCATTTATATGCTAGCCTCATCATACCCATGGAGGGAATCCTCCATGCCACTCGTTGGGTCTAGGAGGTGAGCATTTTAAACCCGGTCTGCGGCTCCCTCCCATCCGGGCATATCGGTCCACCTAGTCCTAATCAGAACTTGAATACCATAAACGCCCAAACAACCAAAATATACACACTCACACACGTGTGATTCAGCACTGGATTCCAGGCAGACTACCTGTTGCAGGAGCTACGGGATAGAGAGAAGGAGCGAGATGAGGAGCCTTTGTGAAACAATAAAGAAGTAAAGAAGTAGAAAGAGAATTTAAGTGACCTGAAGATGGAGTTAATCAGAACAAAAACGTACTCCTGTTTCTGCCGGTGCCGCGCGAATCTGAACACAAACTGTGCTCTAAGTATAGCAAGCAGGGTGCAGGGATTTATTCAAGGCTCTTTTTACCTCATGTAACTCTACTGTACTGAGGATTTAGGTGAATTTATACATCTGTGGTTCTATTATTGTGGCATTGCATGCACAAGTGTTGGCTTTGATCAGCAGAATCTCAGTGTAGTTAGTTGGATTCATCTCATTCTTCTTCTGGCTTCTTTATTTGTGTTTTTCTCTCACGAGGGCCGATAGCGTTCCTCCTCCAATCTCTCTGTTTCCTGTTCGTCTTCCAATTTAGTTTCTGCTCCTCAGTGTCACATGATCAAACACCGTGCTCCAATTGGATTGTGAGAAAAGTACAGATGTTTGCTTCGCCGCAGCTTATGTCATGAATGAAGATGCTGCAGAATCATTTTGTGTGTGCTTATGTGATCACGTGTCCCATGATGGCGGTGTGATAAACAAGCTTCTTGTGCGAGAAGTTAGAAAGACCACAGTTTCCTATTAAAATAATAATAATAATGTTTGGACTGCTTACATCTACCTTGTGAACCTTTCTGGGGATCTCCACTCTCAGGCCTGGAACCAAACGTTTTAAATCATCCGAGGGAGAAAAAGGGAGGAGATTGCTTCTGTGATAAAACATAATTGGGTCCAATTCAAATTATTTCAACGATTACGTCTTAGTTATGAAATTAATGATTTCAGCAGTATAAATCAAATAATACAAGTGAGGGTCCAGTGTCTGTGATGAAGCTCAGATAACTTCCGGGGATCCTCCTGTTGTTGTAAGTTATCTAAACACCATTATGAATCTCTTAACAGCTAGAAAAATAATTACGTAATGTGAATGCCTTCCCAGGCTGTGTATAAATGTTTGTGTATAGTCCCCCGTCTGATTAATGGGGGATTCCAGCCGTAAAAAAAAGAAATGTGGGGATGACTTACCTCCTACTGTGGTTTGTCTAGCAATTTATGGTGGACTATGGTCAACAAAGCCCAAACCCTCAGGTCTCAGAAGGACGGGAATACCCACAGAACCACTGAGCCATCCTAAGGGCGAGCTTTAAAGAGGGAAAACTCCCAACACTCCATCACAGCTCTAAACAAATGAGTGAGGAATTACATCTCTCCATTGAGAATGGAGCATTTTATCTTTATTTTTGTTGAAGAGTAGGCTATTGTACACACGATGCCATGTGCTTATGTTCATTTAGCAAAATAATAAATATATAAATATACATATTATACATATAAGATATACATATATAGTGATCTAAAAAAAAGTTCCCAATCTTCTTTGTATGGCAACGTCTTCGGATACACAAAACATGCTGATGGGTTTTTTTGGGCCAGGCTGTTATCTGGACGCCCACTTACGACTGAGATGTTAAGATCTGCGACACTGAGCAAATGTTCTGCTGAGGACTTTTCAACTATCAAACAATAACATTGAGGCAGTTGGGTTCAGTTACATCAGTCGCAAGAGGGAGATAGTGAGAGTAGACCGGGGAACGGTGTCAGGGAGAGAGGTTCTAATTAGCACTGATGGCTTTCTTTTCCTTATTTGTGACTGATCTTATTACAGTCCGTCTTTAAATCATTTTCCTACTTTATTGTAATTGTATTGTATTGCACTGTTCATGCATTTTATACAGCTAATTTTTGCTCAGTATACTTTTTTCTTTCTTTTTTTTCTTTGTTCTTTTATTTCTTTTCTATGTTTAGCACTTTGAATGACCAAAAAGTACAAAATGGGTTATATCAATAAATGTTCTTGCTTACTTGCTAATTGAGAGAAATTGTCTTTGCCAAGTAGTGGAGAACGTTTGGATATGAAAAGCTCAGTTGCAAATTAGGTTGGTAATGAGGTTGCCTCATGAAGTGCTGGCTGCGGATATCTAGACAATAAAGATATGAAATCTTTACTCTGGCTCATCTGAGGAGGTCCGGATGACACTCCAGGCCTCTAGAAATCATTAATTCATCATGTGATCTCGTTGACTTTTCCTTCATTGGTTGGGATAAAGATGAATAAGGTCATTAAAAGGTTTAAAAGGGGTCATAGGTTAAATACAAGAGTTCACAAGGATAATTAAAAGGATATAAAAGCAAAACATAAAGAACATTTCTTTCACAAACTGTTTTCAACTGACTTTATTTATTGAGTTTGACTTGTAATACTCAAGACACCAGCCCTGTGATAAAGTGATGACTTGTTCAGGCCTCTCACCCAATGTCAGCTTGGATTTACTCCAGTCCCCCCTTAGACCCTCAACAGGACAGTTGGTTAGGTGAATGGATGGATGCTTTTCGATTGTAAACTTGCAGTATGCCTACTGTGTCAAATTAACATTCTTCGTTAAGACATATTAACCCGTTCAGTTTTCATACAATGTGAAACTTAAGTGGCTTACGACCACGAGTAACCATGCAAGTTTCCCTTTAAGATACGAGTGGGGTTTTTGTGGAAAATTGTTGACAATGTAAGGGCTAAAGTGGCTAAACACGCAGAGATGCGTCTCTAGGAATATCTTATTAGTATTATTATTGAGTTTTTCAAATTATATCCATACCATATCCATAGTCCACCATTCCATGGGGACCATGGTCCTCGCCGCTGACGCCGATCCTTTTGGTTAATACGATAACTCAAAAACTGTATGATGGATCACTTTCAAATTATACACCTAAAACGATCTTAGTGAGAGGAAGAAGTGGGTTGCAGTTTCTGGGCCATACATTTTCAAGCATATGGAGCTTTTTTACAAAAACATAATTTCCAGACATACATCAAAAACTTTTATCGACCCAGTATTTATCTTTTACGTAAATACTGTGGAAATTACTTCACATTTAATTTAAGGAGTTCGATCAGGGGGATTGCTTGTACAGCGAACGGGATGAGCTCTTTAGGGACGAGAGCAGAATTGTTTTAAGATGTGCGTAAAGGTTATGGTTTGTACTTTTGTGGTACAAGAGGCAGTGTCACAGTGTCGATGCTTTTACATTACAAAAAGTCAATGTTCTAATAAAATATACTGATTTACTGTACTATACATCGAGGAGCTTAAATAAATGTTGCCTTACAAATATTGCTTAAATGAAGTGAACCTCCCAGGACTATTTTGCTTTTTGTTGAACTGTTTTGTGATGATTAGTAATCTGAGAGGTATTTTCCACTCCCTACAGAGACACTGAAATTATACTGTTTTAAAAATAATACTTTCTCTTTACGAAAAGGTCAGATGACTCATTCCCAGAACACTAACTCATTAATGGACTCAGCTTCCTGCCAAGTATCATGGGTAGATAACGTCGCTGTACAACTGTACTTACACTTAGACAAGAGGGAAAAACTGACAGCGGTTTTGACACTGTGATGTAATTTCTATTTTTATCCCAGCCTGGGACCCTCCAGCCTCCCAGTGTGTGACGTCAGCTCCCTACGGACCCTGCTCACATCCTTGACCTCTGACCCGCTAGTGACTCACTGCTTCTCCCCTGACCAAATACCCTAAATTAACTTTCTCTCTCGTCCTCCCACACACCTTCACTCTGCCACACAGGCTTTTCTTTTTTCTTTTTTTTTTTTGTTACAGTTTTACGAGCTGCACAAACACTGCAAAGATTTACAGTTTTGAAAAGAACCGGATTTGAGGCGCATTAGTTCAGCTCACTTTGAAACTACAGGATGAAATAACAGAGGGGTTTATAGAGGAGCTGATGGGTAAACCCTCTTCTCGGTTTGTACTCCTTTCTCAAAACACTTCAAGTGGTTATCTGAGATGAAGGTTTTTTCTTCCAGGCTCATCACTGCTCACACTACAATACATTCTCAATGATCAAGTCATGATAACTTGTGACCGACAATTTAAATGTAGGCTTCATATGGTGTTTCTGCGGACGAGTGAGGAGTTTAGTGGAAAGATCCACTCCAGTACCAAGTTGTCTGTCACAAAAAAAAAGTTTTCTTGTGTGATCTTATGAATGCAAGATTTTGGTGTCACAACACAGCGTCAGGAAGAGCAAATGATGGTCTACACACAGAAATACTGACAGAGGAAATCAGCGTAGCACTGATTATCTTATTACAATGGCCCCAGTCAGTGGGTGGGATATATTAGGCAGCAAGTGGACATGTTGTCCTGAAGTCGATGTGTTGGAACCACAAAAATGGGCCTGAAGACCTGCGTGACTTTGACAAGGGCCAAATTAACCAAAAAACGCAAAGACGCTTATTTGTTGCCATTTGGAAAATTTTTCTTCTGGCAGAAATAATAATACTAAACAATAATACCCTAACCAATTTTTATACATGAAATAAAATTGATCCTTTTTTTGACATATTGTGGATTATGGATGTATTATGGATTATTTTTTCCTGTTGACCTGAAGACTCACATTTGTTCCATTCACCTGACACCAGCTACTAAAGTGTAAATGTTGGAAATATTTCAAATTGCTCAACATGTTTGGTCGGATATTGGCAGGTTCCTGACTCTATGGACCGATCTGATAATTATTAATATTATTAGAAACAAAACCCAGCTATTTTCCCGACAAGGTCATGTACACTTGTGTGCAAGTAACTGTTTTGGTAAAGTAACGTAACATAAGGTAATTTTACGTAATCACATAACCTTAAACATAAAATGACATGACATAACATCACATTTCAGAAAAACCTAAAATAACACAAAATAAACCATAACATAAAACATAGCATGAAATTACATAATAGGACAGAACAACATGACATAGCATGTGATATAACATCACAGAAGATGTTATGTCACATGCTATTACATATTACATAGAAACATAAAACATAATAACAGAACATAAAATATTACAGAGCATAAAATGCATAGAAATGTATAAACTTTTAAAATACTAAACACTATTTACATTCTTAGCACCACTTGTTACACAACACAACATTTGACCTTGTACATAGACTTTAGATTTCTGCATTTTTCCTTTTGTCTATTGCTGTGTAATTATGTGGAGTGCATGTAAAACCAGAGTCAAATTCCTTGTTTATGTAAACATACTTTACCAATGAAACCGATGCAGATTAATACATATTTTTAAATGCCCTGGTATCAGACAGGCCAAACAAAGCGTTGGAACAACTCCGAAACAAACCTCTGCATGTAGTTTTTATGATTTCCATGTTAAATTTAATAAACGCTGTGGCGAGTTATTGCTCTGAAGTGCCAGTTGTGAATCGTAGAAAATAAAAGTTAAACTAACAGCAGTTTGTCTTTTACTGTGCTCAGCAAGAAACCCGGTTTAGGCATTCCCTCAACCTTCAGGAATTCCTCTAAGCTATTTCCATGTTGTCACATGACCGTGTTTAGGGTTAGGCTCAGTGTCTCTTGCTGTAAGACAACGTAGTCATTTTGTGGGGTTTCCTGACACCAAATATGTAAGAGCAGAGCCCAACAGGGTACCCTGCGTCTGAACAGCCAACGCTGTGGTTGCATTTGGCGGGCCTGAGTAGGAAGTTACTGACCGTTCATCATATTTTATTTAGGGGTAGTCCCTTTGTGAGAGGGATCATGGGTCAAAGTTATGTTTGTGTTTCATTCTCTGATGTCTTAACTCCACATCAAATGACAGAAATGCTGGATTCGTAAAACTGGCAAGCATCTTTTGAAATATTCAGCGGGGTTTACAGAAAGAACGGCGAAGAAAAAGCCCCACCAGGCCTTGATATCACTTCCTGTTCAACTGATTGGAGACAATCCCGCCACACAAACAACCGATATCTGTCCGTACTGTTGTCGCTCAGATACTGAGCTTTGAGCTCATTTCCAACTATTCAGTCATTCCCATTGTTCAGATTAAAGCAACAATCGTAGATAAAGGTATCTCATGTCCCATCAACGCAGAACAAATGAATTGTGACAGCAATGGTTTTCTTCCCTGTCTTTTTTTTGGGTGTTTCTTGGTTGACACTACTTTCCGAGACACTCCCTATTCTTCCTTCTACTCCTCCAGTGGTGTGTCGGCTATACGGGGTAACAGCCTTATATCACGTTATGAGAGTTGAATGAAGCCGCACTCAGCTAACAAAACAACACTATGACCAGCAACGAAGCTACAGAGTATGTTTGTCGTGGTTTAAATACATGACGACTACATTATGCTCAGTGAAAGAACCTGAAAAATGTTTTTCCCACAAGGTACGTACTTACTCCCACTTATCAGAAATTTCCATCAACACTTGAAAGTGAGAAAAAGCTTAATCTAGAATTACTATTGAATTTAACTGGTCCACCATAACATTACACTAATCATCTTGTGTCATTGTGATGGCTAGATAACTGGGTCAGAGCATCTCTAGAACACCAGTCGGCGTTCCCGTTCCGGAGTGGTTAGTTAGGAAATAGGAAAGTTGTCTAAGGAACAATTTATATAATAATTATATAAAGAGTTTGGTCTAGACCTGTTCTTTCTGGAAAGCACCTTGAGACAACAGTTGTTGTGAATTGACGCTATTTAAGTAAAGATTGATAGATTGATTGATTGCTAACTGTTGAACCGGTGACACAAAGAATCATTGATATGGATGGGGAGAGGACTACCTGTGTTGTCCAGATCACAAATCATTGAAAAAGTTAATGCTAGTTTTGGTAGAAAGGTTTCAGAACACGCAGTGACATCACAGAGCTGTTTGGGCAGCAAAAAGGGTGACTACAAGTTTTAATGTTTTATTGTTATGAATGATCATTCTATATCTTTAAATCATTGCATTAAGTCTTCATTGGATAGGGAAAAGTTCAATCCCAGTCATACAAACATGAAAGCGTTGCAGTAATTCCTCAATTAAATAAAGGGGACCCCGTTTAAAGGGAGATTTGATAATGGATTAATCCTCCAATATATTAATATTTCATTTCCGTCACTGTGTGTTGATTTCTCTGCCAACTGTATATTGTAGTACCAACATGAAGCAATAGATGGCAGTAGCTATACCAGAAGTTGTAATGAGGGTTCTATTTGTTGAAAATTAACTGAAATTTTTGACTGCAAAGAAGAGATCAGTTGCCTGTTTGCCTGAAAAAGATTTACTCTAATTTGGAGTAAATTTGATTTACTCCAAATTGGTCTGTCTTGCATATGTCCTTTTCTACTCTGATAGCTACATGTTACGCATTAGGGAGAGTTTTTTTTTTTTTAATGGAAAACACTGTTTTTCAGGCATAACTACACGTTTTATTTGAGGATTTTAATTGCTTGTACATTGCTTGTACAACGCAGGGGCATGGGGGCTTTTTCAGGATATGCCCTTGCAGTCGGGGCCGAGAGCCTGGTTCCAGTTTTATAGTATTGCTACAATACCAATAATGACATCAAAAAGGACACGGCCAAGTATTAGAGAAGATTTATATATTTCATCCTGTCAGATCCAAACCCGCTTGAGAACTGAGGCCAACACACTTGACAAAGTAGGAAATATCAAATTACTGCTTCCAACTATGTCACGACTTCCCCTACCCGTCCTCCTCGTAGCACAGAGCGGCAGAGCGGGGGTCGTCCTGTCTGTCCCACTTAAATGGAATGGCATGTTGGCTTTGCAGCAGCTCCAGTGAGTAAGGCCTGAGCGCTGTCCCTCGGTGACCGTTGCTCCTGGCGGTGCTATCTTTTCAAGTTTCGCCTCTTCCTGTGTCTCCTTAGTGGCTCGTCAGTCGGATTAAAGGTATTTCCTCTGAGTCACCACTTTGTTCTCTTTTGTCAACCCAGAACCACGCAGCCCTGCCCTACACAATACAGCCTCCTGACAGGCCTTTTTGTCTATAATTGGACTTTTTCTGATGAAATGCCTTTTGCTCTGCATTATGCTTACAGTATGTTGGCCTAGTTTGGGACAGCATCCCCAGGAGGTCCTGAGTTCTTTATCTTTTTTCTTAAATGCATGATTGAAGTCATATTTGCTTGCAGCGAGAGACATGTTTAACCTGAATATTCTGGACGATCGCTCTGTTCTATCTTGCTCTGCTTCGGATAGTTAAATCAAAATAGAGCGGTCAGTTGGTCGACAGTTGAATTGCTGTATCTAAAAAGATTAAACATAATGAGGTTTTTGTTGGGCTGAGACATAAAGGGAGTCCGTGGGCTTAAGGTCAGCTGTAAGCCAAGATAAAATATTGATCCTACACATATGAGGAGCAGAAGCTCCTCATCCACTGACTAAAAGGACAATTCACCCTTCTACAATCTTAAATGCATTACATTTTTTCATATCAGCTAAAATCTAAGAAATATTTTGAGAGGAAGTGTTGCCTTTTTATTCTGAGGGCACTGTTCATCAACCTGCCTTGTAAAGGACTACTTCACTATGCAGCTTTCTACATTTACAATAGAGGGCTGCTGAGAGAGTTACAAGGTTGAACTAGTTACTCTCTGTCCAGGTTAGAGGGTATAAACAGATTGGCTTGAGGAAGGTGGCACAAGTTCAAGTTCAGTTGGATCTCTTTATCACTGGCCAGTAGACAGACGAGATTTCAAAAGGACAATACATCACAGAAATGATAAGGTGTCCCGAAACATACATTACAATGATAAGTTGCTCCGTTGGCTTGCAGCTTGTTTTTTTGCTCTTGTGAATGCACAAAATGAAATATGTCCTCACTTATGTTTCCCTGCAGGACAGTTGGGCATTGGTGAAAGACTGCAGGTCAACACAGAGGCCATTCATCCTTGATTATGAGGATCTGATACAGAGATTTAAGATGCTTCAGTCAAAGAAGCACCATTAAGACATTAAATAAAGAAAAAAAAAGAGATTTGAATCGATCTGCAGGAATCTTATGGGTTATCATTTTGACAATCCTTCAATTCAATATGATGGATGATTGTTTAATAAAAACAAAAGGTTGTATTGCCCAACAATGTAGAATAGTGAGCAAACAGAGACTCTGGTATGTGCATTTTGTTATCATTGCACAGTGCTTAGCTATTTGTCACGAAGCTAAGATAGCTTTAGCTTCATAATTAACTTGCAGCCATGAAGCAAATCTTATCATCCAGGTGTCTGCCAAATATTTCTTAAAATGTCAAAGTCTTTAATTTTGAATTAAAGAGTTACCAATGTGTGGTAAACATGTTGTAAGTTTGACAACTGCAGCCAAATGTGAACATCCTTCCAATCACCATCTCCTTCAAATCACCTAGAAGAGGCCATAGTAGCTGTAGGACCAGCGTTGGGTTACTCCATTCTTCTCCGGTTGAAACTAAGTAGTGCAATATGTCAGACTCTATGGAAAAGATCAAATGTAAAAGAAATAGACTGTACTTATAGTGGTAGAGGCTGCCATGAAAGGAACCGTTCTCGCTGTCATCCATGTAGCAATAGAATAGCCATTGGGAAGAAAATTAGAGCTCCGTTTCTTTCTCAAGGACACTACCGTCCTTCAGATGAGTGGATTTCCAATCCATCGCCTTAGTCACAGCCAATCACTACATTAATGTAAGCCCATTTGTGAATATTATACTCCCGTTCTGCAAATAGTTCCCAATTAAGTCCTTCAAAACTACATCTCTAAAGGGGACTTCCCTTCATAGCTCTTCAACTATGTAATCCCGGATTAGATCTGTTTACTTATTTGGGCCTGAATCATGTTATCTTTGGAATACTTGTCAGGAATGCAGGGCTGCTTTAACTCTATATGAATGAGTGAAGTCATATGTAATAGCGAATAACTCCTCAGCCCACCCTCTGTGTCACTTCCTGCTGGAATTGTTGCGTTTCCATGGCCTAATTTGGGCGTAAAAATTGTTTGTCTCGGTGTCAGGCAGTGTCTAACTTAGGAATGTCACAAACATATTATTTCAGCCATCAACCTGAAGTCTGGAATAATACCTGACTGAACTTTATCAATGGTTAACCACAGCTGAACAGCTGGCAGGCTTCTGTGGAACTGCAGATGAGACCAGCCCACTGACAACACATGATGATGAATTTTCACAGAAGGGTAAATGTTGTGACAGAAACCAAAAATGTGCACTGAACAAACACTGATTTATTTTCTATGTAATTGTAAAAGTCTAAATCATGGTGAATAATTCTTTCTAATGGCTGAAACATGGATGAAGGGTTAATGGAAACTGAGACCGGTCATGACAGAAGTTTAATAAAAACAGTTTTAACAAAACAACATACCCTTCCCTCCGTGTTCATTGTTCATTGTTCCAAGCAGTGACAACAGTGTATCATGAAGTTGCCATTTCGTGACGTCAATCAACTTTTCCAACTCTCATTCTTAAATTTAAGTCAACTTGGAATTAGAGCTATGATAAATGACTTGGACTAGAGTGGCCATGCAGGTTCTACGAAGTGAGATAGCTATTAATGAAGGCATATAAACGGTCAGAGATCCCCAACCTGATTAATTCTGGCTGGGTTATATAACATGAGGAGCGTCAACCCTTAAACACAGCTCCTCTAGTGTCAGCAGATAAGCCTCTGTCCTGATGGTGCACCTCCGCTCATATTCATGGACTGGCGGCAGTCAGGAAGGAGAGAGCTGAAGGCTTAATGGGCTTATTTGATTGATAGTGCCCTGCAAACACCTCAAATATATCCAATTCAGAGTAAAGTTAGACAGAATGCAGGTTTGAAGGCCATAACAGCAGACACTGTTAGCGCTAACTCGTCAAAGAATGCCAAGAATTGCTGGGAGACTTGAATGATTTCACATTTCTTGTTTGGAGAAAAACAGCTTGAAGGAAAACTGCAGAAGGAAGGAATCCGTCCTCCACCCTTCATTCAATGTACTGTAAGTATTACTAATTAAGTGGGCGTCAGGGGGAGGGCAGGATGACTCAGTCAGATACAAGAAAAGTGAAAAAATTAAAAAGCTTTCAACAGAAGAAAGAACGAAAGAGACAATGCTTTGAAAGGAAAATGTAGGGGGGAAAAAAATAAAAGGGCACTCAAAAGAGCTCAAACTTGCACCAAGAGAGCCAACAGCCCCCTTTAAATCAATCAAGCCAATATCGAACTGATGGATCAGCACATTTGTAACAGCTATGATTTGAATCTGCTGGATTTGGATTTTAATTTGGATCCACACTCATACACTGATAAGCCAGAACATTACAAAAGGTAGCTGGTTTTAATGTTGTGGCTGATCTTTGTGTGTCAACCGTTTCTAAACAATGTACTGGGGAAAAATATACTCATCTAAAAAAAAAAAACCTCACAAAATTACAGTGCCATAAATGATAATAATATACACCGATTAGCCACAACACTAAAACCGACTCTAACGTGACGATGATCATCCGTGTGAACACACTTATTTTTCAAAATCCAAACATTACTATCCTGTGAACCTGATGAAAAGGTTAAAAACAAAAACACACCATATCACACAATGTTTAAAAAAGAGAGAAATTAACATCCTGCATCTGAACTTTCATCTGGATCGGCTAAAATCTTTAAATTGGACAAAACCCATCCATCTGTCTATCTATCTAGCTATCCATCCATTCATGTATCTTTCTATCCATTCATCTATCTATCTATCACTCCATCCATCTATCTATCTATCACTCCATCCATCCATCCATCTATCAGTCCATCCATCTATCTATCTATCAGTCCATCTATAGATCTAACTATCAGTCCATCTATCTATCTATCTATCTATCTATCTATCTATCTATCTATCACTCCATCCATCCATCCATCTATCTATCTATCAGTCCATCTATAGATCTAACTATCAGTCTATCTATCTATCTATCTATCTATCTATCTATCTATCTATCTATCCATCCATCCATCCACCTATCTATAGCTTTATAACATCTCATGTTTTAATAAATACATATCAAGTAACTACACAAATGTATTATTTTTTTAATTCATATGTATTCATTCATGTACCTGTTTTTTCTTTTGTTGTTGTTTTTTATCATATCTTGTTTGCTGTATCTTATTTATTACACATCTTCCAGTTTTATTCTCACTGCATTTGGGGATGTTAGACCAAACATGATTCGGACAAAAACGTGCAAAAACACATCTACAACTTTTATTCTTTTCCGAGCGGGTAACTATTTCTCCCAGTCTGGGAAAATAAGACGAAGTCAAAGTTCCAGTATGTCATCCTGTCTCATTCCTGACGGCATCACCGGCCACACTGATTGGCCGTCCCGCCCGCGTGCTGCAGAGGTGGAGGGGGGCGTGACCGTCGCTCCTGCCGGCTATATGAGCGGCCCAGCGCTCCACAGAGTAGACACGCAGCTGCGACGACAACCGAGCCGGACCTAACACGTTACCGACTCATAGACTAGACTAGAGGAGCCGGAGCTCGCAGCGAATCCAGACGGACTCATTACAGCGGAGAAGAGCGGAGGAAGTTTTAAATATGCAGTCGGTGTACCGGCACGTGATCAGCCTGCTGTTTGTGTTCAGCAGCCTGCAGGTTAACCAGCTGACGGAGGGCTGCTCGTGCGCCGTGACGCACCCGCAGGACGCCTTCTGCAACTCTGATATCGGTGAGTAACGGATCAAATAGACACTTTTACTCTATTCAAATAAGCTTCTTTTTTTTTTTAAATTCCGGACTGGTGCGCAATTAGTACCGAGGGTTTATTTCTGTTTTAAAGTTAAATCTGTTATTGAGCAAAGATGAAACATAATATTAAACAACCGTTTTGGTGATTTTATTTGAATAATGAGGCAATATTTACACTAGAACCTTTACTTATCCTGCTATTATAACGTGTTGAGGCGCCCTGTAGCATAAAACCACTAAGAGTCAGGTGTGCCACACTATCATTCTCACAGAAATGGTCAAAATTATAACATTTTGATTTCATAATTTATTTTTCTTATTCATTCGTGCATGTTAAATTAATTTGCTGCAAGTATGAGTGGTTGGCTTGAGCCCAGCTGATACAAGGACTCAGTCGGCTGAGATTTCATGCTTATTTATCTGCACACTCCGGTATTTCAGCTTCACAGACACTGGATGAGCGGGGTTTACAGAGCTTATTTTCTTGCCTGGGGTTTTGCCAGCCATGGTAACCCCGGTAAAGAGGCTGGGATTATCTGATCCGCCGCCGTAAAGCCACAGTGTAGTTGGATGTTGGATGTTTTGGGGGGTTAAATGTTTCAGATGGGGCATGAGTGTTGCTGATTTCTTCTTGAGAGGGAGATGTGTGTGACCTGATGACCTGTCACTTTAAGCCGCACATATACCTTCACATTTTGCTAGGCTGATGTGACGTCACTGCTGATAGTTTGCTGTAGTGATATTTGACCTCTAAGACGCTGCTGACAAGCAATAAAACGATAATCTCTCTTTGTTTTAACTCACACACTGTGGGCTTCATGGGCTACACACACGCCATGGTGTAGCCCATGTGTTTGCCCTAAACCTTGTGTCCACTAAGACATAAGCAGGGGAGTCCTGGTTTCTGAAGGAAACACCCCCACTCACACACTCCCTCACTCACACACTCACACACTCGCACACACACACACACGCACACACCCACACATATATTACGTTTAATGCACTTCCCTCTTTTCACCAGTAGAGGTTGATGATGACGGATTACAAATCTCCTATACATTCTCCGACATGCAATCAAATTAATTGAATTTAAAACAGATTTTTTTCACATTAAATGCACAGAGATAACTTAATAATTGTATTAATAAATGAATTTTCTCAACCCTAAGAGTACCATTGTGTTATTGAAAGCAGTACTTTGTCATTTTGGATAAAAAAAAAAAAATCCATTAAAGTAATATTAATAATAATAAACTTTATTTATACAGCACTTTTAAACCACTGCGTTACACAGTCACAGACAGTGCCAAGCTAAGTTAGGCTAAAATAATGTATTATTTGCACTTATTCAATGATTTTTAAAAAGAAGAGAGAGACCAGTCAGATATAACATTAAAACCACCGACAGAATAGGTCAGAATAACAATGATTATCTCGTTATAATGGTGCCCATCAGTGGGTGGGATATATTAGGACAAATAGAGAGTCCCTGGCGTCTGAGCAACTTTAACAAAGGCAAAATTGTTTTGGCTAGGCGATTTGGTCACAGCATCTCCAAAACTACAGGTGGTTTTGGGTGTGAACTGGTAGTAATGTCATCGGTGCACAATGTTTTTAGTGTAAAATACTTAGTTCTCTCTCAATATTCAAGAACACTAGTTACTTATTTTTACCTGCATAATGCACTTTAATGTTGTTGCAAGCTTGTTTGACCTAACCTAAAATTTAGGAACATAACTGTAAACATCTTATATTGATGTCACCATGAGACACTAAAAGTCATAGTTCAGTCAACAGACTGTAAACAATGGCTACCTTACCATGATGGCACACCTTACCTTACCATACCTTCGCATCACTATACTTCATCATATTGCTGAAGCTTGTGCATCTCACTGGTAACAATGGTAAAAAAAACAAAAAACTTGGCTATGTGTAGGGCAGCCATGGCACCACAATAGTAGATCACCAAAAGAAGGTACAAGGAGTTAAGTTCTCTTCCATAAAGTCTACTCTGTAAATGGTGTTACTGGTGTCACCCTGCAATAATTCCCCATCTACTTGCAGCTTTTCGATGATTTTGTATGTAATTGCTTTGCGAGATGTTGATGTTGAGCGCTACAGGTACTGCTAAAACAACTCTGTAGTTAGTAACTAGTGGGTATTTTTGTTTGTTATGTTGTTTTGTTGTTTTTTGTTAACTACATTACGTTGGTTCAGAGGTGAATGTGAATCGTATAAATCGGTCTTCCAATTAATGCCATAGACAAATCAAAAACCTGCACTTTTGATTGAGTCTCAAGGTAGAACACGGAGACGAGGAAAACAAAAGTATGTGGTTGAACTGCTAATGTGTAGAAACACTGTAATTCTCACCACCAACATCAAAGGGAACCGGCCTGAATTCTTCCCCATTTAAGACACGTACTTGAGTTCAAAGCTCTCCTTTTCTTGGCCCTGAACCGCAGTAACCCACAGGCGCTCTACTGGAGGAATCGCAATTAGGTTAAAGTGTTGGAAATTGGGTTATTGGGGGCTGTCTCTTTTTATTTGACAAATTTGAGATGAAGTGTTTGAGAGCGGGAATATGCCGAAAGAGTTTTTCTTTGGAAGTGGCATTCCTGTCCTTTTGTGGTTTTGATGATAAACCTGAACATGAGTACTCCACCAGAACCAGATCAGTTCTGTTTCAATTTCCCCTGATGAGGTTGGAGACGTCCTGTTAGCTAACGTACCTGGACAACGGGTAATGACCTGGCTGCTTTCTTGTGCAGTGACCTAGTTGGCTGCTGTTAGGTAGCCGGGTTAAAGAAGCCCATTCACAAGGGCAAATGAGCAGCGTTGTTTTTCCAAAGCCCTCCGAACGCAAGATTAGAGGCCTGGCAGTAAACTTTGACCCTGAGATTTAATATCCCTCTGCAAGTTCCCAAGCACTCTGGGTGACGGGAGCAAACCTTTACATGCTTGATCCAGGTCAGTTACTGAAGATTGTGTGTAGGTGTGTGTGTGTGCGTATGTGTGTGTGTGGTTTGGGACTGAGGGTCAGGCCTTTTAGCCCGCCTGTGGGTATTTTGCTGCGCATAGAGGAGCTTTGTCAAACAAGGGCAGCATAGTAGGTTTAGAGTAATGCATCATGGGCTGCAGCTTCACAATGGCTCTCTCCTGGTCAGTACCTGGTACCTGGTTGGAGGATGTATTGGTATACATCTTCCTCCTACTGCCAATGAGCTACAGCACATATTTACACCACTACTACTTCTTTCAGCTGCCTTTCCCGTTTCCACAGGTCAACAGGTGACAGTTGATAACCTAAGCAGGCCAGGACTCTTGTTATGAGACACATTATGTAAGGATGCATCAGATATCCTACGTTTTCCCAAAAGTGAGTTGAATTATGATGAGACTTCAAAGGCCCTGGATTCCAAACGAGCTTGGGATGTTTGTCCCCTGACGGGCGTATCAAATCTCCCATACCTTCCTCCCTTCTCTGATGACCGCAGCCGCTGTGGGATACACTGTTGTAAGCAAGAGGCCAGCATAGGGGCAATGGAAATCGGCTCAGCTCTCACTCATGATGATGCAGGGATTAGTACAACACAAACCCAGTCAGGTGTACTTTTAAGTGCATCATTGAGTAGTTTTACCTCTATATATTATGAAGCAGTTGAATATGCCTTCATTGAAAGTGGTCTGTACCAGCCAACAAAATCAGGAGCATCAAGCCACACGCCTCAGGCAGGATTTTATTTATTAGTGTTGCCATTTTAACAACAGTTACGCTGAAAAATCTGGCAAGCGAGACAAAAATAAAATCAAGAGAGAGATATGGAATGCAAACACCAGAGTGGCATGAAGCCTAGAGGAAGACTGGGCAACTCACACGGGTTAATGTGTTGGCTTCCTGCTCAGACAATCAAATGTATATTAAAGTGTGAAGAGAGAACTTTGTTTGCATGGAATTTATTTCTTAGAGTTGTTTGGATGCCGGTGTCTTCAGTTTTTATATCTTTAGCGACATTTATCAACTGGGAAGCTGAATCATGCAGATGTTTATCCAGTCTGAACTGCTGGATCTCGGGTTCCAATTCTGAATATATTAGACACATGCGCAGTAATTGTCCCTTTTGATAATCAGGAGCTGTCATTTCCATTTAGTTTTAGTGTCTAATATTGATGGTTTCTGGGGCATAACTTAAAAAAATGAAATACCTCTGCATTCAATTTTATGCACACATCTGCCATGTACTAGACAGACCCCTTTTCTATGGGCACAACTTAGTTTAATAGTGTCTCAAATGAAAAGAACCAGGAGTGGGAAATCCAGAGTTCTTCATATCTGTTCATGTTTAATCTGATATGACTAGCTTATTATTGGTAATTCTACTGCAACTAATGTCGGCAACAGTTGACTAAATATGTGTGTAACTGGCATTACGGAGGTGGTTTTTCTGAGGTATTGAATATGTTCAACAAGAGTTTCTGCCACTGATCAATATTAAATGATGCCTGGTTGACCCATCATATACAGAATCAGAAAATGAACAATGCTTGACATGAAACCATTTCTGCGGTGATAGGCACTGACAACTGAAGTTGGTAATTCAAACCCCTTCAGTGGACATGGAAAAATGCTTCACGTGTCTCAGTGGGTTCTCTTTCAGTGGTTTCTCTTTTCAGTGTTTATTTTTGAGCATGGTAGTGTGTCGTCCTGAGAATTCCACTTCCTCCCACTCGCTTCCTCAATCTTGGACCACTTTCTGCATACTAAAATCACTGTCACCCACCCTGAGCCTGCCTCTGCCTCTCTCTCTCTCTCGCTCTCTCTCACAGATGAGTAACCTTATTCTTGTCTTGCCTGCAGAGTGCCACATTGTACGTAGGTTGAAATAAATGTTAAACCGCATTAAATGCTCCCCCTAAGATTTAGCGTTTGCCTTCATGCTCTTATAATCACCTGCTTTAGGCAAGATATACTGCATAGAAAGGTGGATTACATTTTTTTTTTTACTTTGACTGTCAGACTCTAGTTACCTCTCTTTATCGCCAACGCCTCCCACTTTTTAAAATGTATGTCGGATCCTCTGCAGAAGAGGAATACTTGTGCGTCACGGCTGTGGTCTGTAATTCTTCGTGTCTACCCAAGTATGACGGATAGAGACTCTTGCATTACAATATATATTAAACTGATAACTATTTCGACTCAAAAATATTGGCTACTTGTGTTATGAACTACTAAAGTATCTTTCACAAAGTCATTGTGGAAGTTGTTTGTGTCAAAATTGGCATTTACTATTAGCCTCCATGAAATAATTAATAATATCCAAATGCCTGAGTTGCCTTATTAAATGTATTATGTACACATGTAAATACATTTATATGTACATTTAATGTTAAGTCCAGCAGTATCAAGCAGTTGATACTGGATATGTATGAGCTGACAAGCCATTACAACATAACCCCTTACAGGTGAAGTCAGAATAACATTGATGGTTTCTTATGGTTCTATCTGTCAGTGGGTGGGATATATAAGGCAGCCGGGGAATATTTTGTCATGTAGTTGAAGTGTTGGAAGCAGGAAAATGGAAAAGCCTAAGAATCTGATTGGCTTTTAGAAGGGCCAAATGGTGATGTCTAGACGACTGGGTTGGAGCATCTCCAGAACTGCAGTTCTCGGGTGTACTCGCCTGCAGTGGCTATAACCTCCCAATTTTGTAGGACAGGAAGAACAACTGGTGACCCCGCGACGTAGTTATTGGTGCTTGGTGCTACAAACTTTTTCGGCTAGCACAACTAGCAGAAAAAGTAAGTTCTGGTTCTGATAGAAATGTGTTGGAACACTTTAATGTTCATGTTTCAAACTGAGGACCTTTATCTACACAGAATACCCATAGTCTGCAGGGTGATGTGAGGGGACACATTATGACATTGGGTTAAATAAACACTCTTAATGCGGTCTGTTCAATGTGAGCAGGCGGCGCTGCAGCCGTACATAAATGTAACTGCTGAGATCAAGAGGTCACCGCAAGGGAATGACACAAATCCTCCGACTCCAGAGCAGCAGGGGCCCTTGACACATTCCTTTGGGTGATGGCACCATCACTGGCCAATTAGTGGCTACCGTCCAACAAATGGGTTCCTATCTGGATGTACTTCAGTAAAGTCATCTGACCCTGTGGCCCTTAAAAAAAAAAAAAGGTTCCTCCTGAGACTTGCTTTTGAGGTCAGGCTTAAGATGAAAACAAGGTTTTGAGGTGACTCTCATGATAATGGCAGCTGTGTATTTAAGAAAGGCAGTATCCTTTGATATTCGCACATTCCTCTGTAATTGCGGTCGGGTTTTAGTGTAATTGCCGAAAATGTCTGTCAAACGGCATTTGGGTGCATTTAGCAATGGAGCTCTTTATTTAATTTCAAAGAGTTGACAGATTAATGGATCAAATGTTAAGCTGCAAATTTTTCTGAACTGTCATAAAGCTGATTGCAGACAGTTTGGTTCATACCAAAAGATGTGGAAAGGCATGCATTGCCTTGGTTGTGTAACTTACTCTAACACAAGAGTGATAGAAGTGGGGGAAGATCATCTATGAGTTTGAAGAGATGGAGGGTTTCTTCCCATATATTTCGGATGATTTTTCTGTTTTGTAGGTGTGTTGGGCCCTCTAAAGTATTTCAACCACACACATTTTGACGAATTCCAAACTACATTTAATTCAAGGGGTGTCCTGAATGTTAAATTTGTAGAGGCGACTACAGAGGCATCGATGGTAAATGTTACTTCCTACATCATAGCATGTTAGCACTGCCCCTGTATATTTATTAGCCTGCTCAAGCTGGCATTCAATTCAAAGTCAATTTGAAATAGATCATAGCAAAAAAAAATATTCTTAGATATTTCTTTCAGTCAATATCAAAATAATTGAAGAAAACACAAAACTGCATTTGCATGAATGAAAACGTGGACACACCTTTTTAATCCGCTCATGCAGGCTCATTTTTCTTCTTTTTCAGTTGTATACATTCTTCGTTGAAATCAGGGCCCTTGTGTCCAAAATAAATTTGTGGTTACCACTTTTGGGTGGCCGGGCTGTAAATACTTCCTGTTTTATTTTTACATCCAGTTCAATTTGTCTGGAAGTAGGATAGCTAGTCAAATACAGACCAAACAGAAGATGCCACATGTCTCACTTCCTTCTGCAGTCAAAAAAAGAATGAAAGGATTTTTTCCACAACGGGGAATGTGAGCCCCTGAAGAATGTTTGAAGGAAATTCCAACAGGAGAAGATAACAAACACGCTCAGTGTTAGTTGTGTCTGTGGCTGTAGGTGAACTTCAGAGGATTGCCTGCTCATGCAGGGCCCGCAGCCCTGGTTAGACTTTATCCACCGGCTCAAATTATCGCTTACTTCTACCCTCACATCTCCCCGGCCTTCGACAATAAGCCCCCTCACTAGCTTTTTGAGTGAAAGCAAACAAATCCAAGCCGCCACTGAGTGTTTTCACCTTGCAGACGTTTACATGAGGGTCCTCCACACAGATTATATCTTTCTCAAGCCCTGAGCCCCCAATATAGAAGAGAACCTGTTTAACAGATTAGGCACACCACTCCCTTTCCCCTCAAACGATCTTGCACTGTGTTTTTGAGGTTTTTGGAGTCCGGTTTGGCCAATTCTCTGAATAATACATTTAGAAAAGAACCCTGTAGTATTCTCAGTCCGACAGTCGGGCATCTTCTCCCCTTATTTTTATATCAAATTCAAAAGTCCCTGTGGTGTTTTCGCCACTGACGGTCCTTGGCGCCCAGTAGCAATGCAGAAATTTGGATAAACGGATTAACTGTGATGCCAGCCACACCCTGTAATGGTATTATAATAAGTTTGCAAATGTCTCGTACTGGCCATTATTTTACTGGGCTGTAGAGGGAAGGTCAGTGTTGTATGTTACAGAAATGTGATGGTTTGTTCTAATTATTTCACCCATTGATTACTCTTCTCCTCTCTTGACAGTGATTCGAGCTAAAGTGGTGGGCAAGAAGCTTCTGAGAGATGGACCTTTTGGAACAATGCGCTACACGGTCAAGCAAATGAAGGTGAGGGATCTTATCCTAAGAGAATACATATCGGCAGAAGCACCAGCTTATTGTTTTAATCTAGAATCAGAAAAGTAATATCGGACCCAGACTACACAATTATAGCCGACATGCTCTGGTCATTGTATGCAAATTCCCCGCGTCGGGACTGAACATGGAGACTATGTACAATCCTGAAGGGTCCTGAAGCATGAAATAATCAACGAACAGCGTAATAAAAGAGGGTTAATGGTGAGAACAGAGAGGGCTTTTGTAGCCATTATTTACCCACCTCCTCATCAACGTCACATCACTTGACGTGAATGAAGGGTCTGTGTCAAATTCAATTATTTTGCCAGCCTTGCAACCAAGACACGGCCTGGACTTGAGGCGCTGAGACCCGCCTGATCAGATGGCATGAATATTGAAATTCCATGTTTGAAGAATTTTGTTGTATGAACCAGGCATCAGTTGACATCAGCCTCTGCCTTAGGTAAGTTCAATGCTAAAGCCAGTAAGGAAAAGGCATATTCACATCAAGGGCAATTCTAGTTCAAGTGTCTATTTCAGAGCCATTTTAGTAAACTCGTACCATGACTGAAGTGTTGCAGTTTTTTATCTATGTTGACAACATTATCTGAAGGTATACACAACTGTCACACAGCTCTGGGTTTCCACAAACAGTGTCTTTGTACCATTTATGTAGCACCAACTTGTTAGTTATCTACTAATGGCTTTACATGGACTTTATTTGTAATCGTATAGGGAAACGTGACTTTGCGATTGGTTTGAATATAAAATGACAATAAAAACTGAAAGTCAAAACCTTCCCTGGAGTTTAAGTTGGAAAAATCCGAGCAGTACCTCTATTCCTCATAGCATCTATATATATCTTCTATTTAAATTCACCTAAAATGACCCTCACTAGAAGTGGCCATCTCTCAGCCCCCTCACCTGCTGTGTGATAGCTGTTAAACAGTTTGGGAGACTGAAAGCTCATGCATCCCTTTCTGTATATTCTTACAAAATGCTGATTATTTCTGACAGATGCTGACATGGGCCTGCTGTTTAGACAGCAACCAGGCCGGAGGATTAGCGAGCTTACAGGCATTACAGCTCAACCAAACTCTTCACTTGGAGTGTAAACATTCAACAGTCAAGTGCTGCATCAGTACAATCCCTGCTTGTACAAAAACATTAAGTGGCCACTTGTTTGTGAAACACACCAATCATCCCTCTAAGAATTATCCTCAGGAATAAGATGTGAACTTTACCCCTCTTGGGTTATTATTTATATTAAAGTATGCCGGTTTAAACTGGGAACAGTGGTTTCCCTTTTCGGCCATAAGCGAGTACAGTTCCTTCCAAGTTTAAACAAATCTTATGAGAAAAAATGCCTTTGGCTTTCCCCAACCTCCACAGTTTCTGGCTTAGGTCACAGTTTGTTCTGTTTTTCTTGGAGTAAAAGATCTAAACAGGGATTTCCTGTTGTTCCCAGACAAATAAATTAAACTGAAGAAATCCCAACAGCTCTCGGGGAAAACAACTACTATTGGCTAAAAAGGAGGGGTAGGGATCTACTGGTTAACCCTGACTTTGCCAAAACAGCATCACAGTCGAACCACATTACACAACCTGATGACCATGATGTTATTGATCATTTAGTTAAGGGCAAAACATAGTACTCCTTCTCCCACGAACCGTTCCTGCAGGAATGTTATCTGATAAAACGGGCGTGGTTTATCTGATAAAGCCGGCGTCATGTATTCAGTGGTTTGGTGTCGTGGTGAGGGGTACCCAACACTGGGCTTCTTCATTCAGGCTATAACTCAGATTTTGTCTTGCAGATGTACAAAGGATTTGACAAAGTCCAGCATGTGCAGCACATCTACACGGACGCCTCAGAGAGTTTGTGCGGTGTCAAGTTTGACATCAACAAGTACCAGTACCTGATCACAGGTGAGCTGTCTGAACTTGGCTGGAAAATTAACATCTTTCTTTTAATGTTTCTACATGTTTGGATTTGCTGATGGAAAATTGTTCATCACTGACCACTCTGAACACAAGTAACAATTACAGGGTAATGGTTTAAGGATAAGCAGGTAGGTAGTTATGGGTGGAGTGTTATGACACATGCTGTCACTCATAGGAAGTGTAAAATACAATATTTCTGGCATGTGATCAACAACGGGGACAGTCAGTCAGAATATCTCAACTGCTGCTGCTTTGATTTTGACAATTTTGCTTTACCCACTCTCTTTGACGTCACGTCGATATGAATTATTAACTCAGCCTCTATATACAACATTAAGTAATATAATATTCCACCTTAACATACTGACACTTGAGACTTGCCTTTGGGATTAAAATGTTTAAAAACTAGAATCTAGACAGACAAGATAACTCCTTGTTGGAGGTAAAGGAACGGAAAATTGGTTCTTTTAATCAGGTTTACTTCAATTCAACACAAGCTTCAAAAACAAACCTGACGCAACCCTGAAAAAATCCAGAGACGAGTACAAAACATTTCAATCAGGTTACTGTTGCCAATAAACTCTTGCTCCTTTCAGCATGTAGCAACACTGAGTTTGTTTGGCTCGCCATACTCCCTCAGTCATCTCATCTCCAAGGGTTTTTTTTATTTGCCCTAGGACACAAACTTTCCCACTGTTTATAATGTAGCATTTATCACTTTCCAAGCAAAATTAGGTCCAGCTCCTTTTTCTTTTCACATTTATACCTTTATTTCCTCCTAACTTCTCAGGCCAGGCACAGCAGAAGGCCGTTTTTTCCTCTTTCACAACTTGTTATTAACATCTACCAGCCAGCGGCTGGCGTTTTCCAGCAGAAGCTTTTTATGACTTGCTATTTCCAACAAAGGTGCGGTTTACTTTGGACCCTGCTGGGCTTCGAGTATATAAGTGTCGCCAAGTCCTGACCTGTAAATACTGTAACTACATCCGGCAGGGCAAGAAAATGAGCCAGCGTTGCCAGGCAACAATGGCTATGTTTACCAGGTCTGGGTGCGGATGACATCGCTGACGTCTCTCGCTGCTCTCCGGTTATATATAATAAGCCCTGCGTATGGTAAAGGCTGCTATATAGGCAATTTAAACACGCAGCGAGATGAGAAACTTACCTCTCCTTTGATCAAGCCTTGAGTGCTCGGGCTCTGATTAGTATTTTAGGAGCATGTTACACACTCAACACCATGTAATAATCCAGCAGGTGACTACAGTAATCCCAGTGTGGGGTTGCCGGCCTGGGGAGGTTCAGGGGGGGGGTCTAAGAAGCGCATGTTTTGTGAGCTGTCAAATTCCAATGCTGTGGCAACATGCTGAAGGAGACATATGGTGACAAATCATGATGTTCCTGAGTGCTAGCCGGCCGCTGTGGTCCACCGGTCCGTAAGCCGCCAAACGGGCCGACACTAAAAATAGACGTCGGCTGACCTTTGGACATTCAGGAATAGTGGTGTTGGTTTAATATGGGCTTAAAGTATAATATTGTTTTACCTTACGTAAACATGTTGGGTCTCTAGAGCGGTATTGGTATTATCCTATCTGTCAGGCAGAGGGTAATGAAATTAGATACATTGCAAAATGACATTCAAATCGTCGTGGCTAAATTTCTAGCGGCAAAAAAAGGCCAACGTAAATTAGGTTGTGCTTCAGTTAAAGCTTGTATACATCTGGATTGTGACATCATCTATGCTGTCTTGCAAGCAATGGCTAAATTCTGCTTATTGGTCATTTTAAGTCAAGTCTCGCCTGAATTACATTTCCAAACTTAACTAAAAATGGCTCCACAACTATCAATTCCCCCTGATAGTTTTTCTTTGTGTTTTTATTAAAATCTTTCATTGTGCTCAGGAAATTAAAACTGCAAAAACTTGGTAGAAGTCCAACTAAGAAGGAAAAGAGAGCTTTTAATGGAATCACCACTTAAGCACAGACTAAGCCAAATTTTAAATCTCCTGCCGTGATTTTTTTTTTTTGTCTTAAATCAGAGATTAAGAAATCTAATGATGGTTTTGATCATGTGACGTTACTTGTGGCACCACTTGCAGTTTGTCATCTGAAGTTCTTGGCAACATTTGTTGACAATTATTGGATTAATTGCTATGGGAAGTTGTGCAAACATTGATGAAATCAGTTATAATGGCTTTTTTTGATGACTTTACTTATTATTAACTACCTCCTTTAAAGCAGTAGCACAGTCAGATGGACATAGTATAGTTTCGACATGACTATAAACTTTCCCTTCATCATCCTTTTCTTGCTCAGGTCGAGTGTATGATAACAAAGTTTACACGGGGCTGTGCAACTTCAACGAGCGATGGGAGGGCCTCTCATTGGCCCAGAAGAAGGGCATCAACCATCGCTACCAGCTGGGCTGCAACTGCAGGGTGAGTGGAAACCAGCACCCTCAGGGACTTTTAGGGGGAAAGGAGGCAGGAGAAGGACCAAGGGAAGAGTGACCGCTTATGCAAGGTCTACTAGAGTCCTTATTAATGACTGCAGGAGGAAGGAAACTGACTAGCAGAAGCATCTTTGAATGTGAAAGTTCAAAACAATTCTTGCTCATTAATTCTACTGTTTTGACTTTTATTACTGTCTCACAAGCCAACAAATAGACACAGAGAAAAATACTTGACTCCTACTCAAAGTGACCTTCATGCTCAGATGGCTGTTGAGCAAGAATATTGTCATTTAAACTAAATCATAGACTTGATGTCCACCATTATGAATGTTCGGTTGATCCAGAAATGGAATCATTTGGAAAGTTTTACTACAGCCTTTGGGAGTTATTTAGCAACAACTCTGGAGCAATTCCCAGTTTTGAGTGAGTCAAACATGGAGGCTGCCGCTGAACAGCTGCTGACCTGCCTCGTAAACGTCCTACTGTACAACAGTGTCCTGGACATCTGCTATGACCATCGGCCCCTATCACTGTATGTGGATTAACCGTTTGGTCACAGAGGCATCCAGAGAGCGCCATCGATCAACGAAGACTTTACTCAGTGACATTCACACTCATTTACCGCCCTTCACATTCCTTCACAATTGATGACAGGAAGCCTGTCGTACGCCGGTTAGAAAGTGATTCCCCACACATCAAACCAGGATGTAATGTCCAACATCTTTGAGCCATGGTGGACTCTTCTCTCCAGACATGAATATCAAAAACACCCAAAATGGGAAGTGTGCCCTCTAACTTGCTAATTGAATTTGCCGGCTCATTCAGATCCAGTTAAGTGCAGCTGTCAGCACGCCGACTGCCTTTCACTGTCCCTGAGCACTGCGTTCCCGTGCAACGCCTCTGACTAAATGGGTGAATCTTCCTGTCAAATCATAGCGTACATTCATCTGTGAAAGATGCTTCTTATGCGAGCACCTGGAGGTGTGAAAGAGGCTTGAAAAAACCTCTAAATGAACCATTGGGTCAGTACAAAAACATCCCTGCGTCAGGACGAGAGCTTACGTTTATTGAACAAAGCAAATGCTCGTGTATGCTTACTGGTTTTGCGCTTACTTTTTTAATCTATTCAATTTCTACAATAAATGACTGAAAGCTAAAGCTGAAATTCACTGTAGCGAAGATGAGACTCAGTGATGATGTTTCAGTAATCAAAGGCTCCCAGCTTCCTTCCTACAAGAGTATTTTTCTTGTACTTTAATGGTTGCTTAGTTTGCAAAGCTTTCTAGACTGTAAATTCACTGTTGTTGAAGGTGCATGCTGCTGCACAGAAATGTTTTCTTCATAAATAAGCCCTCCACTTTGGGAAGGATGCTTTGCACTCCTTATCAAATTTATATGAAGCGATTAATAATGCCCTTCACATGGTTAAGGTGAAGCTACAAACAAAAGCATGTTAGATTATTTAATAGTCAGCTGGGGTTCAATCTAAATTGAGATGACCTCCCTCCTAATCCAGAAAATGAAGAGAAGACTGTAAGCTAGTTCAGGCCGACAACTCGAGCTGCGCTGCTGCATTACACACACACACACACACGACATGCCTCAATCTTTTCATTGGCCGTCAGGCACACCCCCCCCCTGATTGGTGGTTTATTTAAGCTGCAGTAAATTCCCATGTCTCCCTCTGCCTGCTGCCACTGCTCTGCATATGCATTGCTCCATGTGCTTTAAGCCCATCATCTCGCCAGCATCCACCTGTAGGCTTAGATTAAGAGGGTTCAATAGTTTACTAACTCACTCCCACGATCTCTCTGTAAAAGACTGAGATGGCGGTTATGAGTCAGAGTCTTGTCTGACTGATCTTCAGTTCCAGGCTGGTCACAATAACCACAAATCGTACTCATTGGGAAGCTTACCTAATCTGGTATGGAATGGACCTTTCAGAGAAAGAAATCTGGCACCATGACATCACTTGATTAGAAACCTGGCAGCAAGTTCTCCAGTGCTTTATATATGAAGATAACCAGTCAGGAAATGGAAAAGAAGCAGGTTTAAACCCATATTAGATATACAGACAATGTTATGCTAGCTGAGCTAATTTGGCTACTAGCTCAAGATTTCTTACTTGATGTACAAACATGGTGTCTATCGTTTATCAAACAAATACATCTCCAAAATGTAATAATTCGAAATTTTCAAGTATGCATGGATTTTATGAATGAATGTATAACATTTACCAAAGAAATGGAATGAGAAACAAGAGGGGAAAGAAGGATGAATACTGAACTATTTCACTGAAATCCACGGTGACTCAGATCTAGTTGCGGCTATTTGGCTGTTTTGTTTCCCGCTTCATGGCCATATCTTCCCCTCCTGTCTCTGTAGATCAAACCCTGCCGCTACCTGCCCTGCTTTGTGACGTCAAAGAACGAGTGCCTGTGGACGGACATGCTGTCCCACTTCGGCTATCCAGGCTACCAGTCCCGGCACTACGCCTGCATCCAGCAGAAGGAGGGCTACTGCAGCTGGTACCGAGGCATGACCGGACGCGACAAAACTGCCGTCAACACCACCGATCCATGATCCCCCCCCCCAGAGCTCCATGCCTGAACACCGCTGCCGCCCAGACTCCGTAACATCCTGATCATTTTGAGAGTATAACAGGAGTCTTAAAGCTCACTGTCCAAGGTGGTAGCCTCTTTAAATGGGCAAAAAAAACAAGGATAAAAGACAAAATCCATTACAGTGCCTGTTTCGTAGAACTTCTGGTGGAAACAATACCTTTTTTGTCAAACTATTTTTTCCCAAAACACAAATTGAACAGTTTTGGCACCAAACTCTTTTTTCAGGGTTTGTGTGGTGATAAAAGTTAACAAATTATAATTATAGTGACTCTTGCAACAAATATGTATTTCAGAAAAAATATTCAGCGATTGATCATAATGTTAAAATTAAGAAGGTTGTGTCAACTCTGAACATCAGCAACATAGACCAGAGACAGGAATCTCAGGTCGAGTGCCAAAGCCCATGTGAGTTATGATTCCAAAAGTTGTGCCTCTTCTTTCGGCATCAAAAACCCATTTGAAAATGGTATTGTTTTGCAATGAAGTACACATAAATTATGCTCAGTTTTGTTTTGCTGTATCGTGTCTTTATGGATGGTAGTTCCTCTGCTCATCTTACTGTTTGCAATGCAACTCCTTTTGCGGTTGCATCACAAACAGCGCCCTTCCTGTCGAGCACTGGCGAACATCAGAAACGGTTAAAAAGAAAAACTGTTTTACGGTGCCAATTCAAGACAGAGCTCGCCCTTTTACAGAGAAGGTTCTATTTTATTTTATGCTGTATATAACATAAGCTACAGAAATGAAACTCGGCTGAAACCTCTGTAATGCATTTATTTATATGTTTATTGGATAAGTCTGTAACCATGTGGTAAATCTGCACAACAATAACAAAATATACAAGAAGAGGTCAAAACTACCATATGACATCATCACAACCTGTATACAACCATCCAGACCCAGCATCTAAAACGGTGCTTATGGTACTTTTTGTAAGTGGGATCCCACCAAACTGGTACTAGTCACCAATCCAATGAAAGTCAAGCAGAGGTTTCAGACGTTGAGATATTTTGTAAGAGTATATTCAATCTTTTTGTATTTAACTATTTCAAATGAACATTTATATATATATATATATGTATAGATATATCTATATATATATATAATCTGTACCAGAAAGTAACAATATTGTCACTAAATTCATTCTCCTTCACCTGTAGGATTTTTTTCTTTTTCTTTTTTTCTCTGCATTCCAGTCACAGACACAGATTTTCCTCGCAGGAAGTAATGGCTTCTTCATCACTAACACTACACGCAGGTAAAAAAGAAAACAAAGCGACTTTGACACACCAAACTTGACTGTGGCTTATAGTGACAACAGCTCCACAAATATCACATATCTCCCTCTGTTCGATTCCTACACTTATCAAAATGCAAAAAAAACTATTTTAAGTGGTAGGGGGAGTGTCTTCGCTGTTTCCTGGAAAAGTGCATTGACTTTCTGGGCTCGGGACGTTTTTTTATAAAATTTAAAACAGGTTAGAAGGAATAGGTTAACACTCTACAATAAGACTTCCCTTAGAAAGGGTTTGTTTAAAATGTGCTTTATGAATCAGGAAGTAAACACTTTATAAATCCATAAATAAGCTGCTTTAAGTCCATTAATGAAACACAATAGATACTCTTTGCTCGCTAAATACTGAGCTTACAGTTTTTTTGTCTTATGTATTTCATCAGCCAACATCTAGTGGTTAACTGAGTAGATTGTTACACGAAAAGATGCTGCGAACCATTCGTAGTCCAATCGATGGTAAAATTTAGTAGCACGAAAGCAAACATCTATTCAAACCGAAAATAGTGCTGAGCTGAATCGATGGTGCCAAGTAATGAACTTGGATTCATTGTTAAATGGTATTGTAACTTGTGTGAAATCATTTATTAATGGTTCACAAACCTTAACACCGCAATTATGAATTTATTATTCCTCTATAGGAGTTATTAGGGTCCATTTGTAAAAAGCAATATATTGTGTTATGTTAGCTGTTTCAAGTCTTTATGCTACGCTAGCCATCTTTTCGCCATAGCTTGGTGTTTAAAAGACAGACATGAGCGCAGTAGCATCATTTTCATCTCCAGGAAAAGTAAATAATCTAATTTCCCAAAACTGCCAAACAATTTTCCATTCATTCATTCCAAAAAGACAGACGAGTGGTTTTTACCTCATGGGGAAATAGTATTTAGACAAAAATATCTCAGCTTAAGTCAAATCGTCCTCATAGGAGGACACCGGCAAGGGCTTGTATTCAGTTCTTCAGAACACCTGGAGATGGCCCGATGAGTAGATTACTTTACAGGTATTTGATTTCAGTAAACAATATTTCTCAATATGTCTTAGTTAAAACCAGAGACTTTGTACTCTTAGGTGACCTTTCTTAAAAGCCTGTTGTCCTCCTATTGATCGCATATCTTTGGCTTAAGTGTTCAACACACACATTATCACAGTTATGTCTCAGATCTTGTTTTTTTTTATAGGTTACAGATAAAGTTAATTACCAACTTTGTGTAAGGCAAATAAATGTGTGGTCGTAGGGATTATCATTCTTTGGGTTTGTAAAGTATTTCCTTTGTCTTTCTATGTGGAAGACGACGCTACTTCCTCAGCTGTGTCGATATTTCTGTGGTTCATGTTTGTGTAAATATACTGCTTAACACAGAAACACGCGATCAAGTTTGATCCTTTAAAAAAAAAACAAAAAAAAAAAATCCTATCAAGGAAGCTGTGTACAGTCCGATTCCTGAAATGTATGTCTAGGGGTTATAGATATGTTTGTCTTAATTTCTGTGTTTTATATTTTTATAATAAAGATTTAATGAAAAACGGCATGCTGGAGGTCCGCTGTGGCTTTTTGTATGTGTGAGGCTGCATTGAGTGAAAGGGAGGGCACTCACCATCTGCAGGTGGTTGGGGTAGAAGGTCTGCTCATTCAGGGGGAATTTCTCAGCACCGAGTGAGTGGTAGAGCTTTATCATCTGAGAAAACTGGAAGCAGACAGAAACATGAATTTCATGTCACTCAGGAGAGGCTAGATGTAAGCTTTACGAATTTACTCCAGCAAAACATTCATAACCAGACAATGAGCTTGATGGATAATTCAACATTGGATTTGGATGGCATTGGGGTGTAAAGCCCTTTCAAATGCTTCTAAAATGTAACCAAGTGTAGCGCCACCATGAAATCTGAGCACCTGTTGCCATAAAAGGGAATATCTATTTTCAGATCCTCAAAAAAGCTGTGCACATTCAGGACTTATTAATGTGGAGGTTTTGTCGTTTTCCTTTCTATTGGAGCTACTTCTCCTTACATGCCTTTTCTACTTCACTTAATAATAGTGCTGAACTTGTTGCATCCAGCTGTGCGTTAAAATTACAGTGAGGTTAGGATGACAAAATAGGTGCAATGTGTTCCAGGTAATTTCCTGCTCCAGTGGGTGCAGAAATGTTTCCTTGCTTCTTCGATAATGAGCCTGGTTTCCTTTGTGATTTCAAAAATGCAAAAATAAAAGCTCTAAAATTAAACCATTACATTACTGATTCCGATTTGCAGAATACACCAACACTAAGCAGTATTAAAAGTTTGTATTACTAGTTAGAGCTAACAATGCTAACATGCTAATGATTATCTCTTTATCATATTATCTGGCAGAAAGTCAACACATTGTCCTAAAGTGGATGTATTGAAAGCTGGAAAAAATAGACAAGATTACAAGCAGAAGGATATGAGTGACTAGGACAAGAGCCAAATTGTGGTGCCCAGACAACTGGGTCAGAGCATCTCCCGAACCACAGGTCTTGTTGGGTGTTTACCGGTCTGCATGTTTTAGTGCCAATCAGAAAACGACAGCGTCTGATTGCAAAGAAGAGCTCTTGTTGCACAAATGGCTGAGAAAAAGTAAAATACTGATCGTGAGGTGTCAGAACACACAGTGGGTCACATATACAGTATATAACTGCAGACCAGTCAGAGTGCATACGTTGAGTCCCCAAAAGTACCTATGGGTATGTCTACATCAGACCTGGGCACCAGAGCAATGACAGAAGGTGAGCCGGTCTGTTGAATTGCTTCCTTTTACATCATGCAGACGATCAAATTCATTTGTATCGCTTACCTAGGGTACATTTATTAGCTTTATGGGAGGAAGAAGCAGTCTTATGCTTTGGTAATGTTCTGCTGGTAGAGCTTGGATCTTGTCATTCATGTCGATGCTACTTTGACATGAACCACCTATTTAAACATCGCAGCAGACCAAGTAACCCCTTCATGGAAACCGCACACAAAGAGTTCCAGGTGTTAACTTGAGCTCAAAAATTCCCCAGATCTCCATCCAATCAATCATCTGTGGGGCCTCCAAGAATCTTCATCACAAATTACAGGAGTTAAAGGATCTACTGCAAATGTGTCGGTGCCAGACACCGCAGAACACCTTCAGAAATCTGACGGAGACCATACTTCGACAGTAAGAGCTGTATCGGTAGCCAAAATGAGTTCAGCGGTTATAATAATGTGACTTTTCAGTGAAAATAGGGGACGATTAGCTCGGTTTGCCATCACTTAACATTTACTTTGGTTGGGAGCTGAAGGAAAGAAAATCTGGCAAACACTGCTCTGCAAGAAAGATCCTTCTTGTGTGTTCAGGAAGACGAAACTAAAGAAATGTCATGTTCATATTCTTCAAAGAAATCCAAAATGGCTAATGGCTGATAATAAGTGGGGCCTTTAAATGATTTCCGTTTCCAAAGGGAAGGAAAAAGTTGGAAAGCCAAAGCAACAGAACGTTCACCAACAAACTAAAACTCAACAATCATGGACTTTGACTGCAAGATTAGGGTCTGTGCAATTTCCACTCCAGGTGTGTAATAATAAATATGTACAGGTCATTTCCGTCTAAACACACAGTTTTAATAATACCGAAGTGGATAGATCATAAGCGCTATCATTGGTTCATGCGATCTAACTGACATGAAAAGCGAACTGAGGAATAACATGCTAACCCGCGTTACGGAGTCGCAGTATGGATGTATGCGTGTTGTCTTTTGTCGAACATTCCTCCCTAGAGAAACAGCTGTAGATGAAAAGCCTACAATTATGAAGGTTTATGGAGCCAAGTATTCACAGTATTTTCCCTCCAGTCGCCACTTATGTTTTCTCTGAGCTGAGAGTGAGTAATAATGTGAGGCCACTTGCTCCACCGACTCCTGAGACAGGTGTTATGGCTCCCTTTAACGGCCAAAATAAATCAGTCACGGGCAGGGAGGGGTTAAAGAAACAGAGATGTTTAAGGCTGCTTACCACCCAAGGTTTGCTGCAGAAGTTGTAGATGGAGAAGAGAGAGTTGACGCTCGGGACACCACCGAAGTGAAGGCCGATCACGAGGTTGCGGAAGTCCTCGCCGAGGACCATGCTGTAAGCGTGCTGGCGAATCAGGACGAAGTCCAGCTTGAAGGACCTGCAGTGAGACGGACACGGAAATGCGAACAATAAGACAGAGGAGTTTGTCAGGGTTTGATCGACGGGTCTGCAAGGACGTCATTGACAAACTTCTAAAGCATTGCTTCTCAAATGGAGGTACACGTACCCCCAGGGGTACATTCAAGCTTGTAGGATCTCCTAAGAAAACCTTTGAACACTTGTAACCGACTTCCTTCTCCCTCAGCCATTAGGGACAACACCAACTCAGGACTCTGCTAGTTTTTGTTTACTGAACTTTGAGAAGTGTTTGATTATTTAACTTTGAAACATTTGGATTATTGCACTCAGTACCTGTTTTGAAATTGCTTGTATTCTTGACAAAGCAAAATTGTCTTTAGAACCTCATCAGTCTCTACATCTGTGTTCTGCATTTTGGGTTCACCTTACATTACATTACAAGTGGGGCGAAGGGATTATTTTATAGCGTAGGGCTGGACACTTAATGGTAAAAGATCATAATCTCCACACATATATAGTCTAATTTCTCATGTATTACGATTCTGCAGCATTTCAATTCATAACATAAGCTACATAAGCTTAGCGAGTTGGAAGAATTCGCTAACCAGGCCTGGCCCTTTAAGAGGATGGCCGAATGGGTATCGCGTACATGTTCTGAAGAAAAATCTTTCCTTCCGATATTTTTAGGAAAGGGAATTAACTTGAGGACCTAGTTGTACATATTTAAATAAATACATTTATTACAGAAAGATCTGTTATAACAGAGAACGTCCCGGAGTCTCAACCTGTAATCTTCCTTCTCAGACCCAGTAGGACCTTTTATATGCTTCCACCGTCAGGACCAATCTACCGGGTCAGGCTATCTCTGGTCCTTCACACAGAACACAGACATCATTCACCAGACATCACATGGGGAAAGACTTCAGAGCAAGTGGGGCGAAGGGATTATTTTCATTTCCCTCAACTTTCATCAACTTGTGACATGGGGGATTATGGGTGTTGTGGTTTGTTGTTATGTGCGTGGATGCTAAAGAAACTCGACCCTGTTAGAATTGTATTTTCTTTTTTGTCATTTAAAGCCACTCAGTAGTTATGCTATATATTAATTATTGCTGACAAATATTCTATGAAGATGAATTTGATATCTTTGAAACAATTCTTTAGGAATACTTGTAAAACATTAATTTACAAGAGAGGCCCAGGAGCTAAGATTGAGTAGCTCAGGCAGAAACACAGGTCATAGATTTTTTAAACACTCGATTGCTTATTTTAAAATTTGTCATGTCCATAACAAAGTGCAATATGACGTTAACTGAGTGATAAACTTTATCCTTCTCTGTACAATATTAAGTTTTACTGATTCTTACTTTTAAGTTAATTCTGGTTATAAGCAAGAACGAGAGTGATTCTCATTTCAGCCTTAAGGATAAGGTGTAGAGCCCTGACATTTAGACAGTTGAGGTGGTTTGGACATCTATTTAGGATGCTGCCTCTCTAAGCTGCCTCTCTTTGGAGGTTTTTCCAGGACCCCTCACTGGGACTGGGACTGGGAATGCTGCAGGATCCCCTGGGATGAGTTGAAGAGCACTGCTGGGGTGAGGGACATCTGGAATACACATCTTAACCCGCAGCCAGTGCATCCTGATGCCAGATAAGCAAAAGAAAATGGAAAGGAATGTGCATGAACAAGACCAGAATTTCAAATATATTCAATTAGGTGTGTCTTTGCTAAGATCTATTGAAGACATATGAAAGGATTTGTGATATATTCTTGTTCCTTCTTTGTAAGATGTGGCCCTTTGAGGTGCTCTGATTCTGAAAAATCCTAAATATGCCCCTGGTCTGCCCACAACTTTGGTCAAGACAGAAACTTTGAAAGGTTTGCCATTAAATAATTTACAGATGTTTATTACCCCTCAGGAAGAAATGTAATAGGTCCGATGTTTTCTGACTTTTCTCAGACTTTTTACAGGATTTTCCTTTAGTTTCTGACCAAATGGCAGTAAACTGAGTCAAATTAGAGCTAATAAAAATGTTTTATATTGACAAAAAAAAGTATCTTTACTGGAGTTGTACCAGCAACCTACCTAGAGAAAATTCCCCTTCAAAAATAAATAAAAATAAGGTGTTTTTGGCTTTAATATGTAAAAGAAAATCTGACAATAGAACAAGTGAAATTTTGCTTGGTTAGCTTACTTCAAATAAGAAATGGTATTTAGATTCTAGACATCTTGAAATGAGCTGGTTAATCTAATTTTTAACTATATCTTGCTAATATTAAGAAGCGTTGTGTCTCAGAGTCGGCCAGTAATACTGTATTTTTATTAGCCCCATTTTTTGCTCGATCGCACCATATCACATTTCTTTGCATGTTTTTTCTACTTTTTTTTTTATTAATCCTATCACAAATTTCAGTCGTGTGGATTTATAAAGTTTCTACCTATTCAATAGTGACACCATTCTATATTTAAGACCATTAAAACTTTGAAATAAGATGAGAGAGTAATAATTAAAGCATATTATGATTACTCTTCTCTCTAAGTTAGCTGGACATTTTTTAGCTTTTTTTGGTCATTTGAGATATTTTCATGACTCTCTGAACAATCAAAATGTTGAACTACCTAAAACAAGTTCCTTTATTTCAGTGAAAAGTAACTTTTTCAGTGATTGTCTGTTAAATTGAGTAAAATAAGATGATTTGACTACAAATTAGACAAATACTCCTGGTAAGATCTTCACTTCTTACGGGCATCACTGCAATCAACTTTTTCCAGGTAGAGAGA
This sequence comes from Lophius americanus, assembly GCA_037951165.1. NCBI lineage: Eukaryota > Metazoa > Chordata > Actinopteri > Lophiiformes > Lophiidae > Lophius > Lophius americanus. The sequence goes on along the minus strand of JBBDHG010000098.1, from coordinate 1,812,044 downwards.
GGCGTTTGAACTCAAAGAAGCATGCAGGGATAAATGCCCATATATGTGTCCTTCAAAACTAATCTCCTCTCATTTAACCTGACGGTTCTCGGGTTAGAACGCTCTGCATCGGTTCCTCCTGAGCCCACAGCTCTGTCAGCACATTAACACGCCGTATGCGGGCCTTGTGTTTACAGTCAAGGGCTCCATCACCAAGAGTTGACATCGGTCTGAAGGGGTGTAGAAATGCTTCTCGGTGCACCTAATCTTTTAGGACCTGCAATCCAATTAACTCGGCCTAATCATTCCTTTGCAAACTGCTCTGGGAGCAGGGCCAAGAACCTGAAAGGCACCTGAAAGCCTCATTTCATGCAGCCCACATTCCATATAACACAAGAAATTCACCCTCACTGCAACCATGTTTTACCTATTAATGCCGGCTGTTTTGAATCAAACGTTGTGCAACCGTGCAACGTGTTTCAGATTCCTGTCATTCACCACAGTTTTCAATCTGTCATGCTGTGAAGTGGGTCACACTGGATCTCCATTGGCCTGAGTAGTATGAGTTATATTTGGAGGTATATTTTGTATTTCTATACGATGAAAATGTATTTTTCCAACCCCTTTAGAACCCTTCATTACAGATGAATCATCGATGGAGCTGAAATGAGAGTCGGCTGATACATTTTTGTGGGTTTGCCGCAAAATAACCTCATAACATGGAAGAAGCAAAGGAAACAAAAGGTGACTCATGATTAACAACTCAAAAAATGCAAATGGCAGTGACAATGTTTGCATTTGATGAGGTGAACAGCCATGTGACCATCAGCTTCTGTGTGTTGCTGTGTGTTCATATATGCCTAGGTGGACACACACACAACAGGGAGCGGGCTACAGGTTGCAAGGTGAAATTCCAGCCTGGACCTCAGGACCTCAGGAAGTAGGCTCTGGGTCCTCAAGTGTTGCTTATGTTAACCAGGAGCGATCTGGTCTGGGCGACAGAGCGACTACAGCTGCTGCTGCACTCAGCCGCAGTGGCTCTTCTATTTATACTGGAGGAAGCCATTAATTGAGGCTGCACAACCAAACCAGACTCAACAGTCCATGAGAACTTGTCGACTTCCTGTTAAGAAGAAATATGCTGAATCGTGTGACGTGCTGATTCTAGCAAACACCCTATGTTGGAGAAGAACAACATTCAGGCATGGGGACATAATCGCTGCATGGCATTGATCTGAAACAACCTGACCTGTCAGCCCAGACAGACATGGAGGTGAGCAGGGATCACGAATTAGCATTGATCTTAATATTGATTAAGTGATTCTTTGCTTTATAAAGTGTCAGAGAACAGTGGAAAATGTTCATCAAATGTTGACAGAATTAAAGATGTCTTGTTTGGGGTCCTCAAATCTAAAACACAAGGGTAAAGCTAAGTAATACTCCATTTGGATAAAAAATGGTTACATCCATTTTAGGTATATTCCTCTCTGCCAGCACTATATATTTCCATGCCTTATTTATACTGTGTATATATTTATACACATTCAAAGGAGCTGACAAAATACCACGTTAATAAAAGGCAGTAAAGATGAAGGCAATGGTTGATTTTTTTGGCGATCTGAGCCCATTAAATACATTACAAGACGTGAATAGAGTTTCTTTACTTCATGTCTTTCTGTTTCTCAGACACTTGTTGTGTCTGGCTTTAATTGTTCTACACTACCCCTATTTATATCCACCACTACTGCTACATTTCTTCGATCTCATCCATGCCCTTACCGCTCTGAAAACTTGCAGAAATACATACAAAATGAGCACAGAAAAATAGGCGGAACGCTTCGTCCGAATCCTTATAAACCGTCAATCTTGAGTGTTGAAAAGGTCAAAAGAAAGACAGTATTTTTGAGGTACTGGAGCTAACAAATTCTCGTTTAGAAATACTTTCATAATTCATAAATAATCAAAATTGTTGATTTAGTATCTCTGTTGATTGGACTTTTAAGACAGTAACCATGTAATCACCACATTACTAATTAAAGAAGGGCTGAAGACTTTCAGTCCATGTCAACCGTTTTCTTTTTATGATCATTTCAAAGTATGTAGAGTTTTTTTTTGGTTTGTTTTTTAAGAGTACTTAAGTAGAATTTCCAGGTATCCGTTCTTTTCTTAAGTATATAATTTTTTCTTAAGTTTTGCTTTCAATCCCGAAGATCTACTCCTTAAATTTTCAAGATCTTTTTTTTTTATTACATAATTGCATGCATTGTTGACAACAACAAATAGAAAAGATGCCCCCTTAGTGTAACCATCGGTCCATGTCATGAACGGTGGATGAAACAAGACGAAATACGTAAAACATGCAGGAAACTCGACCTCAGAGAAAAGGTGCGATGTCACAGTTTTGCGTCAATGTCTGTCTCTTAATAAATTCCTTTCCAACTGAAACAATCCTGTACCTATGAAAGGCAGTAAAATACGTTGTAATAAAGTTTATCATCCTTTATAACAGATTATATACCACATGATAGTGATTATATCGTTATATCACACCTGGATCATTTGATTTGCTTCAAATACTGCCTGTGAGGACTGCTGTCAAGCTTTGTACTTTATTACAGGTACATTTCAGACCCTGTACCTGTAACTTGTTTTTGAGTAAAGAATTTGAATCAATACTCCTACTTTTACTAGTGTCTTTTTCATCCATTAAAATAAAGTGTGCAGATACTCGAGTAAAGAATTAAAAAGCATTTCTAAATGCATATACAATGCAATAATATAATTTTCTGGCAAATGACCGCAGAGATCTCTGCTCACGTAATAGAATAACGTCACATTGATTTTTCTTTCGCTGGATCAACCTTGAATGCATCCATATCCTCATAGGACTTGAACTCCTTGACATTTTCTCTGTGTCTGATGTATTCAAAGTGCAGGCTTATCCCTTATCCTCTGTTTTTATCCATTATGACCTGCTCACCACTGAAGTTCCTACCGTTCAAACGACACGTTTATGCAAGCTTGTTACCACAGAAAGGCCAGATGCAGTAGACCTTCAGCGCAGTGGGATGTCTTCCACTGGGATACAGTAAATGGAGCTGATGCCCTACAGCAGCAGACTGTTACCCAGGTTTGTCACCCATTAACTTTGTTTTCCTGTCTCTTTACTCGGACTCGCTCTGCTCCCTGGGGGGCTGTGGATTACACTGAAGCAGGCTTTATGATCCAAATCGCTCGGGCCGTACAGTCATTACTTAACAGGCGATATGCTAATGCAGCCTTTGAATGGGTTATCAGTGGTGCAGTAAAGGCTGATAATAACAGGCGCTGACAGGACAGAGCAGGGTTAGAGATAGGGGCATGAGCACGGAATGGATCCACATGGAATCACGAGCCCACTCAACAACACCATAGTAAATTGAGCAAGATGGACAGAAATATGCTGGAAAAAGAATCTATCGTCACAAGCGGTTCTTAAAGTCAAACAAACACGTGAAAAGGGGAAATGTCAATGAGATAACGATCAAATGTTTTCACTCCTCGCATTAGCTGGTTCTTAGCCAGGTTATGCAAAAACGACTCGGAAACAATGATGGGGCATGTGCACGGGCCCAGAAGTACATTACAAATATTAATAATGATCAGCCATAACATTATGACCACCTGCCTAGTAGAGTGTGTGTGTGTGTGTGTGGGTCCTGTTCTTAATTGCCTCTGATGGTGTGCTGTGGTATCTGGCACCAAGATAACTAAGATTAACAACAGACCCTTTGAGAAATGTAGGTTGCGTGATGTGGCCTTCTTTTTGTCCAGAATATCCCACAGATGGTTGATTGGTTTGAGATCTGGGAAATGTAGTGGCCAAGTCAACACCTTGAACTGGTTTCTGTGTTCCTCAAACTATTCCTGAATCAGTTGTGAAGAAAGGCAGAGAGCGTTATCCTGCTGGAAGAGTCCACATTATGAGTTCAGGAGTATGTCCACAGCTCTTGGGTACAAACTGCACTGCATAACGTTGTACGGCATGTGTTATCGCCCCCCTTTCCGGATTACGTAGTCGGTGAAAACATGGAAAGGGCAGGCGCCATATACAGGAAGTAATTGACCTTTCATGCGACCTTTGGGAGGTTTGAGAGTTATCGACATATTCCTCAGATCAATAACTGTGTAAAACACACTTTTTTTGTTCCCTGGTAAGGTAGACAATAACCTTCAATCCAAGTACAATATTATTTTCATAAAAGCGAGCTGTCCCCTATGCGTTTGGCAAAAATCATAGCTGTCTATGTGAGCCAGCTCTGTGTGCCATCACTGAGATGCACCGTAGCATCACCAAAACCATTCCACACATCAGTAGACCACTGGCTGCACTTATATTCATGCAGCTCAATCGATGGCTTGTTTTTGTTTCCGGAGCACCATAGGTGTGGGCCAGGAGATAACTCAGTACATTTTAGTGCGGATAAACAGAAGGTTGCGTTCTCCTTAACTGTGTTTTGTGACATTTTCCCTAAAAACAAAATGTAAATTTCAACCGCCAGCAGAGAAAAACACATCTGTGTAGGTTTGATTGGCATTGGTAGTGAGTGCAAATGTAGTTTTTGAACAGTTTTTATGTCTAAAGGTCTAATTTAACTCCATATTAACTGCCAGAGCACCTCTCAGTGAGATTTGGTGCCTTTTCTGATTTACAAGCTTCGTAATGAAATAAATCGAAATTCAAAAAAGCATCAGTTCTAGATATTATTAAAATAAAGTTAAAAAAACAACAACATTGCTTTTGTTATTGTCACAGAGCCACGCATGTAACGCAAGTAAACTAAAAATATCTCACTTTGTCCAAGAAAAATAAAGTGAAAAGGAAAGTGATAAGAGTCCCATAAAAATGATCATTACATTCAGTGGGAATGCATCATAGTTGTCTGCTACTGGTTCAGCACCACAGTTAGCACAGTGGAGCGAGAAGCAGGACAGGTCTTTCTTACAGAAAGTTGAGGGGAACAAAACAGAGCTAATACAGGAGTGACTATCCTATAAATTAACCAGCTGACCAGAAACGGACATCAAGTTAATGCAAATATCAAGCAATAAAAAAGTGAAGACATACGTTAGTAGCTTGTTTCCACAACCTACTGGGTAAAACCCTACTGGGTAAAACCAGTGGTTTTGGAAAAGTGCCAATAAATATGTTGAAAGCAAGAGAGCTTCTATATGTGTGTGTTTATGAACACACTGCTAGTCTGACAGCTGCAGCCCGACCGATTCACAATATACTGCACAACTGCCAACAAGAGGTTTCCATAAGCATTCATACTGAACAAAACTGTTCAAAGCAATGACAATATTCTGCCATTTTCTTCTCCATTCCATTAATCATACAGAGTGTCTGACCTTCTAATAGACTCCACTGGGATGTCTGAACTGTGGGGTACATTTGTCTTCATAACGGTTGTGTGCTGGGCGCAAAGACCTGTAAGGGTCTTATCTTCCTCCCATCAGTCTGTCTCTCAATGATAAGGATAGTCGGGTTGGAACTCTGTGGGAATGCCACAAATGTCAAACAGTACATGCCGAGGATCAGCGCAGCACTTGTACACAATGGTCCATTGTGCTGAGCTGACTCGCCCTCATCGGAGGGAAATGCACCTCAGACAGAAATATATGTGCTTTACTGTTACTTACAAGAAGAGATACCATAGCAAGAGACATTTTTATGTGACATATAACAACCAAAACTGTTTCTAAGATAAGAGAAAGTTCAATATTTTTAGAAAAAAATGATGAAGAACTTCACCAAATAGACTAGGGGGAAAGAGCTAGCCTTAAACTCGTGTTCAAAAATGTACTTCAGAACAACATCACAAAGATCACTACATTTGTGGAGCTCATACATTGTCACATATGCATATTTTAGAATGTAAAAACAGTTGCCAATCCAAAGCAATCTAAGTAATAACTTATGAGACTGCTTTGTAATGGTGTTTGGCAGCAGCGTAGCAGAGCCCCATTACTTTTGAGTAATAAAACATAGAGTCCTGTCAAACCTTAGCTCTGGGGTTTTACTCTAATACTTTGGTTGGCACCCTGCTGATGAAAATATTAAATTCTTAACTTAAACAATAAACATCATCAATCAGACACAAATGGAGAGTTTTCCAAACCCCCAGAGTACATTTTGCATAATTATGCAAAAATTGACATTTTCTGTTTATTTTAATTGGCGGATTGAGATTTACTTGGCTGACACTTGGATACACTTGTTTTACTTAGAGAGACAGGAAATTTTGAAAGAATTGTTGAAACAATACCATTCACATAGAGTTATATTGATGTGCCTAACATCTGTGAGGCCTTTATAATGCTTATGAACTTTTAATCCCAACAAATCAAATCAATCTTTCATTAGGTTTTATATCGAACCGTGTGGATAGAGTCCCAACAAAGTTCCCTTCTGAGTGACTCCCTATATCCTAGCATCAGGAAGTAGTCCCCTGGTCTTGAATATAAGACTCCTTGTCGCCTAGCATCATGGTGTGATCTCCTAGTCATGGTTCTAGGACCCCCATGTAGCCTAGCATCATGATGTAATCCACTGGTCTTGAATATAAGACTCCTTATCGCCTAGCATCATGGTGTGGTCTCCTGGTCATGGTTCTAGGGCTCCATTTAGCCTAGCATCTGAGTGTGATCCCCTGGCCATGGAACTAGGAACCTTATGTAGCCTAGCATCATGGTGTAGTCGTCTGGTCTTGAATATAAAACTCCTTGTAGCCTACCATTATGGTGTAGTCCCCTGTACTGGGATATAAGACTCCCTTTATCCTAGCATCATGGTGCAGTCCCCAGGTCTTGGGTGTAGGACTACCTGTAACCTAGAATCAGGCTGTGGTCCTCTGGTCATGGATCTAGGACTCAATGTAGCCTAGTAACATGGTGTGATCTCCTGGCCTTGGATCTAGGACCCCACTTAGCATAGCATCATGGTGTAGTCCCCTGGTCGTGGATCTGGGACTCCATGTAGCTAGCATCACAATGTGGTCTGTTGGTACAAATTACTTTCTGTAGTGTATCATCATGCTGTGGTCCTCTAGCACTGGGATCTAGGACTCCATGTAGTCTAGCATCTGAGTGTGATCCCCTGGCCATGGATCTAGGAACCTTATGTAGCCTAGCATCATGGTATAGTCCTCTGGTCTTGAATATAAGACTCAATGTAGCCTACCATCATGGTATAGTCCCCTGGTCTGGGATATAAGACTCCCTTTAGCCTAGAATCAGGCTGTGGTCCTCTGGTCATTGATCTAGGACTCAATGTAGCCTAGCATCATGGTGTGATCTCCTGGTCTTGGATCTAGGACCCCACTTAGCATAGCATCATGTTGTAGTCCCCTGGTCGTGGATCTGGGACTCCATGTAGATAGCAACACAGTGTGGTCCGTTGGTACAAATTACTTTCTGTAGTGTATCATCATGCTGTGGTCCTCTAGCACTGGATCTAGGACTCCATGTAGTCTAGCATAATGGTGTGATCCCCTGATCATGGATCTGCAACTCTCTGTAGCCTAGCATCATGGTTTCATCTCCTGGTCAGGCTTCCAGGACTCCAAGTAGCCTAGCATCATGGTGTGGTCCCCTGGTCAAGGATCTAGGACTCAACATAGCCTAGCATCATGATTTGGTCCGCTGGTCATGGATCTAAGACTCCATGTAGCCTAACATCATGGTGTGATCCCCTGGTCATGGAACTAGGACTCCATGTAGCCTAGCATCCCAAAGTGGTCCATTGGTCCGAATAACTTTATGCATGTATCATCATACTGTGGTCCCCTAGCACTGGATCTAGGACTCCATATAGTCTAGCATCATGCTGTGGTCCCATGGCCCTGGATCGAGGACTCCCTGTAGTTGTGGCTCTGGCTCCAGGCCTGGTGGCACCAGAGCGAATTGGCAGCAACTCAACTGGTCCTGGGCGGTGGCCCAGTCATCCCGGCCAAAGCACTGGATCACCTCCAGCTTCCATCGCACTCCAACGCTCCACTAAACACAGGGAGGGTCACGTAGAAGACAAAGAAAGCACGCCAACAGCTAAAGACCTGTGGATGTCTGTGAACCCCTCTAAAAGGGAAAGGGGAGCTGGTGTAACTTAAGCACATCTACAAGCTCAACAAATTAGGGAATGTTTGATTGTTTAACAGTGATTACTTGGAAGATTTGGAAAAGAATCCCATGGGAGGCAGATGTAATAAGGGAAGGAGCTGCGAGAGAAAGCGAGCACCACATGACCTCTGACAGAAGGGGAAATGGGTGTTGTTAGGAGTTTGAGTGAATTAGCGGAACCGTTCGTTTTCATAGTTATATTATAAAAGCAGTGATGACAGAGTGAGCCTCACAGCCACCGTACGCTTTCATCACAGCCACTGCACTCCAACTGAAACCCCCTTCAGGCCTTTTAAAGCCGTGTCTGAAAGCGGCATGTTTGTGAGTGGGTCCTATTTGCTCGGTAAAGAGATGAATTAATTAGTGTGGTATTAGGTGTTGAGGCGGCTCCAGGCAGACACGTCCCTCACTGATTAAGATACATTCCTGCGTTGGACAGGTAAAGAGCGGGTTAGGGCTTTTGTGTGTGTGAGTCGTCTCTGTGTGGTCTGAGCAGTAATTCATCACCTGAGGTAGGTGAGGGGAACTTGATTATATTTGCTTCAGGGATTGGAGAGGCCGGTTGAGGCCTGTAGGACAGAAAATTTAGTTAAAGAAGGGGAAAAAAAGAGATCAGACAAGGATCTGCTAATGTGATCTGCCTGCCTCCCCCCATGTTTAGGGCAGAGAAACGCCCACCTGAACACTTAGTTCAGACAACTTTCTAAGGTTTCTGATATACATTTAGGATTTTTGAAGGTAAATCATGTGTATAATAAAGATTACACTGAAATACATGCATTTCATTTTTCCAGATTTGAATCTTGGTAGCAATCAATAAGTATAAGAAAAATATTTTTTTTTAGAAGGGATGTCAAGATTTTTGTAATCAACCCTGTTTAATAACTTCCCCTCATCATAATTGTAAGAAAATGCAGATTGGTGAAGGCATACAGCAAGTAATGAGAAGCGGAGTGAATATGTCTAATTGTTGTGTATTTGTCTGGTTTGAGATTCACATTTCAATTTAGGGGCAGCAACTTGAACAAAACTCCAGTTAGTCCTAATTACCACTAATTTTGGTTTTATTAATAAAATCAGTAGCTCCATGGGGATGCTGTTGTCACCCGTCATTCAGCCTGACCAGAATTCCGGCCTGGACCCGAGCGGCTAGAGGTTTTGGCAGAAGTGAGCGGAGACAAAAGGCTGACTACAGCAGTGCAGCAAGGAGCACCACGTCATAATTGTTGTATCAAATGGTGTGTTGCTGTAATATAGTTTACTGTAGATTGTGCGGTTTGTGCCACGTTAGGACACCGCACATAGTAAAACTGTATGTGAGCGCCGCTTTCTACGCCCTAGTTTGCTGGTAATATTAAAACTAAAGTTAGGTACATCCTCTTCAAAAAGAGGATGATGAAGGATCCCTGAGGACCTACACTAACATGCATTGTATTTCTAAATCCAGACCAAATGTATGCATTTAACCAAGAGTCAATATGCACAATGTACACATTATAATCCTTCTAATGGGATTTATGAAGCTTTGCATTTGCACCACTGTGTGTGTGTATGTGTGTGTGTGCAACCCTTCCACTCGCGCAGTTCACACCCACAGATAGAATATTAATTTGTTTGCATTGCAACCAATGAAGAAATCTGGCCATAGATGTTCAGTTAATGGATGGGATTAACTTTAATTCATCATCATCAACATAAATTGAGGATAAAAAATGTTATAAAAAAATAACATAAGTGTACAATTGAGCCAACAGTCGCACAAAAACATACATTTGTGTGAAATATAAGAGATTTTTTTTTTGGTTTTAACCAGGCGCTTCATTGACACAATTACCTGTGAAACAACACTGGTCAGCTTCTTAGGCAGGATATCTGACCAGATCAAACTGCTCTAACTGAGGAGTCCACTAAAATGCCGTAATTCAGAGTGGCTCCATTCAAGTGACTCTTCAAGTTATGACGTCGCTCCCATTTGTGGGAGCTCTCCGGCCCTCAGGGGTCGGCGCTAGCATCTCTGCCCTTGCTAGCTAAACTTTCAACATACTTTGTCACCTCAAAGTGTTTTTTTTCAAAAAGTGTTTATGCAGAGTCACCTATAGCATTACAACTTATATTCCTGTCAATATTAAACAAATAAGTAATGTCATTTAACCAGCTATCATGTCACATCAGAGTGTAACTAGGATAAGTCAATGTGTGACTATGTAATACAGCCTGTTACAACCACTTACGTGCTTTGAACAGAAATGGCTAAAAGCATGAAAGAGGGAGTGAGACTGTTGCCAAAACTTCCACCACTTGTCGGAAGGTTGGTGGTTCAGTGCCCATCCCCTGGTTTACATGTCAGAGTGTCCATGAGCAACTTTCTAAAGCTTAAGTAGCTCTTGGTGGATTTTCCCCTGATGCATCAATCATGGCATGAATGGTTTTTCTTTCTGATGAGTAGGTGTTTCCTTGCAAGGTAGCTTCTTCCGAGCAGACTTCATAAGTGCAGTCCCCTTACTATAACTTTTATTTATACGCATAGCGTTTCAGAAGTGTTGTGCGAGCTCCGCAGACTAACGTGGTTTTTGAAAAGAAAGGGACCAGAGTCTATGAGTCATCAACGTCCAACGGTTGAGAAATTATGGGCTAAATACTCCGGAGATGAAGATACCCCTTGTTTCAGATCTATATAACCTACCTATCCCAAATTTAATCATGTCCTTCTTCGAAACTAAGGTCTTTGTACTATAAAACATGAAAATTCTGTTTTTTGAATTATAGCAACCACATGACATCATATTAAACATCACCATTCCAAAATATCAGCAGCTTTTTGGGGATATAAAGTAACTAAACAAGAAAGAAAAGTTTAATTAGCTTTAAACGTAAACACAGCTGATAACGGTGAATAATGATGAAGAATGATGAAGCATGGAAAAGTGTCGGAGAAAGACATCCAGCATTGCACAGGAGCATTAAAAATACAACATATCTTACCATCCTGCCATTATCCCCTCTGAACATATTTGTCTAAATTACTTGAAGAACCATCACAGGGAGAGAATGAATTCTGTGAATAAGAGGCTCCACGTCAGTCTCTAATGCCCAGGTTTCCCACTTTAAGTAAATCCCTTTTACCCTCTTCCTGTCCAACAAAGAAATATTCTCTGTACTTTTATAAATACATTTTAGAGAGGTGTGTTGCAAGACTTTGCACACTTTGAAAGTGTCTTGGGACTGGGAGTGGAAAAAGATAGAGAAACCCTGTCATAACATACCAAACTAGAATTAGCTCTCAATCCTTCACCCTCTACCGCTCAAATTCTGTGTAAATCGCCTAGGACCCAAGTGAATTACACCATTTCCCCTAAGCTAGCATTGATGTGAGTCATTCTTGGACATGGCAGCCACATGCTCAGTCTTACTGTGCTTTATATAACTGTAGAGTGGCATGAAACAAAATACATTTTTCTGGAGGAAATGTTCCCGCACTGAATGTTGTTCAGCAGTCACAAATATTGTCTGCGGTTAACCAATGGCATCCCTTATTCCGACATTCTGAATACCATCTCTTCGGTGGGAAATAGCCTGAGCATGTTTTTTGCACATTGAGACCTGGTGTCGTTAAAGTCACACCTACTGTTAAAACACATGTCCAGCTCGTACCATAAAATCTATTTTTTTATGACCTCATCTCTACGTTTTACAGTCATCAGCGTTTCTGCACGCAATCAGATCCAAGCCTGCACAAGACCTGAAAAAGCAAGGATGTGATTCGAATACAATATCCAGCAGTTTAGCGGAGATGATCGTGTGAGATCCATTGTGTCCCTTCCAGTGAATATCGTTAAATGTACAGTAGATTCATGACACAGGTGGGAAACAATGACTTTGCCAACAACCCTGAAACCAAAGAACTGTGAGAAAGTGTGCTGCTGCTCAGAGCCACCAGAGGGGAGGTGTTCAGAGAACATGACTGTGGATGGAGGGCAGATGGCAGAGGTTTGACACAACACACATCCGGCCTTCTTGGAGTACCTTGAAAGTGTCCTAGAAAGGGCTCCATCTGGGGACTCTATAGTTCTCCTCAGTGACGTCAACTTCAATGTTGTTCCTTTGGCTCCATTAGGCCAAAGATCTATGATCGACTTTGTGGTCTTATCATCAGATCTGCAGTATTTCTTGGACACTCGGGTGAAGAGAGGAGCAGAGCTTTCCAATGATCCCAGCCTGTTGGTGAGTTGGATCAGATGGCAGAAGAGACTAGAGCAGATCAGGAAACTCCAAACAAGTTGCAATGGTGTAATTCGAAATTCTGGCGGAGGCCTCTGTCGGTCAGATCTTCAACTCGCCCCTCTAAGGAACGTCCAACATATTCCGGGTGAGTTCGTGGACATGGAATCAGAGTGGGCCATGTTCAAGTCATGCATTGTTGAGGCAGTTGCTAGCCTGTCGTGGCGGTGACGTGAGAACTTGCAGGTTGATACCAGCATTGAGGGAAGCTATCCGGCATAAGAAGCAGATGGATACCAAGAGACAAAAAGGGCTGCAGCCGTCGCGGTTGCTGATATAAAAACCCGGGCATGGGAGGAGTTTGGTGAGGCCACGGAGAACGACTTTTGGTCGGGGGGGGTGTCACAATTATAGAGGGGATCACACCTCTCATCATTCCTCGGAAAGTTTACTCCAAGGTTCTTAAGACCAATTTTGGAAACCTTAGTTTTGGCATGGCTTTGGCCGATGAGCATCTGTTCTCTCCCCGACCATGACACTGCTTTAGCTTGCGCTGTTTAAACTAGTTTTGTACATCTGCGGATTTATCAACATTCTGGCTTCATTAAACACGCACTTTATCACTTTTACAGTGTGAGCTCTTCAAAATAACTTTAATCCAGATAAACCTTCAGAGACTAACTCATTGTTACAGACACAGCATTTGAACTTTCCAGTTACAAGATCACGTGTGGAACCAGTGAGCTTTATTAGTCATGAACCAATCAGAACGTCAGTGACAAACAGCCATTATACTATTTGTAGTCAAGTACGGAGTCATAAAATGCACCACAATGAATTGGCAGCGAGTTTTGGAGCTGTGTGAACATGGAAGCAGTCAGACCATCTGCAGCCAATTTGGTTTCTCTGTCATTACAGCAGTATCACCCAAAAATATTCAACCCACACAATAACCTCTGTGTCCCCGCTGAGGTCACGCCGTAACATCAGGGCTTGTTCCTGCTGCTGCAAGTCTGTGATTACCCTCGCTTGATTTCACACTCCAAGAACTGTGAGCACATTCTGGTACAAATTCTACTTTCAACACTGATAAGAAAGTTATTTGTGTTGAGCGGAGGCCAGGACATAGATTAGCCGATTACTCCATGAGAAGGCTAAAATGAGGACTGGTGGGCTGAGACCTGAATGTCATGCACTTGACTAGCTAATCTAATGGACCATTTAGGATTCAAGGCCTTGAGAATAAGAGCCTGAGGACAATTGAGGGTTTACACGCATGTTGTATATCATAAGGCTTGTCGGAATGAAACTTGTTGGGGGTGGGAGGGAGCTACTTAACACCTACAGAAGGAAAATAAAAGCTGAAAATGTGAATACCATTGGGGGATTGATTTTACAGGTCCAAAATTTGCTTGAAAGGATGATTGGATATGAATTATATTATTAATTCAAATATTATCAACTGTCTTATTTGAACAAGAAATATTCAGGTGTAGCAGTATTCATTTTAACAACAGCATTTAGTTTATTGCTCCACTTTTAATCCTGATTGATTTGATTGAATTACTGGAGACAGGAAGCAGCTGCTAAACAATAAACACACCGCTGACAAATTATATTGATGTAATAATCTTGTTAACATTGGCTTATGCATCCATTATGTGCGTGTGCTCTCTCTCTCTCTCTCTCTCTCCCTCTCTCCCTCTCTTCACTTTCATCTCCCATTAATGCAGGCTACTAATTTAACTTTTTCTCTAGAGTCTTTATGCTTTTTCATCCCGCAGGTTCCAATGGATTCAACTGGACCAACTGATGCAGACCTGGTTTATGCTCACTGATTCAATTTTTATTATCAATTATACATTTTTATTCAAGAAGTTATAATACTGTTCTTACTACTAAATGCAGTAAACCTATTATGATAGCTGCTATAACTTATAATCCATATTTAAACAATCAGTACTTGTTCACTATTTGAGAAGCACCAGGTCACTGTCGTTTTTCTTATCTGATGAGTATTAGCAGCTTATTAACTAATTAATTATACAGTGGTATCTCCGTTTACGTGCTTAATTTGTTCCGAGACCTTGCTCGCAAACCAAAAGACTCGTAAACCAAAATGAATTTCTCCATTCAAATGAATGGAAATCCCATTAGTTTGTTCCATATCCCAAAACTATTCATAAAAAAAATAATTTTCCATCCTATTCTATACAGAGTAAAAGTCATTTTACTAACAAATAGTAATGATAATGATATAAAAGCTGGCTTATTCTGGCTCACTTAACTTTGTCTCACTAGATTCCTTCCAAACGTAAATAGACACAAGAGCAGGGATACTACCTCTGCGAGTTTATGACGCTAAATGAGAGCAAGTGCTAGGAAGGCTAACCTGAGATCCATTGGTTTTTCGCTCTAGTCTTGGGGCGCACAAAGGAAGCCCACGCTCGAGTCTTCCACTTGTTCAAAGAAAATGCTCATAAACCAAAGCAGAGCTTTCGTATACCAAGCAAGTTTTTTACGAGATACAAGTACTAGCTCGTATCGGGAAAAATCTGTGAATCGAGCAAAACAAAAAAACGCTCATAAAGCGAGTTACATTTTTTGAAGAATCTTTGCTCGTAAATCATAAATACTCTTAAAGACGGCACTCGTAAACCGAGGTACCAGTGTTAAGTTTTAAAAAACTTTCTTGATAAATAAGTTAGAAACCATTCATCAACCCTTAATAAGAGTTGTCTAATTGTAAGGTGGTGCCGTCGAAAATAATCAGATTTCTACAAAATGATAACAAGTGCACCCACTGTTAATTATACACACAATGAAGGCGGCTGTAGCTCAGTGGGTAGAGCGGCCGTCTCCCAATCAGAAGATCGAAAGGTGTCCTGCTCGAGTTCAAGGGTCTATTTGTTGTAGGGTCCTGAAACTGGGGTTAACCTATGGCATCTGAATATCTAGTTCCCGGGTGCTTCAAAGGGGCTGACCAATGCTTCCTCAGGAATGGGCAAATGTAGAGAAATAATTTCAATATTCAATCAATAAAGGATTTGTTCTTCTAATGATGCTCCGTGCCATTGAGAGAAGAAAGAGCCTTTGTGCAGGCTCACTACGGCAATGACAGGTAACGTGGGCAAGTCTTAAGCTCCTTTTCTTACCTGACCACTTTGGTGCCACCTTTGTTGACCTGCATGTCCACCATACAACCCGAGTTGACGTAGGAAGCGAGGTTGATCTCTGAGAACTCCGCCTGGGGCAAACAACGGGAAAAGAAAATAATGGTATTATTCTACAAGAAAATGCGCTGAAACCAAGTTGATCCTGATGACTGAATACCTTAAAAATGCTCAATGCTGAATTGAACAAAACAAAATGAATTCAGTAGAAAAAGCTGAAAGTAATAAAGTTCTCTGATTGGCATGCCTTTGTCATATGAATGTCACATCGCTGAGTCAAGCAAAGTGCTGATCACACCCAGGACAAAACAGATAATTACTTTAAAAGGACTTCATTTTACACTTCTACGTTTGTACAGCCGAGAGAAAAAGCAGGCAGACAGACAGAGAGGATGTGTGAGAGGAGGCAAATTGAGTTATGCCCAGTCCGTGGCCTCCAGGACAGTGAGAGTCCTGTGAACGGCTGTAGCCCGGCTACCTAATGACTCAGTCAAACTCCCAGAGACGCTCGAAAGGAGGGGTGAAAGTCGACTTCTGGGAATGGACTCACTAGATGGACAGGCACCAGAAAAAGATGTCAGAACAACTTTTACTCATCCACCAATCGTTATCAGTCGATATTCATTCTAAATAGCTTGATTGGTCGGATCTTTAAAGGCCGATCAGAAAACACACATGCTTCTAAACTGTAACTGATAGCTAAGAGACTGGAATAGTATCACATCAAATGCCCAACAAGCAGTGAGAGAGGATGGAATGGACATACTATCGGTCTGCCAACAAACTGCTCCCGTCTGGCTAATAAATGTGAAGCTTATGAAAAATATGATAAGCTTCTGAAATGTTCCCACAGTACCACTCCATCTACAGCCTCGGTCCAAAACAGCTTTCTGGTTGGACCTTGCAAGTACTCACTTAATTACAATGTCAGTCAAAGATGAAATTATGAGAAAAACAAAGTCTAAATATATGAGATGAAAGTGATACTTATATGATAAACAGCCAAAATTAGGAGACAAAAAGTTGAAATCATGACATAAAAGTGGAAATCATTGACTTAAAAAGCAACGTATATCATATCGTGTTGTAGTTGTTGTATTTACTTAAAAATGTTAAACTATACTAAAAAGATTAAAGATTAAAAAAGCAACATTTTTAGGAATTTCGGATTTCCTGTCAAGTCCCGCTTTATCCCCTGACTATCAGATCTATATAAGGTAAGTAGTAGTCAGGTCCAACACGTTCATCCTGCATGGACTGAGGTCTCAATCTCGAGTCATAGCCAGGTGGATTTGGATACAAATATTAGGACCTCTACTCCACACATGATCTCCACATCTCCAGAGGTGGAGTGGAGGCACAGGTACTGTGGAGGTACAGTGGTTGTGAACAGCTGTATGGCTTGAAGAGAAGGATTTCAGTCAACATAAATACACTCGCAGATTATACATATCCCAAGTTTCCTCAAAGAGTTCAAACACACAGCTGCTTCATCACAGACTCCAGGTTGAGAAGGTCCTGGACGGATGCTAAGCAGCCAACTGTTGACCCCGTGCTAGTCTTGACATCACTTTTAAGGACGAGGTATGACATTGATGTAGGGACAGACCTAAAAAAAAAAGCAACCTACTGATACACCAATACAATTTTTTTTTACTTATCATGACAATTCCAAATAGATCACGATGAAGTGAACATGGCTGCATTTCATGTGTCTGTGATTACTGTAAAACTATGTCAGCTACAGAGCAGAGTCAATAATCAACACTTAACATTGAATACAAGAAATTACGCGTTTCAAAATTGCTTTAGGCAAGAGCCACAAATTATTGTAATAACACCAACATGTGTAGGTGCTGTTTTGACGCAGATGTTTAGTTTGTCATGATTGCCGAACATAACAACATGTTTCATCATGTAATTTCTCAAACAGAGCAAAATCCATTTCCAGTGGTCGGGTAGTGTATGGGAGCGACACAGTTCACACATGTGCAGCACATGGCTAATTACACCAAAGTCAAAAATCAAATACGTTTGTGACTGGGGAGTTGATGGATTAAAGTCTGGAAGAAGCTTGGTAAATACATATGGAAAAGCTTGATTGTGCTGCATGGGACCCTGCATGTAATGTGCTATTTTTAGGTTTTGTATTTTAACTAACTCTTCCAAGGGATTTGATCCAATCCAACTGAAATTTGGTCAGGAGAATCTGAACACATTAAGGATGAAAACTTATCAAAGGTTACTTGAAAGGGGTGGTCATGGCGGCAAGGCGAATCTCGTTCATTTGCCGTCAAACCCTTCTGCTAATAAAGTCACTATTCATTGTCGCTCTTCCAGAGACAGGCAGTTCACATCTCACGTAAATCAGCCCTCCAAAATGCCAACGTGGATGGAGGTGGAAGCAAATCCTCCAGTTGACCCTCGACTCAACCCAGCTGCTGCCAATTTGCATAGCAAGTTAAGTCAATTGCCATCTCCACACTCTCGTACTGTGATCATCATTTGAGACGTTAATCCTGCTTTATGAAGCTTTACACAGGCTTTCATCTGCATGAAAAGGACACATCATCAGCAATATTCTCCCAGGGATAAATTTCCCTTTCATCCAGCGATGAGGCCCATGTCAACACAGTACGGGGGAGTGAGTTGGTTTTTAAAAAGAATGCGCCAACGTAACAAAAGTGGACAGTTTTTTGCCAAAGGAAAAAACACCCACCTCTTTTATTCATTGTGCTGCACTCTCACAGGAAGGGCACTGTGCGAGTAAATGTCATAATCTTATTTAGGGGACAATGAGGCGCCACTCATATTCACTGTGCATCAAGGACATGTACTCGGTTCTTCTCCTTTTTCTCAGCTCTTATCTACTGATCCCACCCCCTAAAATAAACATCTGTGTGAGAACTTGCCTTGCTGTCTGCTTCTTCACATAGTAACACACCCAAATGTGCACGCACTCACAACTACACAGCCTCAATCAGTGCATCTCAAGAGCAAATCCCACCACAAACGGGCTTACGTTGACTTTTGCTGTGACCAGATAAAACCAGAGAGTGGGCAATGCTTTGGCAATGCCTGAGCATTCCATGTCACCCCTGATTGGCTGGTTCAATGTAATAGGCGCACTAACAATCACAGTCATTGGGCAGAAACAGATTGAGTGGCTGGTGCGGGGCACAGGTCCAGAAGCCAGGACAGGAGGCTTTTCACTGTGCCATGGTTACCATCACGGTAATACATTCAGACACTTGTCTAAGAACAGCTCTTGCCCTGGGAAAGGAAAACAGGAAGTAATACACGGGACAACTGCTTCCAGAAGCAATTCCTCTCATCTCAAGAATAGTCGCAGCCAATCAATTTAGATGAGCTATATTTAATTCCCCCATGTCTCTTTGTGGAACTACTTTGTATTTCATGTGCCGTCTAATTCTACTGCTGTGGATTATTATACCAGTCATGAAAAACATTTTAAGGAGAATCACATATGGAGTAGCTTCTGTTAATAATGCATCATGTGGAAAAGACACTTTGACCTTGATTATTAATATCTCATACATGACAAAATGACATAGTGGTCATTGGTTTGACCACAGCATTTTACAGGCAAGCCTAATATATACCTGCAGAGCTATGTACAATCCGGAGGGCCAAGCCATGTGAACCTGTGGGCAGCACAGTAAACACTGCTCGA
The DNA here is from genome assembly GCA_037951165.1 of Lophius americanus. NCBI lineage: Eukaryota > Metazoa > Chordata > Actinopteri > Lophiiformes > Lophiidae > Lophius > Lophius americanus. The sequence continues at coordinate 1,792,823 of JBBDHG010000098.1, read as the reverse complement.
CAGTATCTGGATTCTAAGTAAGCAAGTATTTTTAGATTTTGAGGAACCCGTGTCATTGAGGTTAAGGTGCCTTTTGTTTGGTCATGAATCAAACTATAAACAGGATCTTTTGTCGGCCTGCAGAACAACTCAGTAGAGCGAGTCAAGCAAATTTTCAACAAGAATTTGCACCTTTGGAAACTGAGATAACAAGAAAGAGCAAAATGCTCCCTTGAGCGGAAAAGACTGTATCCAGTTCATCCTTTTTTGAAATATTAGTTCCTTGAATGTAAAACGCTTCAAGGGTGTAGGAGTCTAGAATTAGTTCAGTGGAAGTACTTAGAGAGGTTGTGGTGAGTCAAAGTGTAATTGTAGGAATAAGCTATGAAAATCTGATCCATAGTCGTATACACATACCACATTGGCACTTTGTGGTTAGAGTGTCAATGCAGATGTGTACGCTTGTAGTTATATGTAATTACACTCACCTGTTCACCACTGCCGGCAGCACCATAACGCATCAGTCAGAACAGTTGCCTCACATTAAGAAAGTTCCTGTTTCAAATCCACCTCTGGCCTTGGGGCCTTTCTGTGTGGAGTTTCCATTTCCCCATCCCCATGCCTGCGTGGGTTTTCTCTGGTTTGTCAAGCGTTCTCCCACAGTCTGAAAACATGCAATATGTTGTGGGTTAATCGGTGAGCCTAATTTAGCTGTAGGTGTGAATGAGATTGTAAATGGTTGTTTTTCTCCACGTGTTGGCCATGTGAGGAACTGGTGGCTTGTATTGAGTGTACACCCTCCCCTGCCTGTAATCACCCGGGACAGGCCCCAGTCCCCAAGTGATCTTCAACAGTATAAGAATTCCCCCGAAAATGTCGGGGAATTCACAGGATAAGGTGAGCCCAGGAGTGATAATGTCTGAACTTTGATCATGTTTTGACAACATTTTGGTTTTGTTTGGAGCTGCATTACTGTTATCTTTGCACTTACACAGCGAAACAAGTGGCATTGTGTGTGAAGCACCGATATATAACCTGAATGTCATGAAAGTAATAAAACTGAAAGTGGAGCAAGGGATCTATGTGTGCGCATCTGTTATTCAGACCAATTGTAATGAGATGGTGTTGAAAAAGGTCTCAGAGCTGTAAACAGTTCTGGTTTAAGCCAGATGATTAATAAATTTGGGTAGAAACGGTTTTTGAACCGTTTATTGGTAAAAAAAAATGAAAGCAGCTGACTGTCAGCTGAAAAGAAGAAAGGAGCTACAAATCTAGTCCATGTTTAGGCACTAAAACATTGACGTTTTAGTCAGGTGAAGTGTGACGGCCTTAATAAACTGTGGAACAGAGACTTTCACACACTGCTGCCGACGACACGGATGAGTAGAAGTTCTCTGCATACTTGCTGGAGTCTGCATTCCACAGATGGGCAGAAAGGTGCATGCCATTCAGCATTCACATTCATCAGTCATAACACAATCACCACTTAGAATAACATTTATTATTTTGTTACAAAGGCACCTGGGGGTGGGGGTGTAAGGAATGATGTATTTGAAGCAGTAAAAAAGTATGTAAAAAATGTAAGGACTTTAACAACTTTGTGCAAATTGTGATAGCTAAACAATAGATCATCTCAAGAATTGCAGGACTTGTTGGTTGTTCCTTGTCTGCAGTTTTCTTAGGAAGGGCAACTTGTCTACTGGCAACATCATGGGCGCTCATGGTTTACTGATGCATGTGCGATGCTAAGACTAGCCCTGGTTGTCTGATCTCACAGAAGAGGTTCATTCATTCGCGGGGTGCTGGAGCCTATCCAAGCTGACAACGAGCAAGAGTCAGGGTACACCCTGGACGAGTCGCCTGTTCATCACATTGCCGACACATAGAGACATACAACCACTCTCGCTCACACTCACTCCTACGGGCAATTTAGTGTCAACTATTCACCTATATTGCATGTTTTTGGACTGTGGGAGGAAGCCGGAGTTCCTGGAGAGAACCCACATTGACGCGGGGAGGACATGCAAACTCCGCACACAGGGGCCGGCAGAGGTGGACTCGTATCTGGTAACTCCTTGCTGTGAGGCAGCAGCGCTAACCCACAGAAGAGGATGTTTTCCGTAAATTGATGAGAAAGTAAATGCTGGTTCTGACAGAAACGTGTCAGAACCCACAATGCCTGAAAGAGCTGTTTTGGCGGCACATAGTGTACATACATAAAATTAGGCAGATGTTTTTAATGTTATGGCTGATCAATGTATTATCTATTATATCAAATAATTGTATAAAAAACAAGTAGCCATTGAAGACACACAGATAAAAGGTTTGTCATGACTGTTTCCACAGATAAAAAACCATAGCTAACTTTACCAAACACTATTTATGGCCTCTGCATGAAAAACATTTCCAAAGCAAAAACGACTACAGTGGGATAAGCTGTTCCATCCCGGGGGCAGCATCTCCTTTTAATATAGAAATACATGTGTTTCTGGGACATAAAAAGCTTCTTGTGTTTCTTCACCACTTTTAGTTTCAGTGGGGAAAAACCTCAACCAATCAACCAGGACCTACATCAAAAACAACTTTAAGTGTTGCATTGGGGCAGCGAACACGTTGTGTGAGGGAAACCTACTCAATCTTGAGGATCCATATTTAAAGAAAATAGACCCTGGCAATTGGTTTTGCAGTTTCGAGACCAAACGAGCCAATCTGCTAGTATCACATATTGATGTGATTGAGAGGTCTGAGGTACAGTGGACCATTCATGTGCACCACAGAGAAGTATTTGCCACTAATCACTCCCAACTTCTACAGCAGTGAAATAATCCATTGAGGCACTAAGCATTGAAATCCATCACAAAGGATAAATACCACAGGGCTACAGAAGGCATGAGGGGCAGCTGGGTAAGTCAGATGTCTCCAGCAGTCACACAACCAAATTATCCAGCTTCAGCAAGTTCTACCCAGAAGCCCGGTGTCATGTGCAAATACCAGCCAAAAATGGGCACAGATAACGTACAGCCAACTGCCTGTGAGCGGCTATGACTGCAGCAGAAAGGAGCGTGGACAGCGCTGAGGTCATACGCCTGCTGAACAGATGTTGCTCTGCCCGACCCGAACCACACATGGTCCAGCAGCCCTCAGGAACGCCCTGTTCTTTTACAAACAACAGACCCCTTCAAATTTAACCACCTAATTTGTCCAATTGTGTTAATTGCAGTGTTTATGACTGTAGGGCAGCAAACAGGCAGTTAGTTTGGCAACCTTCTGATGGGTGTCATGTCTGTAATCACCTTTGACAGCAGCTGCTCAATACTGGTTCTGATCTTCCGTACAGTGATATGTTCCACAAAGTTGGACTGATGTATATACCATCCCAGATCGGACCGATGACATTCACTGTCAGTGTAACATCACTCAGATGTGAGGCAGCATCACATTCCATCAGAACAACTAAACTTTTATACTTTTATTATGTTTGTATTTCTTTTATAATCATATGATGTTTAAGCGCACAAACAGATAGATCATGATATGATAAGAACGTCTATGGAATGTCCGCCCTGGACGGACTTTCTGAACTATTCTAGGAGGTTCAGTTTTTACAGGACCAGAAATAAACTTAAATGTTCCATATGACTATCCGCAAAGTTTTCGACCATGAGAAAACCCTCAATAAGGCAATTCATATGACGGATAAAAAGACTAAGAAGAACTCAATACAACGCAATGGGGCTTTCCAATGGTTCGTGCTGGAGCCCCAAAAATTCAAGCAGTATCGCACATTTCGCCACAGTCATTCTCCGAACGAGGTGCTAAGCAGCGGTGGCTTATGAACTTAAATTCCATTTAAATACTCAACTGAGGCTAAAAGATCCTTCGTGTTAACACGATAACTCAAAAAGTTTTTCATGATTATTTTCAAATTTAATACCCTCATTGACTTTAGAGCAAGGAAGAAGGGGGAGACTAGGGGGATTTTACATAAAACAATTACTAAACCGTTAGTCCAATTTAGTCCGAATCTGGTTCATATGAATCAATTTAAGTAGATCTATCTTATGCACTTTATATTTTCATCTGTTAATGCAAATCAAACTCACCAGTGGGAACTTTCTTCTAATGAAAAACACTATATTAGTCTGACTTAGTTTGAATTTGGGGCATATGAATCGATCTACCTTGTTTATTTATTCTAATAGTTCATATTTAACTTACTAGGGGGATCTTTTTAATGAAAAGCACTGTTTTTGGACATAACCTCTTAGTTATTTTGAGGAGTTAATTGAAGGGGATTGCTTGTACAATGCAGGGGATTGAAGGCTTTTTTTGGGATATACCCTTAATGTTGGGGACAACAGCATAGGCCTAGTATTTAACTTTGAATTTCATGTTGATGTCCTTGAAATCAAACAGGTTAAGTTTCTGGTAGATTTTAACATGCACACTGGAACTATAATACAAAGAAATTCCTGTTTCATGGAAAGACATCAAATTTTGTGAGTGTAAAATAGATAGATGATATGCAAAAACTCCCTTATGATCACGGGTCAATTTATTGGAAGCCACTAAGCAGTGGACGCCTGATAGCATGCTGCTAGTGCTTTCCACCAACATGATTGTTGAGTTGGTTTGCAAAAATTTTTTTAGCTCAAGTACGGGACAAAAACAAAACCTAACAACCTCTAAGGTGCCAAACGTGGTGGGTGACAAGCCTCACACACAGATGTCCAATATCTTAGCTCAAGAGTTCCTTGGGACTACCATAATGCTACACAGATCTCCAAGACTTTCAGAAACACTCCACAGTCCTGAATACAAGCATAATGCTCCACGTGTGGAGTGGCAAATAAATGCATCCAGGTAAGAAATATGTTGAGTTAAACGGGCCGAATTATTTTCAGGCATCTGTTGAGATAAAATTCCCTCAGGCAATATGGACAGCCGGCTGAGCTCCTCCTTAGCCATAGGGTACCGAGCTCAGACATCCAGGGGGAGCTTGGACTAGGGTCGCTTCTCCTTTGCATGGAAAGGAGACAGTTGAGGTCGATAAGGCTTTAATGTGAAATTATGCAGCTTTTAAATATTTATTTATTTATTATAATTTTGAGTTTTTCATTTCATAATGGGCCTAAATCTTCTGAGGTTCTTCGGCAGGATGCCTCATTGCTGTTTGGCTTTGCGTGACGGGCCAGAAAGCATTTTTGGTCATTGAAACTTCCTCCGTCTTTCCGTTGGCACAGTGACAGAAAAGTAATGGATGACTTGGAATTTTTGGGTTCCTTCGAGTGAGTAACAGGCTGGTGATATATATATATATTGCACTATTCTGATATCACCACACGTATAAACTCTCTCTTTGAACCTTTGGGGATTAACTGATTGAGAGTGAGTCAGAGTGAGAGACATTAATTTAAACTCTCAGCTCTATTCGTGTAACAGAGACGTTGTTGTATTTGGCTCTGGAGTTAAGTTTGAGTGAGACCTCCCTTTACATTTTTGGCAGAACTTTCTCTTATATGGAATGAACAAAGGTATGCTGTTTTTTTAATCTGATAGAAAGTGTCACTTGGCATGTTTTTTTGCACTAAGCATCAATACATACCACTTAAATTAAAAAAAAAAAGAAAAAAGAAGAAGAATTATGAGATATTTGGGAGAGAAGACCACCACCAACAGGGCTCCCATGAGTTCAAACCAAGTGAAAACAAAAAAAAAGAGCTATCTGCTGGTCACAGGAAACCGGAGAGATGGAATGAGAGTGAATGCTCCACAGCTACAGGCTCAGACATTCGCCTCAGGGTCGTGAAAGCACAAGTGTCAATTTAGTCTGAAGGGCAGATATCATATTGAAGGATCAAAGCTGAGAGCACATTGCCTTTCAAACACGCTGGTATCAAGCCTCCCACTGCAGCATCAAATGCTGCAGACCACGCTGGAGTCTGGAGATGGCACCTTATATGGCATGGAGAGAGGCAGGGAAGAGTTTGGGGCTTGTGTGCATCGGTTCAGAGAGCTTTAACAGGATGATAGATGACAGCTAGCGCGCTGGGTAAGGTCAATATTCATCCAGCTAAGATAAAAATAATCACATTATCATTTTATCATACGATAGGGTAAGGTTCTGAACGGAAATAAGAACGACGTGTTCTACAGAAGGTAGCCGTAAGGGTAGGACCTTTGAACATCAAAGTTTGCTTTAAGCTTAATGTAGGCGCCGCGTTTCTACGTTAACCCTTTGATCTCCTCACCAACATCAAAAACAATATGTAAAAAGGATTTCTTTGCATAATTTATTTCATTGTGGAATTTGTTCATGTAATATCTTAGATTTAAACACAATGAAAAATTGTGCTTTCGAGCAAGGTTTTTAAGCAGTAAAATAATCACAAACATACGAAATCCTTTTGTATTGCTTGCTTTAATATTCTTTAAGATTCTCAAAAGCCATGGTTAACGGCTCCTCCTCATTCCCTTTGACGTGTGGTGTTCCCCAGAGCTCGATCCTCGGCCCTTTACTTTTTAGTATATACATGATGTCAACGGGTCAAATCATAAACCGGTTCAGTGAAGTAACAAACATCTTCATTAAGAAATAGCAACACAAAATATGCTCAACCAAACAGTTGAGCAGGACATTAAGGGGGTTAAAAAACGTCCGTTCAGTGTAAAGATGCTTGTTTTGTAGACGTTTCAAACATACTGAAGAGAGAGGGAAAGGGTTCAGTGGGTCTCTCTGCTGTTATTGTCAGCCCCTAAAAGGGTTCATCTCAGCGTGTCGCTACCTTTTTCACACAGAGATTTGGTTTCCGTCGTCCAAAGGCTCTCAGCAAGGTGCACTAACGACCTATGAAGAGCCTGGCTGCTGAAAGCAATTAGTGAGTGACTTGTTATCGTCAGCGCGGATGGCTTCAGGGAAAGAGTAGGTGGTCCAACAAGATCTAAGTAGGTCAGCTTTAGACTGGCTCACTTTCTAGTTGACTTAAGGTGCCTTATTAACACAATATTCAATATCTGCAACACTGCAATAATAATTAACTGCCAGTTAATATATCTGAGAAAAGTCATGACTCAAACTCCAAACATGTCCCACATCAGAAAAGGACCACAACAGTAGAGATCTGAGCAAACAGGCTACAAAATAACTGGTCCAGCTTTTTGTGGCCTCCGTTTCCTCCTCTAATAAAAAAACACGCCACTACATGTCAAAGAGCGCTTGAGTCTCAACAATGGCTTACAGATGGAGGTGAAGCTAAATTAGATGTTATCCTCATACTGTAAAAATACTGGAAGTCTAGATTTAATCACACCTTTATGTCTGTATTTGATATGATATTAGCATAAGAATGTTGAATGCAATCCATATAACCTATAGTTCAGGCTTCTTTTCCTCACCTAAACTTTATATATTCAGATGGGAATTTAGGAAGATTTATATCATCCACCACAGATGGGACTCCATCCCAAACTCCTGGCGTAGGAGGAGAGTTCCCTCGCCAACAAGCTAAGTCCAGCTCAACTTGTAGGCTGGACCCAGGTGGAAACCGCTCAACAAAGAATAGAAAAAAGTAATAGCGCATATAATGCACCAAACAGTAATTTTGGGGTATTGCATGGAGTTACCTGTGATTGTTTTTGAAAAATATCCATCATACATGATTCAAAATAAATTTACTATAATAAATGATATCTAAAACATGCAAATATAAGTCCAATAGACCATATGTATGTTACAGGATTAGGACCACATCCTTTGTTTTTTTTGTTTTCTAAATGGTTATTTGAGCCAAAAATCTGTAAATAAATTAAGAGCCTGATTTTAATCTCAGGTTATATTCTATATAGAAAATAAAAAAATTAACTTCGATTCATTTTCATAATACTGAAATTTTGCCTAACAATTATATCTATTTTCATATTTATATATCAGGGTTTTTTTTCTTTTTCGCATTGATCACCGGTACTAGGCTGCAACAACAATTCATAATAGAAAAAATATTCTCAACTACGCCTATCATCTTGTCGAAGGAATACATCTTCATATGAGTCAATATTCTTTGTAACACATTCATATGTTACAATGCCGATCATCCCCAATACCATTAAAATCTATAATGAGTAAAAATAAGTGAGCAATAAGTCATAACCCGTCCTTATTAGTCACCACTTGTCCTGTTCCCCTTAATCCCTCACATTGAACCATATTAATTTACTGTTTGCAATAAGGTAAAATTAATCTCATCGCATTAAGTTAAAGTAAAACGCATTCAAGTTATTTTCAATTGGTTTTATTGCGTTGTTAGTGTGATAATTGAACACATTTTTTTTTTGTTTTTGCAAAATACTGTTATTTTGCACTCATATACACCATGAAGAGCTTTTGTTTGAGAGGGAACAGCCCACAATTTTTGGTTTTTGTTGACGTCACCCATGACATCACTTGTTACATCCGAGGTTTTTTTTTTCTATTGTATGTTTAGTTAGGCTTGTATAATTGTGCTAGAATAATTTATAATTATTAATTTCCCTCCCTCTGTTAAGGCGATACAAATATTTCAAAGTGATATTTTGGAATCATTTTCAATCAATCAATCAATCACTTTAACTTCTAGTATTGAATATAAGAGTGAGGGAACTTACCTACCCAAATTTTATATTGGTATTGTCTATTAGCAGGCGGGGTAGGTAGGGGGTAGAAGCAGTGAAGGACGTGCTGCTGTGAACACGAGCTTTACCAAGTCCAAGCTCACTCATCCATACGGGCCAACACTCATCAAGTTAGTCATGGCCAATATTTTCCGGACAAAACCTTACTATCATGTATATTTCACTTATTTTGCATTCAAATTAGCTTTGACTTTGGACTTTGTGTTATGGTCGGTGTGTCGTGGGGGGGGTTGGCTACTTGTGGATGTTAGTGGACTGTATTTCTAGAGTAATATTAGCTAGCATGCTAACTTCACTGCTACTGGTTTTCTTTTTTAAACAAACTTTACTGAACATTTGTGAGCAAACAAAATCTGTCTGATCTTCTGAAACCGTCTGAAACACACAAAAAATCACTAATATAATGCATATAATTCCTGTAAACTGCACAGCCATTTATACATGTACATAAAGTCATTAAAAGATTTAACTAGACATAATGTAGTTTTAATTCAGTTTACCTGTTCCACCCGGATCTCATACTCTCCATTCAGCTTCTTTCCTCGGAAATATTTCGCCCTGCAAAGAAACAGAAAACCGACTGTCAAAGAATTGAAAAAGCTTTTTATTAATTCACATTTTTCAGATGTGACACCTCTACCAGCAAAATTTGTCATTCATGGATGGAATGCATTTTTCCGAGGTTGCTGGTTTCTTTATCTGTTACTGAAAAGCAGGATTACTGAAAAAGTTGTGAGTTGATTTTCATGAATTTATTTAGAGTATAGTATTAGTATTGCCCGAGGAACAATTTATTCAATTTAAGTGGATCATCACCTGGATCCAAAAATCTTTCTCCAATGACTCCCTGCGATTATGGGATAGGAACATTGCTCATGGAGAATGCCTGTAATACTTGACGAATAATAAAAGTCGGATTTATATCCAAGCAATATTGTGGATGTGCTGATTCAGAACAGGTACATTTGTTGGTAAAATATATACAGAGAATATAAGAATTCACTACTGTGAGATATAAAATAAGGATATAGACTTACAACTACGATCTCGATCAAACTGTGTTGATTCAGTAATCTGTCAAATCTGACTTCAAAACGGGAAACTGAGCCGCCTTTGTTGAATCTAGAGGTCTCTAGATTGAAATCTGTACCAAGGGACTCACATTTAATGAGTCAAACGTTCTTAAAACATCCTCTATTGATATCATAGAAGGAAAAGGACCCAAATACCTTGTCAAAAGGCAAAATAATAGCTCCAACTTTCCTCCACAATTGGAAAACCTGACTTTAAGGGAGGAATCCATACAGGGAAGGAAGGTCGCAAAGGTGAAACTAAACCTCGGAGGTTACATTTCTCCGATAGTTCTGTTAATGCTTCAAAGTGATCACAGGCTTGTTTTTCTCTGGTCTGAACTTTTGAACTTTTTCTGGCGTTGTCTTCCCATCACCGCTTCAGTATTGAGAGTGATCTAGTAATACCACATGTGGCTTCAATGTTCTATTTACAGCTGGAGTCTGTGTAGACAAAAACCCCAGTGCAACATTGTTAACGTTTAGTTCATTTCAATCCACTTTGTACAATTAAACTTCTAATCCCTCTAACTTGAGCCTAACATGATCATCACGTATGTACGCTTCTGCTCCTCTGATGTTCCCCACTGCTGTACTTTCAGAAAGTCACACGGATTCCAAGACACACTTCTCCCAAAAAATCTCACTCAAACCCGGATATCCAGAGATTTATACCCAGAAACTATAAACACTGTCTCCTACGATACGTTTCCTATAGTGCAAGGCAGTAGAATGAATTATGATGCAACTTTACTGATAGTATAGACGTAAACTCATTTTTGGACCCTCTCGCAGGTTTGTTCAAGGGATTTACACACATTCGATGTCGACATATCACATTAGAATTCCTACTTTATCAGAATTCTTCAGTCTGCTTGTTTTAAAAGAAACATCTCAAAACAATCAAATAATGGAGGTCAGAGGTCGTCAATCTCTATTAAAACATGCAAAGACTCATATGCTGTTTCCATGTGTGGTCCTAAATTAGGCACAGGTCGGATTTCCCGCTATTCAAACTCAGTCTGACTCATCAGATTGGAATTCATGCCACTTCATGTGACGTCATCTCCCATGGACATTCGTCTCAAAGCTGATGCTGGCAGGAGTCGCCGTACACGTGAAAACATCACCATAAACACAATAAACAACACTATAAACGCTTTTATAAATGAAAGCATTCAAACTTACTTCAGTGGCTTCCATTTGGCTTCCGTATTGACAACATGCAGGGTGTGACATCTTTGTTATGGTTCTTCTGCACATGCGGGTCAGTTGATGGCATATTCTAAAAGTAATGTGAACTTTTGTGAAGAGTGTGAATGTGAAGAGTCTCAGCGTGTTCTTGATGGGATATCCTCGCAAAGGCGTTGCCACAGGTTGGCCAAAAGTCTTATAGATCATTTTGTATTTGATCTGAGCCTATACAGAAAGTAAAAATACGCTGGTCTTAACTCTACAAGAGACGTCTTTTCCATTTCCACATAGTGAATTATCATTAGAGGCAGCTGAAAATGAAGAGGATACCAATTAAGTGCTTTGGCACACGAGCGGTGAAAACTGCAGTGTGCCAGGTAAACAACACAGATGAGCTCATGCAGCCTTGAGGGGCTCTTACATAAGTCCTGATTGGAGCAGTATCATCTACCTTTACCGGCTAATTGTGCTGTTTCTGAAGGAAGAGTTGAGCCAGTCACTGAGGCCAGGAGCGAACTGTAAATGAATAATTTCAGGCTGGAGTTTATCGGGTTTGATTAGATTGAAGTGGGGGCCTGGTGAAGTTGGAAAAAGCTGGATTTTTGAAAAACTACACCATCAGACATGAGTGATGAGTTTGTCACATTCAAGGTAAAAAAAAAGACTAGTTACTGTCTCCTGCTGTGCATGTGTGCATGTGTGCATGTGTGCATGTGTGCATGTGTGCATGTGTGCATGTGTGCATGTGTGCATGTGAGCATGTGTGCATGTGTGCATGTGTGCATGTGAGCATGTGAGCATGTTTGCACGGTCCTAACTGGGTTAAATGCTGACTCGCCGCGGCTCAGACTGCTAGTTTTAGGTCGGGTATTAAAATTATAACTAACTTTACTTCTAACCATCACTATTTTGGGTCCAACATGTTGTATCCTTGACCAAGATACCGAGCCACAATCTGCATGTTCACATGTGGCTCACACGTAAACTAACACTGAGCATGTGTGAGATGTGTAAGTGAAAGGACCTATGGGAAATGGTGTGATGGACCAGGCCTGCAAACTGGGTCTAATTTGTTCTGCTGGTGGCTGTATGATAATGAAGACATATTCAACAGTCAGAACAAAAATGCATCTAAACCTCTGTACACCCTACTTTGGAACACAGTTGAAAAGTTCACGGAAGGAGCTCTGAAAAGAGTTACACAAGAACGACGGCCGCATCGTTCATGACGTGACCTCATGTGTGAACACACTGGAGAGGATCATGTGTGTCATGTTGGACAACAATCATATTCTATGATTTCACAACAACAGATGTGGAATTTCGACTGGCCAGAAAATAGTGAATTGTCCAGGACCTTGTCTTTTGGGGTGAAGGTTTGGTTGACAGTTCAGTCAAAGGCTGACAGGCAGCGGAAATTCCCTGGAAAAAGGTTTTGAATGAAAAGTACAGCTTGAGTTGGGGTCAAGAGATTTTTTAATTGGTAAGTTTGAAGATGCGCCAGACTTCAAACTTCAAATTAGTTTTGTTTTGTAAGTTGTCTTTTTCCGAACATAAACGACCGAGAGTTATTTTCTTGAATGGTCTCTCAGAAGTAACAAAACACGAACATAGATTGTTTTCCCGGGAGATGCTGTCATCATTATCAGTGAGTCTCCCAGTTTTTCAATGACCAAATTCAATTCTTACCTTTAAATAAATTATGGATATCTCATCATATTTAGACAAATTTAGATGTTTTTGGTGTCATTCTAATATCTTACACTTACCCTGTTAACCTATGTTGAATCAACCTCCAGGACACAACTGATCCAGAATCTGAGTAACACTATCCAGGATTGCTGGAACTGACCTTTATTTATAAGATCAGTGTCCTTATATGGGCTATGTAGTAACAGGTTTGTTACGGTACCCAGAGCAACTAGCAGGCTCTCGTCACGTCATTTTCACTGTTCATGAACGCAATAAAAGTAACCCTTGTAGCTGTTGCACCCTCTCAAGTAATGACAATGGTAACCTTCTTCTTCCGAACAGTAAAGCCAAGCTTTTCATAAACGCTCATAAGTTTGTTTGCATCATCAGCTTGATGCAAAAAAAAATTTCATCAGACACCGCAGAGTAAGCATGCAGTTGGTGAAGCCAACGACTGACCTTCTCTACTAATCATTTTTAGATCAAAAGTGGAATCCTGTTGTGGAAGTGTTGCAGAAAGGCAGCAGAAGGAGATGATGACATAACATGGTTATTCCTACAAAACAGTTTTCTCTACATAACTCAAGAACTATTTAGTGGATTGTTTTCAGAGTTTATACGCACACAGAACTTAATGCGAAGCAAAACTGGAATGAACTTTCAAACCTTTTCTGGCCATAATTTCACAACCATTAATCCAATTTAGTCCAAATTTGGTGCATATACGCGGAGATCTAAAACATATTTTATCCATATTTTCATTAATTAGCTCACATTTTAGTAACTTTGGGGAGAATATATATATATATATATATAAATTGATTTTTTTTTGGATAAAAATACTGTGGAAATAACTTGTGCAGCTCTACGGTACAAATACATGTGTATTTTTATGATGTTGTCAGATTTTACTGGATTAATGTTTAATTTTGACAGTAAAATATATCATTCAAAATATAGTAAGAAATATTGTCGATTTACTTACTATTTTATGCACTATTTGGATCATTTTAGTATTCCTGGCCACAATGTGTGCCTGGGCCCACAACATTGAACTCTCACCCCTTGCAGGCGTGAGACTGTTAACAATCTGCTGAGGGCTTCAGGCCGGAGCTGATGAGTTTCTAGGGTACATGCTAGAGGCCTTCAGTTTCTGGGACAGGCTGTTTCGGATTTAGAGTTCCCCTTCCCTACTCACACCAAAAAACATTTTCTTTCTGGCAGGTTTTTTCATAGAACCACTAACCAAACAAAACCTCATGTCCACCACCACTTTAGTCTCCATGTTCGCCTCTTTGTTTTTCATCTCCCAACATCTGTCCTTTTAGGTGCCTTCATTAAGGTTCATTATGGCCACTGAGGGGGATCTTGTTCTTAACATCTCCCAGCTGTTGGACTTTAAAGATTTGCATCCCTAGCTGTCTCATTCTCTGTAATTGTGGAAGCCGTGAATCTTGAATAAGACTGACACACATACTTGACAGCCAATGCCCCCTGTCACGTTGGACCACCACCACCACCACGGAGCACGAGGCAGGACGTGCAGTCTCACCGCCTAAAAATGGCTGGTATGCGTTTCAAGTTATTGCAAAACATGTCGTCACTCCATGTGATCAATTGAATTTACTGGCTGCCGGGCTCACTGGTTCAAACGACCGTTTTATAAGCGGCCAAACGTAAACATTCAAGTCTGCAAAGAGCCCTGAGCTTTCCTGCTCCTAGTCGTGCACACACCCACTACATAAACACCATGGAGCTGAAGTCCTTTTTTACCATGAGAATGTGTTCCTTCTTTTGTGTGCCACTAATAGGAAGCGTATGAATCAGGTGATGGGGATGAAACTCATTGCCCCTCCTGCTATTATTTGTATCCAATGTTCCAATCTTGATTTAGCGCTGATACCGTTTGCAAATAGACTTTCTATACGGGTGACATATGGACACTAAATTCCCTATATGTGGGTTTAGCTCATGTGATCTCATATGAAGGATACGAGGCTCACGGATACAGGATAAGTTTCAGGGCACGTCGTTATAATCCGATTAATTGTATAGTTATTTGATTTGGAAGGTCATTTGTGTCAACCTGAAAATTTTAACCCTTTAAAGAAAACTCGATGACAGGGACCGTTTAAAAGTTCCTTATACGTGTTTATCTTTGATTTCTGAATTATGAGGTCCCTTTAAGTGATGATTTGCAGCTTGTTACGTTGCACTCAACTTTCTTCCATTTATCTGGTATTGGGTTGCAGTGGCAGCAGGCCAAGAATGGTAGTCCAGATGTCCCTCTCACCAGCAACACTCCGGCTCATCACGGGGCATCCAGAGGCATTCCCAGTTCAGATGTTATGGATATGCAGCAATGTTAATTAAAGTTATAGGTTCTGCTAAAAAAGAAAGTTTTAAGTCCTTTTTTGAAATGTTTCAGTCGTCTGTGGAGCCCTCAGATGGTCAGGGAGGGCATTCCAAGGACGAGGGGCACCAGAACAGAAGGCCCGATCCCCCATGGAACTGAGCTTAGTCAGGGGGAATGAGGAGGCGGTATGAGTGGGTAGAACGGAGGGATCGTGTTGAGGTCAGTGGGGTGAGTAGTTCTTTCAGGTAGGGGGGTGCGTTACCATGGATGCACTGGTGAGTGAGGAGAGAGATCTTATAATCAGTCCTTGTGGAGATGGGAAGCCAATGGAGGGAATGAAGAACGGGGTTGATGTGTTCATGTTTACGAACTCTCATCAGGATCCTTGCAGCAAAGTGTTTAACATAATATATATATATATATATATATATATATATATATATATATATATATATATATATATATATATATTCCCTGCAGCTAGTTCCAGGAAGCTCATTTCAGCCGCTTGTATTCTTGATCTGATTCTTCCAGTGATTACTTAAGTGAGGGTTGGAACGCAGACACGGTTGTCATGCGACTCAGCGCTCTCTTCAGCACAACGACAGAAACACAATTACATGCTTACTGCTGGAGACGCACCAAACTCTCAGTCCATCTAACGGCCCATTTTCCCATCCATCGAAATCAAGTCGTTCAGTTACTTTAATTCCATCGCAAGTCTTAGTCCATTTATTTAGTTCTAATGCCTTAATAACATGTCCTACAACAAATTCTGAATAAATTGATAAAAAAACAAATCAGGGAAATATTGATTTATGTTCTTGATGCAAAAGCTAATCAGCAAAGTTTAAATTTTGATATGTAAGATTGCAAAAAGTGTTCCTATTTTTTTTTTTTTAAAGTGTCAAGTTGATGTATTTTCAAATAAAGGAAAAAAAGTGATTAAACAAAATTACAGATTTCCAACAAGGGGGAGGATTTTCATAAATAGTTTTGTTAGCACTGGTTTTGATCTTTAAAAAGCACTTCAGTGTTGAATCGTTAAAAAAAAATGACTAAAAATAAGACAATTAGATCAGTGAATTTAGCCCAGCACAGTACATGGATAATTATCTAATTCTCTCTGTGATTATCATTAAGAGTGATAGATCCTTCAAGTTATTAGAAGTTTTATTTGTAGTCTCAGTAGTAGTAGTTTCCCAGTAAAAGTAATTTTGTGATTCATCTTTGATATAAAAATACCATGAACCTCCACACACATCTTTGGCTCAGTCTTTTCAACAACAACTACAACTAGTATGGTGGTGTGAAATTTGACCTCACAGCAAGGTGGTTGTATGGTCTATCTGTGGATTAGGTTTTCTATTGAGGAATAAAAACTGCGGATGATAGCATTGTAAATCAATAAAGTGACATGGATGCTGTACCAATCATTTAGAGAGCACTACATAAATAAGTTTTTTTTGAAAAAAACAAAAGGGCTGTGGTTTTAACAATATATTAAACAATAATCAAGCTCTCTTGTGGAAGACTTCAAGTGCTCTTTGGCGCCCCCCGATGGCTGTGGGGGCCCCTAAGCAGCTGCTTACTTCGCTTATACCTCAGGCCTTCTGTCTGTGCTCTCATCAGACTAAAATTGGGGTTGGAATTGATAATGGCTAGAATACAGGGGCATAGGCCAAAGATAAGGTGTAGAGACATTTTATTTTCGAGAATAGCTTCATACATATGGCACACAATCTGTCTAGATTTATTTGGTGAAACCCCCACACCGTAAGCCCCCCTTTAAAACGCTCGAACATAAAACCAAGTGCATCTTTCGCTTATGTTATACTTGCTGCTGAGTGTTGTTAAGACCCTAAGAAGCCAAAAATATCATCTTCAACATGCTTTTCATGTGTGAATATGTGCTATTTCTTGCAGTTTCATCAACATCTGTGCATGTCTTTGGTCTTTGGGTTATGTAACAGCAGGCATGATTCATTTGAAAAGATATTTTGATCAACCAGCTGAAGCTATATACTAGGGAAGGGTAAAAACCATAAAATAATTCCAAACGAGCCAAAACTATCCAAAACAGCAGGCACAGACAAATCTGCAAATAGAGGGATGGGTCCAAAACCAAGAAAACCAACTTCAAAACAGCAATTAAAAAAGGTAGGTGAAATTAGAAGACAATCAGTGTAGGACAAGAGACAAGCACAGAAAAGGGAGATGGAGCACAGAAGAGAACACATCGACCAAACTGGAACCGGAGGTACAAAAAGATGTGAAAACATAATACAAAGGGAATTAAAGGGCAAAAAACAGATCATCAGAAAATCAATGACACTGAGGGGAAAACCAAGAGAGTAATTAAGAAAAATCTATTCACTCATCCATTTTCTTTAAATACTCATTAAGGGTTACGGGTGTCTAGAGTCTATCCCAGCTGACATTGGGTGAGAGGTGGAGTGTACATCCTGGACAATTCACCTGATCATTACAGGGCCGACACATAGAGACAGACACCAATTCAATTTAGAGTCAACTCCCTGTCAACTTCTATGGAAATGACCTTCTTGAAGACCTCTGCCAGTTTTGGTTGGTGTCGATAGACAAATTTACACCGTAAGCGTAGAGTTATATAGTCGATCCAAAAGTCTGAGTGTGAAGGAGGTAATGCTAATTATTCCTTTTGTACACTTTATAAAATTTGAAAGACCTCCAAACGGTTATATATATATATATATATATATATATATATATATATATATATATATATATATATATATATATATATATATATATATATATATATATATATATTGCCGTCTTGACTTTTGAAGTACTTAGTGAAGTAGTTTTGCTATTTTGTGCGGTCTGTCAATGTTCCTCCTCTTCATGAGGTACCAGGATAGATTAGAAAATGCCAATGAAAGTCTTTGGCTTCCTTTTGCACTTCAGATGTCCATGAAGTTACGATTCTCTTCTTATTGTACAGGGTAAAAAAGATGGTCTCATCGCACTCTGCAATCCACATTAGGTTGTAAACACTTCGTCACAGCGGCGCTGAATTGAGCAATCGGATGCTTGTATCATTGGAGCACAGCGCAAACAGACTGACAGTTTTTTGGCAAAACGTCTAACCTATCAGCCTGAGGGAGGGGGCGAGCAAGAGGGAGAGACAGAAACAGAAAAGGAGGGATTGTGGTAGTGGCGGTGATGCTCTTGGAGTCTTTGCCTCTGTGTTGTGTACTGCCATTATGCATCAGTCACTGGTGGAGGCCATTCCTGTCAGGACAGAGCAGCGTTTCCTCAGAGACCTCAGACTCTCTGCTGGAATGCCCAAGAGGAAACACAAGCCCGAGGCAGGGAGCGATGGATGGACGGACACCCTCGCCTCACAATGTCATACCTTCACCAAGCCTTTCAGAGAGACCGCACTGTCTGACTAGCAACATGCCCCGCATAATAGCACAAGTTCAAATGAAGGTTAATGACACTGATAAAACTTAGATAAGGTTTTCCTAACACATTTGCCTCCGCTGCATATATCAACATTCATCATGTGACTTTAACATTTTACTTTGCTTTAGAATGTCAAACAAAACGTCGTTCTAACGCTTCAGGATTCTGTGGAGTTCAAGAGCAGTTATGTTGGAAAGTACTGATTTAGTGTCGTCATTTCAAGAGATAATGAGATAATTAAGTCCTTATCACGGGAAAACAAAAGGTCAGCTCCATACTTGTATTCTTTGTTTTCAGAGATCTGGAGGATCTTGGCTGCATGCGTTTGTGGCAGTTTGAAAACTATAGCAACTGATTCAAGATGATGATGTCAGAGTCAAGAAGTATCCATTATTGATCCATGCATCACATTCTATTTCAATCAAGCGCTTACACAGGCAGAAATGAGGTTGTTTTCGTTCCTGACATGTAACAACTGGTATTGATATCAACGTG
This sequence comes from Lophius americanus, assembly GCA_037951165.1. Taxonomy (NCBI): domain Eukaryota; kingdom Metazoa; phylum Chordata; class Actinopteri; order Lophiiformes; family Lophiidae; genus Lophius; species Lophius americanus. The sequence continues at coordinate 1,773,917 of JBBDHG010000098.1, read as the reverse complement.
CCACAGATTCATATTTAGCCCATCATACTATCCTATCAAGATGATTATCTCCACTCATTTAGTTCCTTTATGCTGCTGGTTCACGCAAACCTCCACCCTCCCTTTCTCCACCCAGTCCTTGCAGATGCATAAACTTCATCATTTGGCAGTCTATGCAGAGTCATCCACCAACATTACCCACACTTCTGTGGATGCTGTTCAGAACAGACACCCTTCAATCACAGTTTGCCTGAAGAGTCCGAGCAACAAAAACTTTCTGACAAAAAAATGATCAGGTATCGTCCGTTGGAATAAACATTCATCTCCACCTCCTGCACCTCCTATTTGAAAGGATAATATGTCTGAAAGAAAATCCACATTTACAAGAACCAAGCTACAGCTTCTAAATCAACAGAAAGTGGTGGTAGAGTTGTCTGTGAGTGAATTATCATCAAATATTTGGTAAAGTTGAAGAGTAGCGGCTCATTTACTGTAAAACTCATGTAGGATCAAATCAAACGTCGACACTGACGCAACCACAAGATGGCATTAAAAGGTCAAACGTTTTGACAACAAGAACGATGATAATGTAAAGGAAGCTGTGACATAATTTAACTTATAGAGTAAGGAGTAAAGTGATGGTCTATGAGCCTATTATATTATTATTATTATACTTTGTGACTTATGGACAGATATTTCACATTTTCTTTTTCTCATCCATTGCTATTTTGTCTTGTTTGAATTATGGCTTCAATGAACCTCAACATTTTTGGGGGTACTGCTCCCTTTCAACCATTTCATCCATATCCATAAGCTTTCAGGGAAATGCACGAAAATGGCCAAACTTAAAACCAAAGCTTCATCCAGATCTGGATCCGTCTTTAACAGCATGTTTGAGCCTAAACACCGTTTTATTGGGTGCTATGGCCTGGGATGAACCAGTGACCCTGGAATAATATTTAAATGTAATAAAAATTGACGTTGAGTGAAGGACATGCAATAAAACCCATGTGTGTTAATTAAAAAAATAAGAAAAATGCCGAAAGATTCAAATAGAACCACAGGATGGCTTAAATAATAAAAGCCAGATTGAATCACTGAGAACTACAAGTCAATAACCAAACTGGCATTGGGTTGAAAATTCTATTGTGATAGATCATAAATCTTATTTTTTTGTTCCACCAACAAACAATAAGAGTCATTGTTCCACATGGCAGGCTTCACATGTTCCTCAAAGCAACCGGTTGGATTGAGAAAGCAAACAACACGACACACGCAAGGTACCGAAGCGGCAGCCAAATATTTGACTTTTTTAGGGTTAGTGTTTATCTAGGAGGGGTTGAACTTTAACTGTTAGGCTGCCGCTTCGTACTCTACCTGAAACTTTTGTAGTAGCCTCTGAAAGGTGTCTATGTCAAACAAATAAACAGCCACTGGAAAGCTCTCAGATTAGAGTCACTTCTTCTTAAGATTCTAAAGAGGTATTCGTTATTTTCACCTCATAGTTGAGGTCGAGCTTTCCTACTTGGAAACTTGCCGAGATGCCAGTGAACCAGCATTGGCACTTATGCGGGACATTATTGATGCTAGGTGACGAGAGTGAGATGACTATGACGTTTATATCCTACATTCATTAAGCATGATATGAACTATGCAGCTCCTGCTCCGTTCATGTGTTACACAACTCTTCTACACATGTATTTAGGTTTTTTCATTTCTCCGGTATTTCTGTTCTGGGTAACTGAAAAAACATCAACCTCCTTACAGTCATTCATTTCTTTGGATTGGGAGGCTGATCACACGTAGGGACACAGTGAGTACCTTAAGGAAGGCAAACTCAGAATAATATTTCCTCCTCAAGACGAAGGAGCTCAGTTGTTCGCATTTTGATAGTGATTATGTTCGGTAGGATTGTAGCTGCAGAGGATAGATGACGCGTCTTCCCTCCTGTGTCAGTTTGTTGCCTTCCACCAAAGTATGAAATGAACATACAAAGAATGGTGGCACTTAGAATGAAAACCGGTGCAAGCTGACAAATCACAGTTTCCAACTGCTGTTAATGTTTCAGCTGTTCACATTATTCAGAGCAAGAGCAAGTGAATCTGGAGATCAGGCAATTTATAACCAGTGCTGGGCAATTGGCATTCAATGTCATAATATGAGGATAAAAGCATAAAGGTAAATGGAGAAGGGGAGATAGATGAAAAAGAAGTGCCATTTGATTGGCCTGCAAGGTAATAAGTATAAAAGGTTAAAGGCAAATGGAGATCGGTAAACGGAAAGTGTTATGAGATTGGTTCAAGCAGGTGATTTGTCAGCTTCCACTGGTATTCATTGTCAGTGCCACCATTTCTTTCTTTCTATCTTACGTGATGCTTGGGACAGTTTTCCCGAGGTGAAAGAAAGGAAGTTTTAACTCCACAACCATGCGACGGAATCAGGAAATGAAGGGTGTTGAAAAATGATTGGTTAAAGTACGTCAACTGCCAATAAGAGACACCATCACAACGAGGCACGATGACGCCGTCTGATTTTGCAAACTAGTAGAGCTTTGACTACAAAGGAATGATGGAATTTTATTACTGCTACTGCTTTATTACACCACAGCTTTTAACACGACTACATCTACCAGACAGCTTTTATCCGTCATGCATTATTAAACCACTTTAACAACGACTAATAATCAACAAATCAATTTCATCTGTTGAATGCTTCTATTTGACAGAAACGGAATTTTGCGATGCAAGGGTAAAAACAGGAAGAAATCTTGAAATTCTCTTTAGATTAAACGGCGTTCATGCAGCCTCTGGGCGATGAAATACATACTTTAGTCGAATGTGTCCTTCAAAGGATGCCGCTCCTGAATTGTCACACTTTCAGCTCATGTGTCCATTAGGTCATATGCAATAACTAACATCCCGTTTTTATGAGAAAACTGGGAAACGTCGGTCTCTTTAATGTCCCATCATATGTTTGCCTTACATCCCATCTTAAGAATCGTCCCCTTTGACCTCTTTCATTCTGAACATTTGACTAATGCTATACTTATGCTACACCCTTCCCCGTGCGTCACAGTATACTTCAATATCAACACTGAAACTGACTAATTATTGCTAAACATTTGTCTCTATTGCTTTTTTTCAGAAAGAGTTTCTCAGTCGGTGTGTGTTATTCAGAATTTGCAATCCCATACAATACACAACTGTTAACAGATCATCTGCAACATTATCTGAAAAATGAGCTGCAAATGTTGAACAAGCACAGGGAGAGAATTCAAAGTAAAGCTCAAAGGCTATCACACATCGCCCTCTGCTGGCCACACAACTTCACCTCCACACAGAAATATTCAAGCAGGAGGAAAACTGTTCTGTGGCAAGAAAAGGTACAATTCTGGGATACAATTCCCACAAAAGTAAGATTTTGAAATGTGTTGTTTATGTAGATGTATATTAATGTTAAAGCTGTAGCTTTCTCTGGAGGCTGGGAGAATACACTCAAGAGTATTTAGTGTTTATCTGCAGTATTCCTTGGTTAGTTTCAATCCTGGGCAGATAACATCTGATATTTTGTGTCACTAAATATCAATAAATATCCACATTTAATCATAACTGGAGAACTTATCACATGCTTTAGCTCAGTGGGTAAAGTGGTCGTTCCAGCCCTTGGTGCTTCGTGCCGTGGGGTCCTTGAGCAAAGGGGCCACCCACCGCTCCCTCAGGGATGGTTCAAATGCAGAGAAATAATTTCACGATGTTTTCCTGTATATATTTACTATCTAAAACAATGTGATGAATAAGAATTATTATTACTATACTCCAGGTATGTCGGCATTGATTACAACAGTCATGGCGGACGGGTACCATCTCCTGATGATGTCATCTTGTGGGTTTAGGACATGAGCTGCTCGGTCCAGAAAAGTGACATCATTCTCCTCCAGGAAGTTGGCAAACCCACGAGCAGAGTAAGAGCCAGCACGATGTGATTTCCTCCCAGAGCTTCATGCCTTATCATGGGAGTAGATAGTAAGTTACAGAGAGGGTCGTCATCTGTTATCAGTTCTTTAAAGGCATCAGGGATATTTCTTAATGGGTTGAAAGACTCAAAATGATTCATTGTAATCAGTCAATCATGACTAAAACCTTGTATGTTGAGAATTATCAAAAAAAACGTCCTAAATAATGATGTATAACTTTTTCTTCTTCTTCCTTTTTGGCTGTTCCCTGTAGGGGTCGCCACAGCGGATCATCTTGTTCCGCATATTGATTTGGCGTAAGTTTTATGTCGGATGCCCTTCCTGTCACAACCCTCCCCATCCATCCGGGCTTGGCACAAGAAGTAACCTGGCTTGTGAGCCTTATGTGGGTGGGTTCATAATGCCGTATGACACGATGAGATATTTTTTCCTCACATTGGTCCATAAAATGAGTGTTAAGTGTTTTTACAGATCAGCCATAACATCAAACCAAAGTCTCCCATTGGGCAGGTCATACAGACAAATATATCCCATCATTTCTATGTTTGGAGGACATAAATATTGACAAACATGATTGTTGATGAAGAGAAATTTCTGGATCAATTTCTGGTTTCAGATCTGAACCAATATTTAATGAGTTCAAGCCATTTGGACCTCACGTGTAATTAAGTGATTTCCCTAACAGCAAATGTATAGCAAATACAAAAAAAAATAAGAACATTGTTAAGATATAAAAATATAACAAAAGGCAGCAGCAAATAAGAGACCATAAGAAGGACCAGACCTGATCCAGATGGATGGACGGATAACGTAGCAGAAGCTCAGGAAGTATTTTGGTCGTAAACTGTTTGGTGCTTTCTAAACCACCAGCGGGATTTTGAAAACAATTATCCCAGAGACCGGAAACCAGCGTAAGGACGTCAGAACTGGAGTGATTTGATCCACTCCCTTTGTCTTCAGCTGTCTGATCCATTTCTTAGAAGACCAGGAAAGACTCCGTGTCAGTAATCAAGTAGTTCTACACAAGGTTTTGTGTGACGGGCCTAAACGGACTCTCCATTTGGAACAGTTCCATAGCCAATATTCCAAAAATGTGCTGGGATATAAATCAATGCTTTTATTAAAATCTTCACAGTACAAAGTAAAAAAACATGTCATCCTCCTGTCAGGAAGATGACATGTTTTTTACATTAATGAATTATTTCATTACATGATCTATGCTTCCACAAAAAAAAAATTAGTTTTGATAAAAATCCTGCTAACAACTGAAGGAATCAGCCAACAAACCTAAAAATTTGGCTTGAGAAATAAGGCAAGCACTTTAAACATCAGCCCCTTTCACACATCTGGTGCATCTTTATTCCACCCCTGTGTTGTGTTCGAATACAATGGAGACATAATGGCTGGGGTCCCAGTTGGCCCACATCTGAGACTGTCATGGAGGTAGTAGCCATGAAGAAGTGACGGGTATCTGCCTGAGGCCGGAAAGGCAGGACATAGTCGTGACGCTTCCATAACATATAATGCATGCAGCTTCCAACCAGAAGACGTAAAAAGAGTTAATAGTGGTTAGCAGCTGTGCGATACAAAAGAGAAAATCAAGTGAAAATATTTTCAAACTAAGAGGACATCACAAAATCTAATCCTCCAGCGCAGATGACGAGCCACTGCTGTGCAACATTAATGTTACATCATTGTTTCTTTCTCTGTCAATATATCATTTTTTAGAAAGTTGGATACATAGGTAAGATGTCAAACGTCCCTCTACAGTATGTTTCACCATCTTTGGTTTGCAAAATAAAAACATTGTAGAGAAGGGTCTTTATAACGGAGCTGTTGTGTAACAAAAAGTCCAGTCTTCATGTGACACAGTTTGATATTACTGTATAATCAAATTTAATACAATACAATGCTTGTGGAAATGACCATTATATTTAAATTAAACCGTTTTATGGAACTTCACAAGGGTAAACTGATTGCAGTTTGAGCAGTCCACTCAAAGGGCCCTATTATTTCAAATAGGTTCTGTAACAAGATTTACTTTGCTTTTGAACAGAAAAAGCATCAGAGAACTCCACAAGGTCTCTTCGGGTCTCTCTGTCTACAGCTGGGCTTACACTGTAGACTCTACAGAGTAGTAGCTGTTTGATTTCAACTCACACTGTACGAATCAGGCGTTCGTGATTGAAGTGTTTGAATTTGGATTCAAGCTGGCAGTCCTGAGGCTCATTTTGAAGCGTTGATCGGGCTCAAACCGTACAGTGGGCGCCCGGCCTAAGTAAGGAAGAATAAAAAACCCTGCTGTTCTCAAAGAAGCGAGGATAGCCCCCCTGAGAGTCAGAGTGATCCTGGACGCCACAGTGCGTGGAGGATCCTCTGATGACTCATTTCTGAAACACCGGGGTGAGACGGAGAGCGGGCCCCGTCGGGATATAAAGCAGTCTGATTAAAGAAGAGATGTCGGCTGTTTTTGGAGAGATATAAGAGCAATGTTGGTGCTTGTGACACAGCAGTCAGCAGGGAGCTTTAATTTAGAGATCATTTTTCGACCTGATCTCCCTGCAGAGCCTCAGATAACCAACTTAATTTTATAGATACAGTCAAAGGGCTAGAAAGAGCCAATAAAGCCATCGCTGAGGTCGATTTATGGGCAACTTTCAGGCAACAGAATAATCATTCATGGAATGTATGGGTGATTTATGGATTCAGAGGGACAAACATGATAAAGTGGCGGCACCCACGCCACTCTGGAAATCAGTGCCTCCACAATGTGCAGCAGGAGACGGCTGATATCAGCCTCTAACATGCATGTTTACGCTGCCAGCGAGATGAAAGCGTCTCTTCTTATTTAAGTTTATATTCTTCTGTCATCTCTAAAGCAAACGACCTTCCTCTTGTTACCATGACAACTTTTATTAATGCACAGAAAATCATGAAGATACTTATCCAAAATTTCACAAATCCACCATGCCCATTATGATGTGTGTCTCCTTTTAAAAACAACATTCGGTTGAATTTTTTTGCTGCTAACAGAACTAAAAGCTAAACCAAGTGAAGTTCATAGAGAGAATATTCTTCATATGCAACTGATTTGATTGACAATTACTTAACATATACTCATAATGTGCTCTCAAATCATTATGTTACACTTTAATTGCTTTTTTGGAGAGAGTTCAAGATGGAGAGGATGGAGAGGATGGAGAGGATGGAGAGGATGGAGAGGATGGAGAAGATGGAGAAGATGGAGAAGATGGAGAGGATGGAGAGGATGGAGAGGATGGAGAGGATGGAGAAGATGGAGAGGATGGAGAGTTCAACATATAAAGCGTGGAGCTGCATCAGAGACGTTGTTATACCAAGCATAAAGTCTGAAAACCTGGACAACAGCATCACACTTTCAAACACAATCTATCAATCTACCATCTACCCCCCTGGGCCCTGGCCACCCCATTAAAAAAATTCTGAGGACCGCCCCTGCACTGAGCTAAGGCTCTGGTTAATAAAAACTTCACCAATCAGTCAACAATTACCTAATTTCTGTTAGAGTTTTTAATAATTTTGCTGCATCCTACAAATATTATCATAATGATGTGTCATTGGATCCAATATTAGTTTCTGCTGGACAGAAAACAGAACATTTTTGCGCTATGGCTCTCAACACAATAACCAACACAGCATTTCATTACTGTAGAGAGAAGTGAGCGAGATCGATGATGCTGTTCGGAGTTGGCGCCCATTCTAGTTTGCGAGCAGACAGGTTTTTCCCTGTAGACAGGAAAGTCAGGGTCCGAGGTGGGAGATGAGGAGAACCGCATGGGCGCAGCAGTTAATTGAATGATCAGAACGTGATCCAACCCGACTCGGGTTTATCCTGAAGTGACCGAGCCCTGAACAAATATTCGTCCTATCCCGGCGCGTTCAGACGGAACAGGACTCCCCCTCCCCATCTCGCACCCCTGACGGTGGGATTCCTCTGCTGGGAAAAACCTGTCTGCTCTCTCTGACCAATTAAATTGACCCACACGTTTAATATGATTAATAAGACATGCAGTATGAGCGACTGGAAAACGTTGCGTGATGTCCCCATTCATTTTTTTGGACTGATCAGTGCCATGCTGCGAGATGCTGTCCTGGGCCGGTGTCGCCCATAGCTAAGTCCGCCACCGGCTGTGATCTGACCTGTGATGGTGGCTGTGATCGGATTGGGTAAAAAATCAGGCCTTCAACATGAATGTGGAAGTATATTAATTCTAGTTTCTCAAGCGGTTGAAAACTAAGATTTATCATGTATATAAATCTTGTGTATATCAAATGTGTCAACGCACTTTATTTAATTGAAACGCCACCACACATACAGTTTGTTACCGTAAAAAAACATTCGACTCACCAGTCTGTGTGCTGATCATCGATGACCAGCAGGACCTTGGGCTTGCGTATGACGGGTTTAGGCGGCTGACTGCTTCCTGCTGAGGCTCCTTCAGCGACTGTTGCTGCTGATTTGGCGTGTGCAGCAGCAGCGACGCTCTGGGCCATCTGAGCGCTCTTCACCACGCTGGAGAAGGAGCTGAGGAAGCTCCCAGGGCCTGATGTCGAGCCTGAGGTCGAGCCTGAGGTCGGGCCTGAGGTCGGGCCTGAGGTCGGGCCAGCGGCCGAGGCCGAGCTCGAGCCTGAGCCTTGAGTCGGCACGCTCGGGGGCTGTCGTCTCTCTGTGGCCGGGGAGGCAGGAGAGGAAGTTGACGATCCTGGCGGGGTCGGCTTCTGCAGATCCATCATGTATCCATTGGGGAGATTGGCCACAAAGCTGCTGTCTGACAGACGCCGGCGGAGGTAGTTCATGGTGCTGGGGCGGTGGGTCGGTCAGGTCAGAGGTTATGGGGAAGAAATCCTGCAAAGGAGATGAAAGAATGGAGAAATGATCAGTTTTGCAAAATCTTATTTGAAATATTTGTTAACATCGGATTATTTGTCTCAACCTAACATCATGTTTTAGTTTAAAAAAAACATGGTATTTAAAAAAAGATTCAGGGTGATGGGAAATGTGTCTCTCTACCCGTTCTTTGCAGATCTACACAATTCTATGACGCTTTTACACAACTTGTGGATAATTGTTTTGATTTCAAGTGGTACATTATATCCCCTGGTTATATTTCTGGGTTTGTTCAATTATGATTTTTTTTGTAAGACAGTCATTTTGTTTTTTCTATGGATTATTTCTTTCTATGGATTGCTGCACTGTAAGCACATCACGGATGCCCATCTTATTGTTTTCCCTCATAATGCCTACTTCAATTCATGAAATTGTAGTTCTCCTCAACTTGAGCTTGCATTAACGTTAAACCTGTGTGCGCGCGTCGGCTTCTTCTGTAAACGTTAAAAAAAAAAAGTCTCCTTTGTGATGATTGAATACATGCATGGGTTGACCGGTGGCCAGGCGACTAACCTCTGAATGCATTAAGTCCCTAACGAGCGACGTCTCTCCGTCAAGAGTTTAATGAGCAGAGATGAAGGACAAGTGAATACTTGGTAAAGAAAATATTTGACAAAAAGGAGCCTGTTGAGGTAGTTGGGGAATTTGATGAAGATGCCTTACCCCGGAGATTTTCCAGAAACATCTAATTTTGGATGTGACCCCGGGGGTTTGGGTCGACCCCGGGGTCGACCCAGAACTCTGTGGAGGGTACTATACATCTCATCTGGCGTGGGATTGCCTCGGGATCCCCCGGGAAAGACCTAGTACGTTTTGCTGGCGGGGGGCGACCTTTTTTTACCCTTCTTCGCTCGCTGCCACTGTGATCGGACCCCAGATAAGTGGATGAAGATGGAATGGAATGAATACTGAAAAAAAAACTTTGTTTTTGTGGCATTTGTTCTGGCATTCAATCATCCCAATACCCACTAATTAAGAGGTTAGAGGTGAAGACACACAACAACAACAAAAAACAGCCAAAGTGTGACTCTGCTGAGCCTGAGTTCATCAGATGAAGTTAACCATGCAGGGCGGGGCAGAATCCTCTGGCTCTGCTGTACTCAGTGTTACAGCAGTGGTGATGCAAATCTGGAGCAATGATTTACCACTCATTTCTTTGTACAGCAGATAGCGTCTGCTGGAGGAAAGGAAACACACATAGAACACAGGGAAGCCAGCGCGGGAGCAAGACACCCTTAAACTTGATTAAAATCAGGCCATTCTCAAATGAAGCTTGCTTGAGATTAAAGTGCATTCGTTAGCGAGGCGTCAGGCGGATGTGTTTGCATCAGTGTTCCTGTAGTTACAGCGGGAAGAGGCTCTCAGAAGCCAGCAGGAGGAAAAGGATGTAGGGCAAATGATTCATCTTGACAAGTTAATGTAGTCAGACAATCACGATCAGGAAGTCGTTATGCGGAGTGAAAGCTGCAGCAAGAAACACGGTAAACCTGACCTCTGAGGGTTTAAAGCATCGTCGTTAGCAACGGCACCATAACTTGATTTCTTATAGTCACAATATTATATTAACCCTCCAATGTCCTCACCAAGAAAACATAACAGTATTTTATTTGAAGCATTTATTGATTGAATATCTTAGACACTCAAATTGTTTAGTCAAGCATTTTTTTAACATAACAGTATAAAAACTGAATAACAGAATTATTTCATGATGAAATGTTGCATTGAATGAAAAACGGTCAAATTATATGAGATCATCTCAACTTTTTGGTAAAGTGTTTTTAACTGTTTAAAACGCCTTTTTTGACTTGTATCACTCAAAAACTTGTTTTTAATGGAAAGACTTTTTGGGTTGAATCAAGTTACATAATTGGCCACAATAAAGTAACTTGATAAAATCTCATTTGATTTAGTCAAATGAGATATTGAGTAAACAAGCGAACACAAAACCAGAAACATCTCCTTACACTAATTTATTACATATATATATTTTGCTAGAGTTCACCATAGCACAGAAACAGCACTGGTCAAAGTTACTAATGTTCTTTTGAAGGCTTATGATGGGGGACTGGTCTCTGTTCTGGTCTTTTCTAGATCTTTGTGCTGCATTTGATACTATTGACCACCAAATTCTAATACAAAGACTTGAAAACTTAATTGGCATCAATGACACTGCATTAAATTGGTTTAAATCCTATTATATGGCAGATCTCAGTATGTATCCTTTAACAATGAATCCTCCATACATAGTGAAGTTACCCTCAGAGTTCCCCAGTGATCTGTGCTTGGGCCAATATTATTCACACTTTCCCTGTTATGATGACACATAATTGCACTTATCAATGAAACCAGGTGAATCTAGTCACTTATCCAACTTAGAGGCGTGTCTCAAAGACATTAAGACCTGGATGACCAGCAAACTTCTTCTTATTAACTTCAGATAAAACTGAACTTATTGTGCTGGGACCCAAACACCTTAGAAACAATTTATCTGATGATATATCTACTCTGGACGGTATGACCTTGACCTCCAGCACTTCTGTGAGGAACCTGGAAGTTATCTCTGATCAGGATATGACCTTTGACTCCCACATAAAACAGATTTTCTAGGAATGCCTTTTTTCATTTGCGTAATGTTTCTAAAATACGACACATTCTGTCTCAAAAAGATGCAGGAAAGTTAGTTCATGCATTTGTTACTTCCAGGCTGGATTACTGTAATACTCTACTAGCAGTTAGTCCCAATAAGTATCTGAAGCCCCTCCAGCTGATCCAAAACGATGCAAGTGCGCTTACCAGAACCAGGTTAAGAGAATATATCTCTTTCATATTAGCTTACCTTCATTGGCTGCCAGTAAAATCTAAAATCAAATTCAAAATCTCACTTACAAAGCCCTTAACGGTCAGGCACCAACGTATCTGAAGGAGCTCATAGTTCCATTTTGCGGTTGGTTTTTGAAATCCATAGAAGCAATATCCTACTTATCAATTGGGAAATAAGCTATAGCCAAGGCTTATGGCTCGACCTTGGTGGCTCCTTTGATCTGTGGTGTCCCCCAGGGTCCATCATTGGCCCTTTACTCTTTGCATAACCATGCTTCAACTGGGTCATATCATCAACATGTTCAGTCAAGTGGCTCAAAGTGTGCTCGACCAAACAGCTGAGCCGAACATTAAAGGGTTAAATTGTAATAGCAGAAGATGGGACCTGATGAAACTGTGTTACAAACTGATGAGTATTATTTTTTGAGATTGAAAAGAACACTATGTGGGGGAAAATGAGATTCTCTATCAGTCTGTGCAACACAAATACATTGTTGATTTGGATCTAAGCCTGAGTATTTTATGACTGCAAAAAAAATGTAATACTTGAGTCTGGGGTTTCAGTGTTTTGCGTAGGACACTATTAGCATGGCTCGTTGCCTTCAATGTGTGTGGAGTGGCTTCCTGCTGGGAAACATGAATATGTGTCAACCATCACAGACATAAGACAGGAGCTCACCAGCAGAGCCTTAGTCACGTTATCTTAAAGTGATAGAAATAGACTGAATGACGGCAAACATCAAGAAATGGATTTTTCCATCAAACAGGGCCGCTGATTGCGATCTCAGTCCTCGCTGTAAATATTTGATCCCATTGGGAAGATAAGGAGCCATGCTGAAAGTCAGCATCTTTACCCCACTGGCAGATTCTACACTTTCTCAACACCCCATAAAATGTTTTCTGACCGCTCCTGAGCTCCTCTGATGCTATTAAATCCTGAAAGGCGTTGCTCCTCCCTTCTAATGGCAGCAGATGCAATCAGAGAGGAAATCCCACAAACCACAGCCCTGTTACTGCTGACCGGCTGACAAACATTGGTGTAAGGCTTCTTCAGTACAGAATAAAATATATCATAAGTTCTCCACGTGTTTTATGATTTTTCAACAATTCCTTTATGGTACGAGTTGTCAGGTTGTCAGGGTGCGAAGAGTAATAAAAGGGATGAGGCTTTAATGTCAAATCATTAGTTAGACTCTAAGTATTAAAGTACTTAGAGTCTAACAGCAGGGTGTCGGCTCAATAGTAAGTAGGAATCACAGGTTTTGCTCGACATTTATAGATCATTATAAAGAGTTGGCGGAGAGCAGGATAAAACCACAGCAAAACTCCGTGTTTTTGAGTACATGCCTTTTTTTTATATTTAAAAATATCAAATTTGAAGGGAGTTAGCATCTCCTCCCTGCTGGTTTTTCATTTCTCATTTCAGTTTGGTAAGAGTTTCCAGTACCGGTTGGTGTTTTGGTAGTATTACTTTAACAGTCTCCCAGGCGTCATATCTGTCTGCTGCACCCATTTATTGTTAAGAACAATCCAGCCACCACCTTTGTTTTATCTACTTACTCCCCTGCGTGGTGACTGTCATCTTTGCTGAGCTCACCGGACAAATACTCAACAGCAAAATGCTTTCTGTCTGCAGAACAGCCGTGTTAAACCCTCAACTATAAAGTGCAGAGGGCCAGAAAATATGGACACTATGGAAAATGTATGGGAACGTTCCAGGGGGATTAATAACTGTTGTTATGAGTCATGATAGGAAAGAAACTCTGACATTTGCCAGATAGAAACAATCTATTGTCTGGATGGGCGTAGTCCTTCCATCACTGTTTATTCTAAGACGCAGTTTGTGGTACATGCCTTAGTGTTCTTGTGTCTGTGACTCTGAAGCTCCATCGATGAGAACCAAACAGAAAATCTGGCACTCCTGCAGCTCGCCGCTAGATCATTCAGGTTTCCTGAATTCTTAGGGGCATAAATAATTGTGTAAATAATGTCGTATCAAATCAGTTTAAGATTATTGGACCTCTGGAGGTTAATTATACTGTAGAGGAACTGCGGGCCCATCGTATGCATCGTTTTCATCTTATTTCCATGTTTTGAAGAAGACTGTAATGCTGTTCTGCGTGGATCTGACCGCTTCCTGACTTTCTATCAGAATAGGGATAAGTAGACAATGAATGAATTTTCATTTTTGGGGCTGAAATGGTCCTTTACAACTATGCAGCATTTTGTTTGACTTCACCAATCAACCTCATCAATGCAATATGTGTAACGCTAAAACTATCTTTGAGTCTGATTAGTCTGATTAGTGTTAACGCAAATCCGATACCTATGTTAATCTAACACACACATGAGCACAGACCGGTTTATCTAATACTTTTTTTAGAGTTATCCAGGATACTGTTTTTATGGTCCTTGCTCCTATTCTTTGTCAACCATGGGTGCCATCTTAATAAAATTGTACTTTTCAGAACAATGATCCATTTTACACCATGAGAATACAGTCTTCCTTGTAGCTAAGCAGCCCACTCCTTATTTTGCTTGTGTTCCTACATTTCACGCAGAAGCCCAAATAACATTCTGCTCTTACCTCTCTGAGAAAACAGTGATGTTAACATCGTGACTCATCATGGAGAGCACTCAGAAGCTGAAAAGGGGCTTCTCTCAAACTGTCATCACGTATTAATCATCTCAACATTAAGGCTGAAGGATTGAATTAATGAAATACCTATTGATCTGTATGAAACCTGTAATATAAGAACACAGTGTAAGCCGGCAGGTGCATTTTGTTACACACAAACTCTAACAAAATGTTTTTTACACATTTGTGTTTGTATTTGTTCTGGGGTTTTTTTACAAGAGATTGGCTATGTGGTGGCCTACAGAATTATTGGGAAAAAAATTGTAGGAAGGGATGCAAAAATGTATTTATTGTCTATACCTATGATCTTTTGTTCAAGTAATTCACATAAAATAATTAAACAAAACATTAGATTCTTATCATAACATAAATATTTTCACTAAAAAGCTGTGCCAAAATCATTGCCACCCCTGGGATATACTGGGACTAAAAGGTAGTTGAAGCATATTTCTGACTTTCTTATTTTTAGGTTCACCTGCTTGAGTGGTAATTCTTAGGAACAGAATAATAATAATCATAATCATAATCATAATAATAATAATAATAATAATAATAATAATAATAATAATAATAATAATACCTTTAATTCATAATGCACTTTACATTTCGATCAAACCTCAAAGTGCTAAAATGTTACAGGATGTTACAGAACAGTAACATCCTGTCTTACTGGGGTATAAATATGAGTTGACACAATCCTAACTCTCCTTGACATTCTTCCCAATGCAGAAGACCAGATGATGTGTGTAGAAAAGTTGTGGAGCTACACAAATTGGGTTATGGATACGAGAAAATCTCTCAACAGTTCTTAATGCCAGCTTCAACGGTAAGATCAATAATCAAGACGTTTAAAGAGACTTTAGATGCATAAAATCGGCCAGGAAGAAGACATGTCTGGAAACTGACCCCTTGCCCTGTGAGGAGGTGATGTGGCAAGAAAGAAAGTCAGAGGGAAAAGCACCTCACACCAACTGTGAAGTATGGTGGTGGATATCTGTGGTTACATGTTGGACATGTTGTTAAAAGACATGCTTCCAGCGTCCCATCAAATACCAAATACCACAATCGTTTGTCAGGAAACTTCTAGTAGGCCGTGGTTGGTCCTTCCAGCAGGACAGTGATCTGAAGCATACTTCAAAGTCATACCACAAACCGTCCAAAAGATTTACCATGGCCATCCCAGAAAGCTGACCTCAACCTCACAGAACATCGAGGGGATGGGCTGCAGAAGATGGTTGGTTTGTTGTGGGAGGTTGTATGGAAGCCGGCTGCGTTATTTATTCATTTAGCTGATGCAACATGTAGAATGCCAGCTTGTGGAGACACTATTAGGCTTAGGCCGTTAACGTCAAACCGCTAACATGCTGAGAAAAAGCTTTCCGTGCACTATAGACGGTTTTTACAGGGCTCTTCAAACAGGACCAGCGCAACCAAGACCAGCGTCAAGACATACATGTATCAAGCTAATGAGGACAAATTTACAATTACAAAGATTTTCCATGCAGATCTACATTAACAAAACAACGATTCAAAAACTGGTCTGTGAATCTTGTTGATTTAAACGCGGCCAGAGGAACATCTTTGAACAGTGAACCCTTTCAGACAGCAGTAAGAGGAATTGCTCAGTGGCACACAGTCTCAGCTCACTCACAGAGTGTCTGCAGCAGCGACAAGCCAGTGAGGCAAGGAGTCACAGTCGAATCGCCGCAGAGGCACCCCACCACCTTTCTCACTGCAGACGCCACATTAGTATCCACACACACATTGAATCAGGAGGGGGGACGACGAAACATTTTTCACTGGTTAAGGCAAATATTCAGAGATGATTTGAATTGAGGGTCTGAACACTAGACAAGAGCACAAGCCACTACATTAAAGAAATAATACCTTTACTGTGACTATAACTACACAATATATATATATATATATATATATAGAGAGAGAGAGAGAGACCAAAAATTAAAACATAACTGTATTGCAAGAGACCTGGTTCGATAGAAAGCAATGCACTCTGCAGTAACCATCAATAAACACGATCTGTGTATATGCTCTTTACTAAGGTGGAAGGTGTTAAGGAACTGTTTACATCACCCACAGTAATTCTAGTAATTCAATACTACTTACCAGGTAAAAACATACATTACCAAAACAGCCAATAAATGACTGTTCTTCCTCATGATTGTTTGTATTAATTGAAATCTGATTAGACCTATACTATGATTGTAGGATTAAACAAAAAGAGAGATAATTAAATGATTTAAATGACAATTAACTAATTTATAATTTTATAATCGTGATAGCTCAGGGTTTAGAATCTACCGCTGGTTGAAGATATGAAGAATAAGGCAAAATAGAACTCTTAATAGGAGCAAAGGACTTCAACCCAACTAGCGCTGGTTGAAGACACGGTGAATTAGGCAGGCAAGCATTGGTAGTAGCAACGAAGGATTCTACCGAACTATAAAATGTACTCAGAGAACGTAAACCTCCGCCAAGGGTCAACCCCACGTCTGAACCTAGTTGGTTTCTTCCTATTTATGACTTATTGCCAACCTATAAATCTACCGACAACCGCAATAAGCTCTATGATTATGTGTAGCCAGTCGTCTCCTGCGCCTTCCACTTCAGTGTCTCATTTCAGCACACTGAGCCCCCCCCCCTTAAGGAACTTCAAAGGAATCAAAAAAACAAAGGCATCCACAAGTATGGACAGAGTTTCAAGAGAATGCCTTGTAACATTGTGACATCACTTCTCCAAACTGTATAATGTAACAATGTAAATTCTTGGAAACACATAACGTCAAAATGTAATCATCTGTCGGATATGCCAAACTTACATCTGGATAAAATGTCATGCAAATCCGTCAATTATTTTTTTCTGTAATTATGCTAACAGACAGAAGGACAACCAAATACAAGTGAATACATAACCTGCTTCCTTGGCGGAGGCAACTAATACTCTTAGTAGCAGCGAATGACTTAACCAAACTAGTGTTAGCGGTAGTGTAGCTGAGGTACTCTGATTACAATTATTATTCTTTTATGTTTATCTGAACATTCTACCAAGTGATCACAAATTGTTGCTCTTTTATAGAAAAAAGATATAGATCCCAAAGTGCCCACGCCTGATCAAACGTCTGGTGTTGAGTGAGGGACGACTTTAAAGCTGCTTTAGTAGCAATGCTCAACCAAACTAGCGCTCACAGTTACAGCGAAGGGCTAAACCAAACACAAACTAGCACTGGAAGTAGCATCAAAACATTTCATGTACAAACATATAGTCCTTTTTAAGTAAATGCATCAACCATTTATAGTAGATATATGACTATAGTCTCTATAAAGTCCATATAATCAGCACCAGCAGAAGACTGATTAAATGTGTCATTCACAACCAACCAGCACCCACATTACTACACACATGTATCAACACTCAAGTCTGCTCCTCACACAGGACATGTTTCTCTCTGAACAGATTATTTACAGAGAGGATTTGGAGATGAATCATTTCACCAGAATTTGGAGGGATCATTAGTGGCCTTTCATGGTCATGGTGAGGAAGATCTGTCAGAACACAAAATAAATAGCTGGTTTTAGAGGAGATATGTCTGCCTTCTGATTGCCCGATTTCATGGTGTTTACATGACAGTATGGCGTCACCATCATCAATATTCGGAGCTGAGCTATAGGCTTCCAGCAGTCCATCGCATATGGAGGAAGGACTAAATCACAATAAATCACTTTACCAAACTGAAAGCCTCAGAAAGGTACGTTTCCAACAGTACTTCAAATATTGTTGTTTGAATAAAAAAAGGCTTAATGGTTAGAAGACACTAAAAAGTACAAATAATGTAACATGGCACTTTTCTTACTGAATATTCCCACTTCAAAGAGCAGTTAGAAGAGCAGAGAGGAACAACGTTGTCTCTAAAACTAAATTAAATCTAAATACAGAGGTTAAAACCCACCCTTTCTGGTAGATCCAACGGATATCTGAGAGTTGGTACACTGAAAAGAAATATCTCTTGGATATACTCAACCTTCAATGTCCAGCTCAACTCTTTGGTTGAGTAAATTTGGAGTCTTTATTTCTTATTGCAAAATGTGTGTCACTTTGCTGTTTATAATATGAACCAGGGGCAGCATGCTAAAGCTTATCTAATTAGAACGGACTATGTTCCACTAAACACATTTCATCGGTACCTAATCCTACAAGTTAGATTTTTTGTTAGTGTTTAAAAACTTACTTGACCAAACAATTTTACATTTTGTGCTTAATTTGAAGCGTGTAAGTTATACAAAGTAATAATTTTCTTGGCTAAGACATTAAAGTGCAAATTTTTTAGTATGTCATGTCGTTAAGAACTACTTAAGGGTTAGGGTTAGGGTTAGGGTCAGGCTCAGTGGGTAGTGTGGCGTCTGGGATTTGAACCAACCAGGTTATTTGAACCAGCTACCAGACGTAGGGTTTTTTCAGGAGCAAAACCTGAAACCCTAGCTCCCCGGGCGCTTCAAAGGGGCTGCCCACTGCTCCGTAAGGGATGGGTCATGGCATAATTTCACTATGTTGTACTGTGTATGGCTGTGTGTGATCACTAAAGGATACTCTATAAAAATGCCTCATTTTAGATTCACCAACTCGTCCAGACTGCATGTCTTTGGATTGTGAGATGAAGTTGGAATGCCCGGAGAAAACACACACCAACAAATGGAGAACATGCAAACTCCGTACAGAAAGGTCCCAGGTTTGGGATTAGAACCAAGAAACATCTTGCTGTGATGTGATGATGCTAATTACCACTTTATCATGCGGCCAAGCTTCAATCCAGAACAAAGATACAGCATTTTTCATAAACAGGACATAAAATTGGACTTTTTTTTCATCCTTTTGCCTTTCAATGAATCATATTGACTTTATTTTATCCTGCAATATGGTCTAGTGAGATCTTGGGAAGTGGGGGGGCTTTCCGTCTTCATAAGCAAAACAAAAACTGTTGTCATTGTGTTCAGAGGTTTGCTAAAGAAAAAAAGAGGAGTGGATCCCATTGAGGGTCATGGGGGAGCTGGAGCCTATCCCGGCTGACATTGGGCAAGTGATTGGGTACAGGAGAGGTCACCAGTTCACCCCAGGGTCAACATGTGGAGACATAGAACCATTCCCACTTTCAATCACACTTTCGGTAATTTAGACTCACCTATATTGCATGTTTTTGGGAGGTGGGATCAAGGTGAAATACCCAAAGAGAAAGGCCCCAGGGTCCATGTTAAAACCTGTTCAGATAAGTGGTTACAGGAGATGGATGGATGGATGCTAACATGGATCACAGAAATGAATGGGTGAAAGACGTGCATCTATCTTTAATCCAAATTTGATTGGGTAGCTCCCCTGACCTTAAATCAAGTTTACGGATTTTACTATGGCGATGTCAAAACCCGCCCTACTCTACCTCTAATCGGCTTGGCACATTTGTGTTCTTCTGTTTCCTTTGTCAGCTTCTCTTAAAATGTTTAAAATGCTCTTTTAATTTTAGAAGAGTATATATTAGCTTTGGCGAAGAATGTCAGCGTATTTAGGACCTACCTACATATTTTAGACTTTAGACTAAGACGTTGCAGGACGCCAGATCTCTTTCTAGGATCAATGGTTAGACAGCTGTTGATTCATCAGACGTCTTCAGGAATGATTGAGAGCACATGAGCCGCAATAAACAACTCTATGAGCCATAGTTTCCATCGTCCCCCAGCAGCAAATAGTGTTGTCCATCCAGCTACAGCCTTGAGATATTCACCAACAGTCGTTCAGAGACGACACGTCGCCCTGAAACATCCCCACATCATTGCACAACCGATAAATCAGTGTAAAACATATCCTCTATCCCTCCAGTGATCCTAGTGGAGGATGTTCAACCTACAAAATAACCTTAAAATAACAATAGCATAATTTGTAGAAAGTTCATACTATGACTATATAAATGTTTGAGTACCTTAAAAATCAATTCTTCATGGAAGTGAAAATAAATTCAATTTTGTAGAAAGTTTATCATATCAAAAGGCGCTGCTATGCATCATGCCTAAAATACACATAAAGGTGCGTGATGCTAGTATGTATTACATCCTCTCGGTACCTTTTATGTGGATGACAATAAGAAAATTCACCTTTTCAAACACCTGTAATTACAAATGTGTATGACATTGTCAGATGCTAGGCTCCGCTGCTAGCTACGGCTGCGATTAAATTATTATTACTGCAAGTGTAGCTCACACATCTAAGTGCCACAAACGGAAAAACAAATGTTGACTATGTGAGGAACATCATCAACGTGTGTAGCCAGTCAGAGGCTGAGTAGGGCGAGTAACAGCATTGCCATGGTAGATTTGCCAAATTTAAAACCTCTTTAGAGCATTTAATCATCTCTAAGCTCATTGATTTTTCTGTGTCATTTACTTTTCTGTTACCGCTCTCACTAGAATTGACTGTCTGAAGTGGTTTTTAGTTGCGTATGCTCTAAAAATCAGTGCTGGATCTACGGCCCCTGACCCCCTAGCCCCATCTGGTGGATAAAAATAGCTATTCATATTATTTTATATACTTTGCTTACAATATTGTTCCATGTAATATTCCAATATATTTTATCCATGATATACTCCAATATGCACCAGTCAGCCATAGCATTACAACCACCGACCGATGAAGAACAGAATAATATTGATTATCTCGTTGCCATGACACCGGTCCATGGATGGGATACTTATGTCAGCAAATTAGCATTTTGCATGTTTGTCCTGAAGCGTAAAGATCCGAACAACTTCGACAGTGGCCAAAAAGTGATGGCAAGACGCTCAGGTCAGAACACCTCCAGAACCGCAGGTTATGCTCTTGGTCAGCAGTGGTTAGTACAAAAAGGGTCTACGGAGAGATAGCCGGTGTATAACATGGCGTTCAAAGGCTAGCCTGTGTTGACTGATCCCACTAAAGAACAATTGGTGCAACAGATTGCTGCAAAAATGAAAGTTGTTTTTTGATAGAAAGGTGGCTCAATGTTGGGTCTGCCCAATATTAAGCAGGTGGTTTTAATATTACGGTGTATAGTATACTACATAAAAGTGTAGTATAAGAAGTGGAGAGTCAGTGGGACACTAGCTAGTGAACATGATGAAGCGTTTAGCAGCTGAGGAGCTAAAAGGGAGAATATATGTTTGCCTAGTTACTGTACGTTTTGCTCCTCGCGCGATCTGCGAAATAGGCAAGTATTTGGCTGACAATATTGTATTTAAACGTTGACACAACAATTCGGTCCTCATAGATTGTTTCCACAACAACCAGTAGGGGAAAAGTAAAAGAACTGTTCTGACTGGGTTCAATTTCTGTAGGTGGGTTTATCAATAAAATAAAAAAAAAGTGGTTATAATCTTATGGCTGGTAGAGTTTAGGTAAAATATCAGCTTTAACCGGTCTGAGATGAATCTGAAAATGATGCACACGTCATAAACTGACTTTATCGTCCATCCCCCACCTCCTCTTAATGATTAAATGGTTCCCCCTTCCTCCTCCTCCTCCTCCTCCTCCTCCTCCTCCTCGTCTCCCTCCTCCTCCTCCCCTCCGGTGGGGTGAGTGAGAGCTGCAGAGAGACGGCAGAGGGACTCCCTGCTGGAGCACCACCATCCTCTCTGCGTTCACAGCTCCGACCACCACGTCACATCCGACCGCCAGAACATCTCTCTCTGCCAGGAGGACGGAGAAGAAGCGCCTCCATGTCTGAAGGGGCGTCTTTCTCCACCTTACACCGCCGGAAGCAGCAGGAAACCCACGCGACCAGATGTGTCGGGGATGATGGTGGGAATAAACGCGTAGCTTATTTACCTGAGCGGTGGTCAGCGATGAGAGTGGTCCTCTTCCTCCTCCTCTTCTTCTTCTTCTTCTTCTTCTTCCTCTTGCTCGTACTCTTGTTCTTTGATAATGATGGTGATGATGTTGATACTACTGGCTCTTCTTCTGCTCTCTGGTCCACAGTCCTCCTCAGCCTCCCAGACAAGCCCTCCCACCCTCTCTCTCTCTCTCGCTATCTCTCTTTCTCTCTAACTCTCTCTCTCTCTCTCTCTCTTTCTCTCTAACTCTCTCTCTCTCTCTCGCTATCTCTCTTTCTCTCTAACTCTCTCTCTCTCTCTCTCTCTCTCTCCACAATGCATGCCGGGAACGTGAGAGATGTAGTGGATTCATTACTGCAGTCGATCCTTGAAGCTCATTGGCCAACAGGGAAATTGAAACAAAATCAGACAATAGTAGTTACAATAACGATGATTATAATTATTATCAGTACTATTATTCTTATAATTATTCTAAATATTAACATATACATACAGCTAAATAGTTATCACGTCATCAATTTCATTGTAAAATATATTTATTGATCAATGATCTTTTCTGATTATAATCATCAATGAGTAGTAGTAGTGTGCAAAGTAATCAGATAACAATAATTGAAAACAATCAGTCAATAGTAATAATAATAATAATAATACATTTAATTTATAATGCACTTTACATTTGGATCAAATCTCAAAGTGCTAGAATAGTATATTAGAATAGTAGTAATAATAACAAAAATAATTAGTAGTAGTAGATGTTGTGATGGTAGGGGTAGTACGCGTAATAATTAGATAATAATTACAGAAACAATCATTAGTTTAGATGAGATCAGTAATAGTTGTAGTGGTTATTGTTGTCTAAAATCATGCATACTGCTAATACCACTACTACCACAACAAAAACAACAACAATATATGTTCAACTGAAATAATCCTATCAAATGGGTAACTTGGTTTACTTATGACAGTTAATCATAAGTTAATGACAAATATTGTTATAATCAAAGCTTGTTGTTATTTTTACATCCCAGAGCGGCCAAAGAAGTATGGATGGATAGGTGCAAAGATGATTCATGTGGAAGAGAACAATTTATTCCTGATTCAATTCATTGATAATGCAGAAATGTTAATATCAATAATATCGTAGTAAAATCCCAAAGAGTGTATGAGTGGCTATAGTGGAAAATAAAAACACTAATTCTTGTAAAAAAAATATAATACAATAACATAGAAATGCCAATCCTGTTTCTAAAGTACAAAGGTTCATTGGTGCATGGTTGTGTGTTCGCTACATCAGTGTGTGTTTATGTCCTGGCCAGTAGATAAATCAGTCTTTAATGGGATGAGAGAACTAATATCCCAACAATAATTGTATTTTTATTACAATGTAATTATAACGGTCTGTTCAATAAAAAAAATTAAAAAATCCTTAACACTTCCAACTTAGTCAGAAAAACCCTGTAAGAGTCTTCACAAAAACAAAGAAACAAGTAACACAACCATATCACTTTGGTGATATCACTTTTACATGAATGGTTACTGCTCCTGATGAGCATGGTGCGCCTGGCAAAAAAATCCTCGTACTAGTCTAGACATCCTTCTGCTTGGAGCTGGAATGTGCTATTGGAAACTCCCAGAATCCTCAGTATATATGAAACTAATCCTATTCTAAAACCGTAGCCCATTAAATTTATTGTAATCTCATTCATTTTCATTCATCAACAATGTTTATAATCTGCTACTGCATTCATTGTTAAGTTTAAAAATATGAGTCTCTTACATTGTTGTCTGTATTTGCTCATTAAAATTTCTAGTTTTATGACATTTATTTCCTTTCTTTTTCCTGTAAAGCACAATGACTTACTGTGTTGTATGAAACCTGCTATATAATTACAACGGGCCCTTCCAGCACTGTAACAGCAGAGACACAAAGTGAGCCTATAGCTGTTGAGGATAATAGACTATCAGTGGCTCAAGAGGCGGATATTTCCCTCCAGACTTACTGAAGCAATGATGGCAAAAGCCATTCAAAAAGATCGGTCGCTCTTTCTTTCCTGAAAAAAAATGAATACATAAGCAACCATCTGCTGTCGTTGTCACATTTAAAGGGTTATCATGACTACAGTGTGTTATGCTGCCTGTAAGGGGCGAGAATAATTCTGCTATTTCACATGGAGGGAAAGATTATAGTCTAAAAGTGTTGTTCTGATTAGTCACACCAATCATCTTTTATTACATGCAGGTTTCATCACATTACACAAGGATTCTTAAGACTTTTTACAATAATTGCGAAGAACTTCCTGAACTTTAAAGAACATTTGTTTTTTGATAATAAATTTATAGAGACCGGTAATACAGCAATGTTTCATCAGAGTGTAATCGGTGTATTTATTATAATAAAGTTATAACTAATTTATTACAAACAATCACATGCTGCATTTCATATTTTGATCATTTACATTTCCTCATTATATTCATGAAAAACTATTTTCATTCATCATGCGATCAGAACTAAACGGTGTTTTAACGTTGTCGAAAAAACTGCTAAATGAATTTACTTAATTTTACTTTGCCATTAATCATTTTATCTAAGTCCGAAAAACATTTTTAAATTAAGCTAAGTTTAAAAAAAACACGGATTTTATCGTGTTCATCGATGCTGACATTGCGTTTTCCTCTTTCACAGCCAATGACAGAGCTCGATACAAACCATGTATAATGTACAATGAATAATTTCTTTGTTGTTGGGTCATATATATATATATATATATACATACATATACATTCATATATACATATACACATGCACATACACGAACCCTTTTTTTAGTGCATGTTTCTACCATTATTTTTAGTTTTTTAGTTTTATCTGTCAATATCTAAACTCTCTGCTCACAAGCAATTGCATCTAATTATCGTTGTTAATAGCTAATGGCACTTAATGATTGCCAAAAGTAATAAACCCACCCATGTTACTACTCCAGCAGTACCTACTCCTATAACAAAAAACTGTACCATTTAGTGATCAACCAGTTAATCTCATCAACATTTCAAATGCCATTACATAGAGTAATAACTTCAATGTGTGCTATAAGAAACAACATGAGGAAGAAAAGGCGTTCTATGTGCATTCTTATGTTCCAAATGATTTTAGGAAATGCATGACTTTTCTCTAAATATACTTTCTTGTGCAGTTTGAAACATGTCTTCAGGGATGAATCTGGCTTCTTTTATCCTGTTTTCTCTAGCCAACTCCAGAAGGAAACAATATCACAATACACTGTTGTGTTGCTGTTGGTAAATGATTTAAGATGGGTTAAATATCTGCACCTTGGAGAGAACATGACATGTAACAGCTGCCACTGATGTAACAGAGTGTAATAACAGCTCTATTACCCTTTTTTAAGGCCACAGTCTGCAGATGTGACGCCAGTGAGGACTCTCCGCAGGGTCAAAAGAGAAATTCCTTAAAACTGATGCTAAAAAACTATGCTCGGTCGTTTTTTTTACATAATTTAGTATCATAATTTAGTTTAACTTCAGGAGTTCATTAGATGCTTGACTGTTTATATGCCAGACTGAGTAATAATGAGCGCACAGAAAGTCTAATTAGGAATCTACAGTCCTACTCTGCCGTGTGTCGGGGGCTCAGTGTGTGGGTGAGAGGGCGGTCTGGCCTGATTACCAGAACTGTACAGGGTTGTCGAATATCAACCCCCCGCGTGTCCTTCGTGGTCTCCTCTTCCATTCCTTTCTTCGGTTTCGTGTCCTCCTGATGGTTCCCCCACGCTCCTGGCCATGGCGCCGGTGTTGTGGGCATTTCCCGCTGTGTGCTCCGCGCTCTCCATGGTGCCGCCCCCCCTCGTTCTGTGCCACCGCTGAGCTGCTGTGCGTTACGGCCCAACCGTTTGTTGGTTCTTGTTGGTTCTGGTGCGGTGGAGTGTCAGGATGAGGGCTGGGCTGCCCCTCTGCTCCTCTGGTTGCCCCGGATGGCTGGGCATTACAGACCTCGTATAATGCCCTGCGTGAGTTTAGCACACATGGTCAAACCAGTAGGGACACATTCTTGTATTATGCACAGGAGGGCCTGGGGGGCAGGGAATGTTGTGTGGGTGTTGTTGCAGGGAAAGTTGAGGCACAGAAGTGCGCCTTGGCCTTCTGCGTTGATCACTTCCACCTAACTATCCCTCCAATTCCAATCGACCACACCTACTGTGATGAACACTCAGTGGGGTTTTCACATAGCAGATTCTAAAACATATGTTTCCAATTCAAGACTTGGTAAACATATTCTGAAAAAACTAGTTTAGGGTGGGCATGGATTGTTAGCACTTGGCCCAATTGGGCACAAGAGAGGCCACGATGAACTGTGGGTGGATTCGAGGACCTCGAGGTAGCTCTCTCTCTCCCGTTGGCCCATCTCTCTCCCGTTGGCCCCATGCGTCTCCAGCTGGTGTCCTGGTGCCCATGGGGTCCGGCTCTCAGTAGCCCTCAGGTGTAAGGGCTCGCCCTGGGGGACATCTGGTCTATCCATTTTTGGGGATACCTGGTATGACAGGGCTTGACCTGCAGCAGGTGGGTAGTGGCGCCATCAATGCCTTTGGTCTGACCTTTTGGCTAAGGTTGAAGTGGGTGTGGGGCTGGGTTTTGGGCGTCCCAGCTGGGTGTGGGGGGGAGCATGGTCTGGCATTTATGGCATGGGGCTGAGGTTCTTGGAGATCGGCGGCTCATAAATCGCCTGCTCCTCGTTTGGGTGCTTTGCCTTCCATGGCGTGGCCTCGCAAGTTGCATGGGTCTATCATCATGCCCACCTCTTCCTGGTGGCCGTTGGGCAACTACAATACTACATGCAGACAGAGAAAAGGAGGAAGACAAAGAGTGGAAGAAAAAGCAGTCTACAGTCCCACTACAAGATCTGAGACGGCAGAATCATAAGCACAAATATGGATTAAGAAAACTTAATTAATTCATGGACAGCAGTGCGAATGCAAGTTCAAATACAAGGGTTGTGTTGGAGCTAATTAGACTTTATTGAGAGGCAGATTCCAGCCGGATGGAGGCAAACGGTATAAGGAGATCTTGCAGCACGGTTTATTGTAAGATTTCATTTTCAAGCCTCTCTTTATGGCGGTTTAATGGTGTCAGTTTAGATTCGGGACATGATTATTGTGAATACATGTGAATATTAAAATAGCGACACTAGCAGGGACACATGTCCATCCAAAGGACATCACAAACGTTGTCATCAAATCACAGTGGGACACATCTGCGTACAGCAGCTGGACAAAATAGAGACTTAGATAAGTGTATAGCCGCGGGGGACAGACCGTCTGTCTGCCTGCATTAGTTTATTGTCATTATAATTATCAAGACCACACTTCCTATTATTCCTGTTCTTGTTGTCCTCAAGCCAGGAAGTCCGGCCAGGAACACCTAATTTAAATAGCATATCTTATTACTATATATAGCTTTGCAAAAAAATATTTGCAAGAAGAAAAGAAAAAAAAAAAAGAAGAAAAAGGTTGTTGATGCGTCTCCAGCTTTGGACTCTTAAATTCCTCGTTGCATCTAGTAAAGTTGAATGAAAGGCAGGAAGGTGGACTAGTGAGAATAGAGGGAGTAGAGGTTAAGAAGCTGCAGGAGTTGAAGTACTTGTAATGCATTGGTCTCTGAGCCGTACCATACCTTTCTGGAAATGTTGTTTAAATCAGGTCTTATTTTGTGAGTTATCCTGCCAACAGGCAAACAAACAAACAAACCAGCCACAGAAAAACATCACATCCATGATGGAGACCATTATCACTACAAATTCGTGCTGAGGCTGTCCGGAATCGAAATTAGTTTTTGAAGGATCACAATTCACTGCAAGGGAACAAAGAGAACCTCTAAATGGGATCCAACCTATAATGAATCAGGAAATGTGTTGACATGATCAAAAGGGGAAAATGTGTATCACCTTTTAATCGACACACATTTTAGGACGTAGAACACACTGAATGTAACCCAGATTCTAATGTCAAATTGGCCAATTGTGTTTGTGTCTCTACAGCCGATCACACCAATGTTCTGGTTTTCTAATGACTGCTGTGTTTTGTGCGCCATGAAAAGATTTGATAAGACTTGCTTTTAGCTCTTCATTATCAATTTACACCCTCGCTATGGCATCTTATAACACTAATAGTTATGTTAGCTATGAAGCATTTGGATGCTAAGGTTAGCTGTTGTATGACGGTAGGAAATATGTTGTTTTTCCTTGATATATGGCTCCATGTCCCCCCGTTTATCAATTTCATCTCTGCTGTTTGCAGATGATGAGGTTCTGTTGGCTCCATTGGTCCGTTTGCAGCGCAAACGGGTCAGCACCTCCAAAATCTGAAAAAATGTGTTTTTCGTAGGAAGCTCCCCCTAGTGAGTAAAATATAAGCTATTAGAGTAAAGAAATATGTATACAAGATATATCTCCTTGAGTCGATTCATATGCACAATTTTGG
This sequence comes from Lophius americanus, assembly GCA_037951165.1. Taxonomy (NCBI): domain Eukaryota; kingdom Metazoa; phylum Chordata; class Actinopteri; order Lophiiformes; family Lophiidae; genus Lophius; species Lophius americanus. Next base: position 1,745,226 of record JBBDHG010000098.1, on the reverse strand, counting down.
ACTAAATCACAATCTTTCTAAAAAATCAATCCAGCTCTTCCTCACATTAACGTCTATGTGGATAGACATTTTGAAAATGATCCATGAAATAGTTTTTGAGTTATAACGTTAACACAAATGATCTGCAGGAGACGCAGCGATGACAAATCCCTACTATCCCCGATTTGTCGGGGATATAATTAGTGTGAAAACTGAGATCAGGGGTAGCCACTGACAGCATGAGATGAAGATACGTGATGAAGATACGTTTACCATCAGCCTTTAATAATTGTCTGATCAACAGGTGCAGGATTGATCTCACTGCAATGAAACCATCCAGAAACTCAACACACCCTCCTGCTCATTTGACTCCATTCCATTCACCCTGGGGTTTAGTTGCCTCCAATGCATTCTTCCATCTGCTGGAACAAAAATACCATGACTCAGCAGATGCATACACAACAAACATCAGGAGGGGTGCACGCAAATAACGGGGAGGAATCATATTTAATTCATTAGCTCCCATTTTCCGATACGCTGAGGACTGGATGCTCCACGAGGGCGGCTCTTGAGGATCTGATTCGTCTGCCCGGAAACAGCATCTGCTGCGGGGGCACGGCAGAGAGGAAGACGCTGCTTTGGCTGGTTAATGTCATTGGATTACTGTCACTGGGTGGGCTGTTGCATCCTGCAGGGCACAGCTGCTTTTCCCATAAGGGAGCTCCCTCTTAATGGGCAGCAAAGGCATGACGACACACTAGGGTGGAGAAACTGATGCAGTAATAGTGACAGCCACATGCATTTTCGCCCCAGGAATTGTCTTCTTGTAATCTACTGCGCACTTGGAGCTTTTCTGCACAAAAAGGCTATGTGTTTTTTATTCCGTCATAAAAGTCACGTTGACATGCAAACAAATTCTCATTGGTGCGTAAACACAACAGAAAGGAGTGCATGTATGAACCTAACTGCTATCCTACGAACCTGAACCTAACTGCTAGGATGGATGAATCAAGATGGTGAATAAAACACTGATCCCGTCTACATTTAGTGTGTCATTTAAATTTACGTTCAATGCAAACACAAGTTAACGGAACAATTATTTGGGAAATGGCTACAATTAAAGTTACAGTGGAATAGTAATGTTAAGCCAATTAAACCTTCAACAAATGAATTATCCATGCAAGTACCCATTTCCTATAAATTAAAAACCTTCATTTAAAATTTCTAACTCAAGCTATTGGCTGTGCCACTTGTTTAAAACCACTTTTGGGTTCCAGAGCTACGCCGGAGCTTCTCTTAAAGCAATGATTACCAGAGGAATTGCGGGTCATGGTGGAAACACTGGTCATGTTTTGCTTGCCTGTGGTCATCTGCAAGATTAGAGGTCACCAGGTTCTTGTAGAGTTAGCACCATTACAGATCTGACATGAAGAGGAAGGTGTGTTATAGGGTGTGGCCTGGAATGATGGTGGAATCCCACCCGGGGCAACTGCACAATGCGTTCTCGTCGCATGACGCACCGGCTTTACCGTCTAGCAAAATAGTAGCCTGGCATTCAATTTTTCATTATGACCAAATACACCATCATGTATGATTCATCATGATTCTCTTGGACACTTTTGACTTTCAAATTCATTTCCCATGTATGATGTCCTTAGACCTCACCTCAAATAATAATTGTATAGGTACCTGTTTTTATGCTTACTTTCCATTAGAACAAAAGCAACAAACCCAGATGGAAACGTTTCGAAGACAAAATAAAGTCTTTTCTTTTTCTCTCTTGTGTCAAAAGAGACTAAGTACTTAAAAATATAAACCAGATTTATGATGCCATCCCACCTGGCAAATTTGGTACAACTGCTCTCTTAGTGTTATTTGAATAAATGAGCCACACGGACCTTGTCGCATGCGAAGCAAGTGGACCGAGACGACCGGGAACAGATGGGTATCGCTTCAGCTCGGATTCCGGTTCCTAATGTGCATGGAGTCATCAGAGGGAAATGTCCAATCCGTAGCGGATTAAGCAAGAACGTTAAAGGTCAACCTACTTCGGCAAAGGTGAATACTGGATTACTGACACCAATCATTCCTCCCTGTGCTCTCTTTTCTAACAATAACACCGGTTCAGAACATTTATCACACGTCTTCTTCTGCCAATCAATGGGGCATTTGGATGATAGAAATCTGTGTTGTTTTGATGAAAACAAGGCTACTCTATAAATACCATTAAAAGGTCCACCAACAGTTAAAGTATATGGCCATAATATTCATTAAAGTTATTAATCAAACCAAAATGACCCAAATTATAAACTTCCATTGTGGTCCTCCAAACGTCATTAACCATCTCCAAAAAGCAGACATTGGTCCAGAATTCACCGCTGCTCTTAAGCAATGACGCAATGAGGCTTCTTCTGGTCCGTCGTAGGGGACGAGGGAGGTGGGGTGGGTTGGTTCGAGCATGAGAACGGCGTAGGTTTATAAAAAGATGTAACGGGTGCTGGAGCTGGTGCTGGAGCTGGAGCTGGTGCTGGAGCTGGTGCTGGTGCCGGTGCTGAAAAGAGCCTGTACGGGGTTTTATACTGCAGCAGGTACTCTGGGTAGATCTGGCGCTTCTCAAACACAACATATATGGAGGGGTTTTCAACGTCGTCTACACAGCTGTCATAGAAGTTTAGGTCCTGGCCGTCCTTAGACGGAGGCTGACAGTAATTCTTGGACCCCTTGGTGTAGTGTCCCACCAGCACCCGTGCGATGAACATGGATTTGACGACCGAGTTGCTGGTGTACCTGTGAGCTAACTTGGCATCTCGAGCGAAGTAACTACCTAGGTTTGGACAAAGAGAGAGAATTATGATTTTTGGGTTAGGGTACGGTGATGTCATAGATCTCTCTGTGGAATGATACTAGGAGCATTACAATGATCATGTGTTCACACAAGAACTTGGAAACTGAGGGGAGGGATTTCATGAAAGGGAACAATTTTGGTGTGGAGTCAGATCCTGGAGACTTTTTCCAATTTCCTTAGTATTACATGAAAACTAATTTCCACTGAAATCTGTGGGCGGTTGGAGCATGGGTCATGGCTGAACAGACAATTGTAGGATCTGCCTTGGTGAAGGTGTGAGCTCTGAGTTTATACGTTCTCTGACATCCTCAAGTATTCAATTTCATGTCATGCCCAATAAACACCAAGAGTAATGAAGGCCGAAGGAAGGTGTGTGATCAATTGGGCCTTTTTTGAAAGTTTGATTACCTCCACCTCTCATGGGTAGTATCTGATCAAATTAATCAGAACTATCATTTTGGCCATAAACTGTTTACTGACAAAGAAGCTAACATGTCAGGATTGGTTTAATAACTGATTGAGTAAGGATGCTGCAGCGACAGCACATCTTCTGTTATCCAATCATTTGCCCATCAACTCACCTTTGCCATAAGCAGTCCCATGAGTTCCGCACAGATCCCAAAAGTTGCTTTCGCAGAGGACCTCCACGTAATTATTGTCAGTGCCATGGAAAAGCCTTTTCTCCCTCACGCGGAGCCCACCATTCCTGCTCGTCATCAGGGTTTTCTGCCTTTTCTCAACAAAACACACCATGAAACTTGAATTAAGTGGATGTAAAGTGAGAATTTAAGATGTAACTTTTGCTGAAAAGCAGCCACTGTATGCACACGTGGAAAGTATCTAGATTAACTCTTCTAGTTAAAACACTAGTAATAGAAACTAAGAGAACACTTCATTCTCACTGCATAACAGAGTCAGTTTAACTTCTGGGATATCAATCTGTCCAATTAGGAAACGTAAACGATGCTGTTTCAGTTTCGACTGCTTTGTTACAAATGAAAGGAACAACAGGTGGACAGGAGAGGCAACAACAAGAACACGCTCCAAAAAGGGAATAGCTCTGCAAGTGGTAGCCAAAGAATATCTCTCTACTCAAGCTTCCTGACTGATTTTCTACGGTTTTACATATTCTAGCACTCGTCATCACTGGTAGCATGATGCAGTACACAGCGGCCCAGGCGGGTTGCAAAGGAAGTCCTGCTGCTCCAAGATGGCACATCCCAAATGGGACGTCACAAGAACGGTTGCTGCGACTGCAGTGAACAATATGCCTCCTCCCAGATATTGGGCTCTCTGTTTTCATTAGAACCAAAATGTGACAACAGTGATGTTTGACTTTGACAATGACCCATGCTATTGCGCTCTAGTCTAGTTTAACTCTCCACTCAAATCAGAATAACAGAATGATGATGACATCCTGAACTACAGTTGAGGCCTCGACAAAATGACCTCCAGCGGTCTACTGGTGTGCATGTTTCTAACCAGAATATGACACCATGAGGGTCTGAGGTACTCTAATGAGCCCAGCACTCACCGCCCAGGACCATGCAGCTTGTCTGGCATTCTCGGAGTGTCACACAGACTTCCACGTTAGCCAAAGATGCACTGACTACTGTTGGGTACCGGGATTAGATCCTCAGACCCACTGTCAGACCTTAGACTGGTGCAAAACCCTGCCTCACGAAACCAACTATGTTTAGACCAGGGGTGTCAAACTCAATCACAGAGGGCACCAAAATTAAAAATGGAGTCCAAATCGAGGGCCGAACAGGAGTAAAATTGGCCATGTTGAATCTGTGGTATTATGAGAAATTTATTCTTATTTTGTCTTCTAATTTTATAGAATTCTGAACAAACCAACAGAATAGAAAAAACTCAAATTACAGATTCAATTCAAACTAGATCTGTAGAACTCATATTTATGTCTGCCTCTGTATCAGCAGTTTCACAGAATAATTTCAGATGAAAAGGTTTTATTCACAGGCATCAATAACAGCCAGAAAACTACATTTTAAACGTTACAAATGTCTCTAACACCAATCGGTTTTTAATTAACAATATCAAGATAAAGGAACTTTAAATGACCCTTGGAAATTGGCTGGGCTGATTCGGCGTTTCTTTCTCATGTCAGCGATAAACAGTTAAAGTAGAATGCTGCTCCTTGACGTCTGCTCCTGCAGTCAGGAGCAGCAGCTCCTCAGAAAACAGTAAGGTTCATGAACAGCCTGCAGCTTAATTTCACATTAAATGTAGGCAACTCAATTTGTTTTCTTGTTTTTAACGCAACAGCACTGAAACATGTTGAACGACGGTCATGAACACACCTCGCCAGTTAATCTGACAACAGAGGAGTGGTGAGAATCGCTGGCTCTCTTGATTGACGCGCCGGTTTTCGCAGTGCATTCTGGGATTTATAGTATATCTGCCGTTTTGCTGTATGCCAGCTGGCCAGTTATTATAAATATTAGATATTGCCTTAAGGTTGTGTATAATTGCTGTGCCGGCCGGATGTGGGTTCCCTTGAGTTTGACACGTGGTCTAGACAGTTACTGGATGATGAAGGTATTGATGCCGTTGACATATCCTCATGTTCCCAAGACCTGAATCCAATTGACCTCTTGGACGTTATGTATAGCTGCATCAGACGCAACCAAGTAGAAAGAGATCAGTGATGTCCTGATCCAGATGTGGGAGGAGATCCTCAGGACACCACGTTAAGAGTTTTATATCAAGATGGATGAATTTCACACACGACAGAAAAAGCCACTAACATCTGTCTTTTATTGTCAGTGGGTCCGTTCACATAGCCCTGAAGCATTATTCCATCTAAATCATTACTGAAGGACTGATTTTATATTCAATGTCAATTTACAATGACAACGACCCACGTTTGTGGATTTGTGTGCAAGATGGGGTTTAAAAATGGCGCCAATCTCATTTTAACACCCTGACAGTGAGGGTTCTGAGCAAAGACAAGAACCTGACTACAAAGATTTACTGCTCACAACACATGGAAATCACATACTTACCGCTGAAATACTTCCCAACGGGCCTTGTTCTGAATCCTCTCGATTGTGGTGACATCACAGTCTGTCACGGTCGCACAGAAAAGAGCCTTGATCTCTTTGAACTCATTTGAGGAGTGGTCAAGGGAGACCCTCTGATAAACACAGAGCAAAGACAGAAAGATGTTATATTTCCATTGCAGAACATGTATATGCTCCTTTTGGTGGGAGCCATTTTCAGTCCACAATGAGTAACTTGACTGGGATACAAGATAGTACATCCTGCTTTATCCATCACTGCTGAAGAGGAACCAGAGCCACGCCAGCAGCAATACTCACGCCCGATTGCCACAAGGAGAAAATAATGTCTCCTCAGCAGAACACAACTGTATTTTAGCGCTGACGTCCATGGTTGTATTTAAGTTGTTGTACGTGTACAAAGGATTAAAACTTTTTCTTTAATGAAAATTACCTCAACAGTTGGTTGGTAAGAATCCATCCCACCCACCAGACACCGACTTAAGAGTTTTCATTTGTTGTAGTGTTTGAGAGAGAGGCAACATGTTTGCACTCTAGCATCAAATGTTGAGCATGTTTTTTTTGGCAAAGATCCAAAATAATGTTCTGGCACCGGACCAGCACTGGAACTGGTTAGGGGGAAGTCTTTTTTGGTCCACCCTCTTCAGTTTGACCTGGGAATATCCAAAACTTCAAACAAATATCCCACCTCACATTACAAACAGGTAAGCGTCTAGCTTCTTTGATATTCCAAATTAGTGCCAGATTGAAATGTTTTGTCAGCTTTAGAATGTTTCTGGGGTTGAAAGAGCGCCATACCCTTCTGACCAGCACCATCGTGGCGCTTGTAGCCGCAATACTGCCTCCTTCTGGTGATGGTACCTAACTACTGCCAGGTGCCAGTTAAAACAAAATACCCGAAGAATAAAAAAAAAAAAAAATGTTTTCAAATGTTTCCACTGTTCTATAATTTAGTGACAATTCAAAAATCATTAACCTTCACCGTGCCATATTTTGTTAGATTGAAATGTTTGCAGCAACAAAACCCAACACTGTTTTTTCATATCTAACAGTTTGTAAATAAATTAAATGTAGTACGTATGGGTGATAATGTAATACCCATGCAGACTGACTGAAAAGGTGGTTTTGTTTATCATGCAATTAAAGGTTTGCTTGAGTCTCACTACCTTGTATCCTGTTTCAGGAATCTGAGTCTTGTCCCAGTTGACAGGTGGAGGGGCAAAAGTCACCTGTCCAAGATCCCGTCTTGGGACAGAAAGCATATTGGTGTTACTCCATGTAGAATCAAATGTTTTTAAAGGTGGGAAAGATGAATGAGATAAATATTGGTCCTACCTCACTGTCTCTTCTTTGATAGGCCGTCTCGTCACAGCAGTCTTGGTGCTGCACTGCTTGTTTGTTTTAATCATGTCTGAGGAGAAGACGAACACCTGAATGTAGAATACTGGTTTAATGTTTTGGAAATGCACAAAAATGTAAAGACAGGCAGATTTTTCACCATAGGAACTGAGCAAATTTGACTGTGACCCGGCTTTGAACTCTACGACATCTTTGTTTTTGTCCAGAAACTTCTGCTCCAGTTTAGAGCTGTCCATGTCTGCAGGTTTGTGTCCAATATCCTGCCAAACAACACAGAGAAAATATTTACTAAAAAAAAACAAAAGACCCACCAGAAGCCATTTAGTGTGGAATTCGGATCAGCCATAACATTATAACTACTGAGAGCCGAAGTCAGAAAGACACTGATCCTGACCGCACTCACGTTTGTCTGTATGACAAAAACTGGAGAAACCACGTGACACGAAATGTATCGGTTGTATAACTCAAAAGCACAGTGACGTTTAGTCTGCCAGTAACCCTTTGGATCCCAAGATCACACCGGTAGGATACCTAAACCTGTATATTTTTGGGCTCGTATACTACTTCATCCAACATTTGACGGTTCCATGACATATCAAATGGGCAAAGAACTTGGTTTCATTGATCAGAACCGAATATCAAATACACCAAATTTATATTTCCCAATATTCAGTACTTGAATGAAAATTGTGTGAAGGAATGCACATGAGGAATTATGTGAACTAGGTCTGTCTGTCCACAATCATCTAAACTGATTTCATTTATTTTTGTGTTACAGAATAGACGGGTAGAATAGATACACACACCGATAGATACACCGGGGAAATTGAGTTTTTTTTAGCTGCTCATGAACATTGAACAGTGACAGTGGTGAATATAATATAAAAAGAGTAGAAATAAAAATATACACATTTTTAAGTGAAGTATAAATACAAGATAGACAGAGAGTTGAATCTCCATGTATTCAAGAAGTCCCATGTGTTGTATAATGTGCATATGTGAAATTTAACCGATACACACATAGGGTAACACATATGAGGTGTATTATGCAGAATTCTACTCTATAATTCCCATGCTTTGTTCACATTTCCTCTAGAAGTCTGAAATCTGTAGCTCCAAGACGATGTTCTTTTTTTCCTAGTCTGGAGGCGATCAGCATTACAATGATCAAGAGATAGTCCTCATTAGTTGTAATGTTATTTTTGCAGATTAACGATACGGAAAGTCCTTGTGGGGAGAGAGGAAATGCAGTTGGTTGGTGAGAAAGAGATAGATGGATCCACTGTGGCGACGCGGAAGAAAAAAAGCGGAAGAAAAAATACGGAACGTCCTTATTTCAGGATATTTCACACATAGCTTAACAGCTAAAAGCAAAACAAAATCAATAACTACTGAAACAAAATTATCTTCAAAATCCATTAACTCTTATACACAATTAGCAGTTAGCAACATTAGCATTTACTCGGAGCGTGTCCACTGTCTGAATTTACGTGTTATCCATTTATTTACATTTGTTTTTGTATATGTTATTTTCCTGAATGCGATATCTGTGTCTTCAGCTGCTGAATGTTCCCCTATGTCCCCTAGGTTTTATCAAATTATGTGGGTTTTTTCTTACTTGTCCGCCTCCTTCGCTGAAACAACAAAATATTAAAGTGCGTAAAGTATAGTCGAGTGGAAAAGGCAATCATTTTTTGTAATTAAATAATAAATACCGATTAGTACGGATATAAAGTAAATTGATCACACTATTTGAATGGATTTCATGCAATATGGGTTTTCACTGTCTATTATTAAACCATTCAATGAGTTCCCGCCCCTCTGCACCTACTGGAGTCTACGCAGGTCCCAGACCGGCTGCCTGGAATCGAACTGATTATCTTTTACGACTGTACCTGTCAGTTGCTGGGAAGAAAATCTTTTGTCCTTGAAGGTAATGGGTTGGAAATAGGAAAAAAAGAAAGGCAATCTGAGCGACTTTGACAAAGTCACAGCGGTTCCAGGATTGTAGGTCTGATGATTTGGGTGTTCCCACTTTTCAACGATCATTACCTACCAATGTGGTCTAACGAAGACTGGGATGAAGGCAACGCTTGTACTGGTCAAAGGATAACAGACACAAAGTGGTCACAAAGAGTAAAAGTAGTCCAATAGTCTCTGTTTTTGGTGACACCACAATGGGCGAAATTCTACTTTGACCTATGTCGCGCAATTTTGGTCAGTTATGGTCGTTTTATGACATTTTGGTCAGTTATGGTCGTTTTACGACATTATTCACACGTATATATATCATATATTTAAGCAAAACAGGGAGCTCTCCTCCAACCCCACTGCTCAGACACAGGACAGTATTTGGTCATGACCTCATAGCTGCCGAAATGCTTCCATGTTCCCCGTGGAAGCGGAGCTCCAGACATAGTCTGGCTCCGAGGTGGACCTCCACTAGGCCAGGGAGTAACGTTACGAGGAGTAATTTACGTTACTGACAGAAATTGATGATGAAATGAGTTGTCAATGGATTTCCGTGTCGAATCGTAGTAACGTTGAATCGATGACTACCGTTCACGGTCCTGGAGCCAGACACCACCTCTGACACCGCGTAAGGAAGGAAGGAAGTAAAGACAGTAGCGCCATGGCAACACCGTCAGGACAGAAAATATCCGAGGCGTGGGAGCATGTTAACCTCAACAGAGTCCATTTAGCAAAGATTTGCAAAGCCGACGTGTCGTGGCGTGGAGGACGTGAAGCTGCAGCAGGTTGGCTCTCTAGACGACGACGACTCTGTAAGCTAGCTAGTTAGCTAGCACAGTGTTAAAAGAAATGTACTACACGTTTCTGTTAGGTTTAACATTATTTTGAAATGTAAGGGAATGGTAAATGATGTCGATTGTACCAAATAACTATTATAAAATCATGATGTTCTTACCGTTACAAATGTGCCCCAATTTTACCATCTTTAATGTTGCATTACAACTGCATATATTTTTTTCTGTCCTGTTTATCTATTTTTTTTATAAATTTACATGGATGTTTAATTTGATTCCAGAGAAACATTTGTAACTTTTTAAATACATTTTTATTTATACATATTATTAGTCTTTTGTATCAGCGGTGATGTGCCAAATAGAGGAATAATGAGAAACTAAATTCCAGTTCAACAAATATACTGTTTTCATAGTAACCTGTTTGGTTTAACAGTCTTATTAAAGTTTGTTAAACGGCTTATTTAGAAAGAAGTATTGATCTTTGTCGTCTTAATTCTTAGTGGGCACGTGCCTAGAACATTCTAAAGCCAGATTTAAAAAATGGAAGCTAAATAAGAGCCATTTAGTAATTGTATAATAACAATAATAATAATACATTTAATTTATAAAGCACTTTACATTTGGATCAAATCTCAATGTGCTACAAAGCAAAAGCAGATAAAAGCATTTCATTTTTATTTAAACATTATTTAAGAAGAAAAATTCCATATTCTGAATAATCGAAAAATTGTTGTTTTAGTAACTGTATCAAGAAATCAAGCAACTGAAACTAACCCCGAGAAATATATAAACACCGTTTAAAATAACCAGCGAGAGGTCACTCACTTACAATGTTGTGATCTATAAAAAACAATATAAGATAAGATAAAATAACAGATTAATAGAGTGTTCCCTTAAGAAAGGGACTTTATTCATCCCTATTATAGTTTTATGGCAGCATACATGTGTTACAATCACACAAAATACACAAACGGACATTATAAAATCCTGAGGTAAAATACAAATGAACAGAGAATACTAAAAGGGTAATAAAATAAATATTTACAAGAGATTGACCGGAATGTGTTTATGTATGAATAGGATTTGTATCGCGGTTAAGTGTCGGTGCAGGACAGTCCGGTCCAATGATACATGACATTGAATGCTGTGCTGTGAAGAGTAGCAAGGCGCCACAGGGTTAGGTGTTAAAGAGTAGAATGACGTAACAGTTAGCCCATGTTGTCTGATCCCACAGAAGAGCTGCTGTTGCTGAAACTGCTGAGAACGTTCATGACAGTTCTGACAGAGAAATTCAGAACACTCAGTGCAGACGCCCTTAGTTGATACACCCCCTTAGTTGATACACCCCCTTAGTTGATACACCCCCTTAGTTGATACACCCCCTTAGTTGATACACCCCCTTAGTTGATACACCCCCTTAGTTGATACATCTTGATGTTGTGATTATCTTGAGTAAATTTCACGTAGGTTTATTCTCTGGGAGGATTTTGTTCAAGTGCAACGTTTGGAAAATTATTATAAAACGGTAAAAATAAAGGGAAAGCTAATCACAATGTCCAACTTCTTGTCGGGTTTAACGGGGAGAAACGTTTCCTGAGTTTTCTGAACACGTTTACATCCTCAAAAGGGTGGGTTATACTTTTCATATAAACAAACAAACATGGCCCCTGCACCATATGGTATGTGGAGCTGGACATTACTCACAGCTGAAGCTTCCGTCTTCCTACTTCCGAAATCATACTTCCGGAACACAATGCACCCTGTGGTGGATGTAGAGAGTCGTGGTTCTTCCAAGTCGTTCGGTCCACAGGTCATCGTGTCCAAACACACAGCAGTTCTGCTGCTAGTAAACACAGAAAAATGAGAACATTCAAAATTGTATTTCCAGTTGAGTCGGCACATGGCCCATGTAACTACATGTACATAGACGCTTCGTCTGATGGTTGCGTGGTACTGCTGGCACAAAACATTAACACAATACAACAAAAGAGCTGCAATGAAACAAGAGGAAGAGGATTGGCTTTACTGAAGGCTGAGACTGGAAATTGTTAGTTGAGATTTAAATCTTACATATCCTCCCAGAACTCTGATCCCAAGCAAATCTCACCTGTAAGCGTTTATAGGGTCACAGAAGTCCTTGTCAGTCGCCTCATTATCAGGCATGGCAGTCAACTGGTCGTTCTCTCTGACTTCCCATCTGTACGGAATCTTATCTTCTGCACTAACACATTGATCTGGAAGCACAGCTGTCATAAAACGAGCACAATGTCAGCGATTCCAACAGAGTATGCAAAATAAATGGGATTATTACTGTTCTCATTATTTACCCTCATCAATACAGTGTCCATTATCAGCAGAAATTCTCTTTACGAAAAACGTTTTATTGAAAGTTTTGCAGTTTACCTCTGACGGGACTTTGTTTCTCCTTTCCGTTCGTATGATGCTTCTGGTCGCTGTTATCTTCGTCAGGTTCAGTATTTACTGGATAATTGAAGTCCATCTGATTGAAGGCAGCGTTGGCAGCAGGGATGTCATCACTTTGATGGGTTTGTTGCACCCCGCGATACTTGCCCCCGTTATCCCTGTTACCTTGGTTGCCGCGTCTCCCTCTGACATATGTTGAAGTTGTATTCAGATATTGCATTTCTCCTCTGTTTTGACCATCATCACTGTTTTCAGCAGTATTATTGACAGCAGCAACACTTTCAAAGGTGGAGGAATTTGGTTGCTCCCGGTCAAAGTTGCCTTGGTTTGGACCATTTTCAGTGTACAGACCAAGGATGGGAGTGGAAGAGGCTAATCGATGCTGTTGACGGTTGCCCTGATTTCTTCTATTGCCTCTGTTGCCCCTGTCACTCTGGTAACCACCTTGCTGTTGATGGTTGTCGTTGATGGCCTTATTTCTCTGTTTAGTGGAATACTTCAAAGCTTGTAAATTTGCATAAATTGGCTTCAAGGAGGGAATGAAGTCAAAATGCACATAATAATCCCGCAGAATTTTTAACGGCTGTGGCGCGTTAAAATCGTGAGTCCGGTTGCACCTGCAGTTACGATTCAAGTACCTCTCACATATATGCAGTCGCTTGCAATTGTAATCTTGACAGCGGCCGAACTCCCCATCACCAATGTTGTATTCATGACATATCTGGTATATGAAGGATGAGAAAAGGCAGAACGGTTGTTAAAATCAATCAGATACAAGGACAATGCCTTAGATTCTAAATAATAATTAGATTATAAATTATATCAACAGCCCCTCCAGTTTTTTCCCCACTAGTTCCAGCCAGCATCATTACCACAACATGAAAAAATGTGTACTTATGTTTATTCAGAGTAGATACTCTAAAGAACTCGAGTGTTACGATTATTAAGATTTCCGGGATCTGCTCCTGATTTTGCTTCCACTAAGTTACAGCTTTCTTTAACTTCTTCGTGCATTTATTCACGGTAGTCATAATCAAATACATGTTTTTACAACAAATGCTTAAATTCCTCATCACCAGTAACCGGAAAAACACGTGCAATAAAATTCACAAATTCACCAAGTGATCTTAGGTTTCCTGCAACTAATCAGTTCTCATTTTGAAGTCCGCTCTGTAAGCAAACAATATCGTTTGATAAATTCCTCTGGGTTCGACCTGTGTGTGGTCGGACTCACCTGAGGCAGGAGCCTGTCGTCGCTCTGCAGCATCAGGCAGCGCAGCTCCATCCTGGTGAGACCCTCCAGCTTATGCTCTCTCAGTGCCTTTAGATTGTGATCTGAGTCCAGGTCATGGGAAAAGTTGCATCCCCTCCTGTCATTGAAGAGAAAAAACACACATACCTGTAGTGTAGCTCAGAAATATGGCTGGTTTGTACATATATAGTCGCTCAGGATAAGAACATATTCCTGAATGGTGTTTAGTGACTGATGTGTTGGGTTCATTTGTTTGTATTGATAATTTTACTAAGTCATCGAACTGGTCAAATAAATGTATAAAAAAAGACACAGAAAATGGAAACACTGACAGGTACCTCCAAATTACACTCAGGTATAGTACTTCAAAAAAATTGTACCTCAGAGTTATACTCTATGTACTTCAAAACATATTTATTTTTCTGTACAGTCCATCGCTGGTTAGACTAAACATTGATACTAATATCAGTTTCGCAACAAATATTCAAACGTCTTACTAAAATGGGTCACGTGTCAGTCGATGGGATATTTCGACATTAATCCTGGGATAGTGAGAACTAAGTTAGAAACAGTTCAGAATTGTAGCTTTACTCACAGTATTCTTAAAATATAACGAGACCTCGATAACCACCAGCCGTCTCTATGAGTATATTTTCCAGATTTTTGAGTATATTTTGCATCATTGTCACGTGTCCCACACAACAACAACAAAATCCTCACATGCATACTGCACTTAAATCATCAATAATGATCATCAAACATAAAATGTAGTTTTGTAAAATGTGGCGGTTTACAGTTCAAATTTTGTGGCTGAAAACAAAAAACCAGAAACTGAGCAAAAAAGTTGTTTTTCTCAGTGCAAAAGCATCTGCAATACATTTCAAAAGTTATTGATTGATGAGAAATGGGTTTGAAGTCCCTTCAGAAAAAAAACAATCTGTTTCACTTGTATGCACGATATAACGATCCTGTGTGCAGAAAGCCAGCATAAACATATAAAGGACTGAACGTGGCTTAAAAGGTTTTATTTTCCTTTTCGACAGTTGGTGTTAAAAAACGTAGGTTAATTTTATCAGAAGAACAATAACGACTAAACCTACTTAGGCCGTGGTCCTCAAAATGAGGTCCCTTCTATGTTGAGAAATGAGCAGGAACCATATACACACACTGAAGGACAACAGACACGCTACACACACTCGCGGTTTTCAGACCATTCCTGCCTTTTGCGATGCAGAACTTGTCTTTAAAAAAAAAAAAAACAAGATTGAAAAAAAACCTCAAGGGAGGTTCCTTACGAAGTTATGACATCATGGCAGTGGAAGCAGCATGTTTACCTGAGCTGACTGAAGTGACAGGATTCACCGTAGAGGAGGATCTTACACAGGTGTAACCCCCGGCAGGACCCCTCACACTCTCTGGCGAAGCAGAGTCTCAGCCTGGTCCTGGCCACCACTCTCGGCTGGCCAAACGGGATACAAGTAACGAACCTCTCCTGGTTACCCATGATCACATTGGTGGAGTCAGAGCCGAGGTTACACACCAGATATTCAGTGTCGACTGATCCTTGATTCTCGCAGATGAACTTAAATATATATGATTCCATCATTTTTGATGCGTCTCCAGATTGTATTTCCTCCATCCAGCGAGCCTGAAACTGACCGACTGGCGGTTCAGTGGGAATGGAAATATTGGAGAGATGACTTTCGTCTCTGGTGAATGGAAACCGAAACCAAACCTTTTCTCAGCAGGAAGGGGCCGTCATGTCGAACTACTGCTGCGTACCACTAGAGGGAGTCCGCGTGTCGTTCTAGGACCTCACACAGGCCTGGATTCGGACCAGCACAGAGATTTCCCCCTCATGCAGTTCCCTGGACCTCTAGTTAGAGACACAGGGGAAATAATAATGACTGGAATAGTTTTTCAATCAATTCTATTGTGTGCCTGGTGTGTCTAAATTGAAGCACCTGAACCTGGATTTTTCACTGGGTTAAGGCAGCCTTTTTCATTGAGTTAACATGGGCTGTTTCACTGTGTGAACCTGAACGGTTTCACTGTGTGAACCTGAACGGTTTCACTGTGTGAACCTGAACGGTTTCAACGATTGAACCTGAACGGTTTCACTGTGTGAACCAGGAACCTCACAGCCGACGTTACACACCCAATATACAGTTTCCACTTGTCCCTGATTCCATCATTTTTGATGCCCCCCCCCAAATTCTGATTCAGATCTGGACTGTTTTCACTGTTTGAACCTGGAATGTTTGAATCTAGCCTGTACTAGATGTACTAGATGAACCTGGACTGTTACACTGTTTGATCCATTCTGTCGGATCTATCAAAAGAGCTATGGTAGTACAATTTCCGGAAAAAGATTATGCTGGTTCTGATTGAAATGTGTCAGAACTCTGTATCCAGAGACCAGTCAGGGGGTCCATACTGACCCGTGTGCCTGTAAGGAGCACGTGAGCATCAGCTGGAGCAATGAAAGACGATCTGATGAATCATGTTTTCTTTCAAATCACTTGGACGGCAGGGTGTGTGTGCATCCATCAAACCATCAATCCATCCGTCCATCTATCCCTCCATCCGTTCATCAATGCGTTCATCCATCCATCCGTCTGCCCGTCAGTCCATCCATCAATCCATCACTTACCTGGTAGAGAGATGGCACCAGGATGCATTATGGGAAGAAGGCAGAGGATTGCTTTGGGCAATGTACTTCAGAGAAACCTTGGGTGCTAGCCTCGATGTGGAGACTACTATGGTATGGAAACGGCAGTCCCTGATGGTGGTGGCTTGTTTCAGCAGGTCATGCTTCCTACAACACTGCAAAAATAGTTCAGGAATGGTTGGAGGAGAGTTCAAGGTGTTGACATGCCAAATTCCCCAGATCTTAATCCAATCAATCATTTGCTGGTTTTGCTGGACAAACGAGTCCGACCAAAAGGAGGCCCTAGCGATCAACCCACAGGACTTGAAACATCTGCTGCTAACGTCTTGGTGTCAGATACCACACCAGACCTTCAGAGGTCTGGTGGAGTCCATGCCGCTATGGGTTAGAGCTAAATCATTAAAAGGTTGGTTTTTTTTATGACTGCAAAGTCATTGAATACTTTTTTTTGTGTCTGTCCTTAATTAGGATCAACCCCTGTTGTTGTTTTTTTTTTTTTTGTAGGTCTTGGTAACAAAAAAAATAAAATCAAAATAATTATTACCATACTATAAGTAATTACATTCCTATGAAAGAAATACAATAATAAAAGTGACATAACATAAAATAAGCAGTTCCAATTATTTGCCAGGACTGTGCGGAATCCTAAAGAACGTTCATTTGCAGTTTCTTGTTAACTTGTGGCACATATCCCATCAGACCCATTCCTTCCCGTCCCTCTCTCCCTGAAGAGAACACTCAGTGAACGCTGGTGAGGATCCCTCCATCACGTCTGTTTGTCTTTCTCTCCTGGCATCATCTGCTGCTAGACTATGAATCCAGATTCAGCTCAAATCTGACCTAAGACTCATATGAAGATATCAGTCCGGTCCAGAATGGCGACATCTCAGATACCTGCATGCAGGACTCGAGGATCCTAAATCGAACACCTATGGGAGAGTTGAAAGATTCCATTTCCCTACAGACTATAAATCCAAATGCGCCTTTAAAGAATAATGATCCCCCGCCAGTTAAAGTTGCAGGTTGTAAAATTTAACATGAGATAAGATTAGATAAGATAAAACTTTATTAGTCCCACAACGGGGAAATTGCAGGGTTACAGCAGCAAGAGAATGTTACAGAATAGAATAACATTATATACAATTAAATAAAAATAAAATAAAATGTGCAGTTGAAGTTTCTATGTTAAAATAAACTAGATTTAAAGAGACCCTGTTTCAAATGCGTTTTGGAGGATTGGATCACAAGTGGACAGCGTGACACATCGCTACATACAAGTGTAAACGACCAACAAGACGCATTGTGATCCGAATCTCTGGGACGTATTTGACCACGCAGAAGCCCCTGATGAGGACATAACAGGAATCACACACTCACATGTCATCAGTGCTGGATACATTTAGCTTTATCCTGCACTCTTTAACAAAACGCAGTTGGAACAGTCCACACATGTAGATTAGTTCATGGCAATTGTTAGGTAGCCTGTGCCAGCTAAACTTATCCAATCTGACGCTTGAATGACGCAGCAACGGAAACTGAACACCGTCGGTCAGCGGGAAACATTTGGAGAAGCTCGACAGATACAGGCGTAAACGGCGATGTGCCGTTTGTCTGCTTGACATCAGATCTCCGATAAGGCATTTTAAAATCAAGTCGAAAAAAGAGTCTAAGATTCGTAACTGTGGTTTTTGTCAGTATATTATCAGCCTAAGCGTAAATTGTTAGCTTACAAAAGAACCTTTTAATCTTCAGCGGGAGTGGGTCCCTTTCCATGGAGGCTGCCGTGTTAGTGCAGTAGCCTGAACAGACAAACGTAACACTTGTTGTAGAGACTATCGTGTCTTTACGATACGATTTGTTTCTAGAAACCAAGAAGAAAATAAATTTAATGAATAAGCTGTTGCTGGCTAACTGTTTTTGGACATGGTGGGTGTGAAAGGATCACAGGTCCAGCCCCCTACTGGAGCAATATAGGTCGCGATCTAGAACTTCATCAGTAGGCGCCACTAGATTTCACACACTGCTCCTTAAGGTTTCAGAAACTTTGAGAATTTGCCAAGCAGCACTGAAACTGTGGGGTTTAGGTGGTCTCAGACATTTTTAACCATTTATTTTGTCACTTATAACAGCTTATTATTAAGAATAATGAGAACAAAAAGGAACGGCCGCGCAGTATCCGCTATTTTCACCATAGGTAAAAAAAAAAAAAGGTCAATGAGAAGCGGTCTTTATTACTTGTAATATGTTTGCAGATTAAGAATAAGGAACATTTTTGTTTTGCACCAATCGATGGTCCCTCGCCCCACTGCACCTCCTGGAGTCTCAGACCGGCTGCCTGGCCCCTGAAAGTCAGATTGATCATCTGTTACAACTGTACCTGTCAGTTTTTGAGAAGCAAATCTTTAGTTCTTTGAGTTTACGGGTTGGACCCAGGAAAGAAAGGCAATCTGAGCAACTTTGACAAATGCAAAGTCAGAGCAGCTGCAGAATTGTAGGTCTGGAGATGGGAGTGTTCCCACTTTTCAATGATTACAACCTATAAAAGAAGTGGTCTTAGGAAGAGTGGGGAGAAAGTGATACTTGTAGTGGTCAAAGTAACTCAGAAACAAACTGGTCACAAAGAACCTGCAGGTATCAGAGAGAGCAAACATAGTCCAACAGACTCTGTGACTCTGTCTTTAGTGCCATCACAAAGAGAAATGCTTCCTTCAACCTTTGCAAAGGCCAGTTTGGTCAGGTAAAGGTTGTGTGTTTTATTTACAACATTATTCACTCATATATATCAACAGAAAAACAGATTTAACAGGACAGGTTAGAAGCTTGAAATATCTGTAGTCAGGCACCTGACAGAGTTTGAGTAAAAGTACTTAGTTACTGTCCACCACTGCTGTTTGAGTAAAATTACTTAGTTATTGTCCATCACTATAATGACTTGAACTATTGTGAAGTAACACAGAGTGGAAACAGTTAAAGTACTGTAATTGAGTAAATGTGCTGTTACTGTCCACCACTGTCTATAATAAACAAACCCATAGTAACCCTGTCTGGAGCGCTCTCTCTCTCTCTCTCTCTCTCTCTCTCTCTCTCCAGTCTTTCTCTATGCCTCTCTCCCTCTTCCTCTGTGTCTGCCTGCAGACTTGCAGCGGTTTCCTGCTATGGGTTTCCCTTTAAAAGGGGGCCAGGCTCAGTGCTGGGAATTCACGTCATTTCGCCGTTTTACACACATCCAGATCAATGAGAGAGAGAGAGAGAGAGAGAGAGAGAGAGAGATAGAGAGAGAGAGACAGCGAGCGAGAGAAAGAGAGAGAGAGAGCGAACGAGAGAAAGAGAGAGAGAGAGCGAACGAGAGAGAGAGAGAGACAGCGAGCGAGAGAAAGAGAGAGAGAGAGAGAGAGAGAGAGAGAGAGTCGCTCCTTAGTCTTCCAGGAAGGGATTATTAACCAGCGCGTTGCCGATACATGAAGGAAAACACACGCAGACAAAAGAAGTTTTCACCCCGACGGCCGCGCCATGGCCCCGGCCAGCAGGTAGAGGAGGCTCCATGAGAACAACTACTTCTCCCGCAGCGACGACCCGAGTAGCCGGAGCGACGCTTCCTTTGCTGCTGTCCGTGTTTCCGTGTGGAGAGAAAGAAGAGGTGGAAGTTGACGGGAGATAATGTCCGAATCCTCCTCCGCTGCGAACAAGGTGCTCCTCTTCTTCTTCTCTTTGTTACTCCAGCAGAGAGGCTCTCAGGTTCCTCCTCTGGCCGCGCACAGAGCTCCGTCCCCGGCAGAGCCCCCCCACTTTGTTCGGCTGCTCATCTGTTGCTCCTCCACGCGTTTAGCTCGCCTCCACTCTCCCGTTGAGGACAAGTCGTGACTGCCTGGGCTGCGATGATCGGTTGATTTGTCGACTAAAACAACAACACCAAAAATGTACGAACACACGGCATAACATTCAACAGGAAGGGTTTCCGTGCAGCCGCCACAAAACAGGAGCTCTCATTCAACTATCACATAGTATCGGTCCGTAACGCATCTCGATCACCGATTAATCTACAGGTAATCGGTCGGACATACCAAAATATTTTTAATTTCAAGTGATCGTTTGCTGCTTTTCTTTGCTTTATGTCATTGGAAATGGAATGTTCAGAACGGGCAGTTTAAAAAAGATATTTTCATGTGGAATTTTCCAAAAAATTTATATTAAAAAAATATGAAGATATGTATTTTTGGCTATTCGCAAATGTCAGTGGGTCATTGATTGGATTATGAGTGTCTTTAGTGAACATAAGAGTGATTATTTTTACTTTAAATTAAGCTCTTCAGATGTCCTCGTGAAAAACTTGTTTCCATAGTCTTTGAGATTTTCACAAAAATCTTTTTAGAGAAATAAAACATAGCATGCAGAAAAGTGTGAATTAATGTCTAAAAGTAGCAAAATAGAGAATTTCATTTAATGGGAAAAAAAAACGAGTCACAGGAATCCAAATGATTAGTGTATAATCAGACTAATACATTGATGGGTCAGAAGGAGCCTTTCATAGTTCTTTGGTATTTTTCTGCAAGAAATCTATTTTGTTTCTGTTGGGATTTTGGAATCCGGAAAATTTGTAAGCTACCATCTTGGTACAAAAATAGATAATTCCAGTTTTAGTGTTGTGTCCATCAGAGCCCACCTACCCCATGTGACCGTTGTGTTGACATTGAAACATCCACAAGACAGCAGCGAAGAGTCGAAAGTTTCTGTAGCAAAACTAGTGATGGTAGAGGACGTGTGCTAATGTGCTGAATGAATGATCAGGGGCTTAAAAGTACAATAATGTACTTTGATTTAGGAAAATGTGATATATGGACAGGGAAATTTGGCCAGGAAGTTCCTTGCTTTTTATTTTCTTCTTCATTGTGTTTGTAGACTTTTGTCATGACTTGCTTTCATTATAGCTACATTCCCATCGCCTTTTTTCCAATGTTCCCACTTAATTTGTCCATAGCTCTCCAAAAACATGAACTAATGCATAACGTTGAACCAAAGTAAGCTTTTACAGGCTTTCCGTGAGAAGTAACACAATGAAAAAGAGCTTGACATTAACAGTCACGACTTTCATAGACTTTACGGACTAAATGAAACGGTACCACCAGAATTCATTGGGGGGGCAGTGTCACTAGGGCAAAACATGAACAACGTCTAAGATCTCAATGAAAGAGAAAGTAAATACTCTCTATCCCTTAGATGTATTTCATGACCTCAGCTCCCGCCACTTAAGACAATCCCTCCATTGCTTTTGGTTTATAAAGATGTTTTATCACAATGGCTTCTTATCCACCACCTCCACCCTGCTGATTTAGAAAACTTGACTCTTTACTTCCATCCTGTGTATGGATGTCACAAAAGTTTGACAAACCTATTTGTTTGATCAAAAACCCAAATTCAACAGAAGAACCAATACAGAAACTTTTAAAATTCAAATAAGTAAATGAAAATCTTACTTTCAAACCACCTGGAAATATTTTGTTTGGCACAATCTTATCTTAAAAAACAACAGAGATGTATAAAACCCAAAGTTGTAGCCCTAAAAAACTAAAAATTGTGAGTCACTAGGTGGGTTTATATGTAACACTTTTCTCCTATCTGAATTAAACCCTTCTGAATTGCATTATAATTTGCCTGTTTCCATGACCTGTGATCTTTTCTGACCCGGTATTTACTTGCATCGACTCACCTAATCAGAAACAGTTTTTCGACAAGCGCAGACGATCCACAATCCAGTTGATAAGGTGTCGATAATGCACGAAGAAGTACACGACAAAGAGCGCATGCCTGGAAGTGAATTTTCGTCTGTCTAGCCGTCCAAATATGTTCAACTCTTTCCAAATTGCAGTGAGTGAATGACTCTACGATGCAGACCAATACTGTTTTGAAGTCGCCATATTTGAAATGCGTCGCAACGCTTTTTGTGCGCCGAAGAAACTCAGCCAGAGCGTTACGTCAGGACGCTGGGCATGTGCAGATACACCTCAAACAGAAAGCTTTCCCAAACAGTTTTTACATGAAGCGACTGGCTATCAGAAAGGCTTCATGAACGGATTTTGACTACCTTCTTGCAAAGGAATGAAACTTCGGAAAGAGACTTATCTTTCGGAAAGGGGTATTTACATGCACCATTTTTCTTTCCGATATGGCGCCTTCTCCCAATCTATTCGGAATTAGGCTGTCCGTGTAACGCTCCTAGTAATGACCTGCTTCAAGTCTTCATTGGAACCAGGGATAAAAATATTAGGCGATTCATCTGAAATTTTTCCAATCAATGAATTGCTTCTGTCTTAAGGCGACAGCAGCAGATAAGAAAATGTCTCTTTTTGGATTTCTGGGCATTTTTCTACTTTTTGTTTGACATTAGTTGAATTAAAAGATACATTAACAGGTTCATTGTTAATGAGGGTTAGCTTGTTGTTTCTGAAAGAAAGTGAAATATGATGTTTGGTTCAGGAGCATGTCTTCTCATTATTGAGTCTGATGTCACTGTTCGCTTCAGTCGCACGCTGAAGAGCTTTCACTCAGACAAGTTTTCCACTGCAGCGATCTGTGGACTGGACCCACCTCAATAGAGTAGCCCAGTTCTGTTCCATATGTCTGCAGCATGTTTACCACAAGCCTTGTTTGAACTGCATCTGCTGCCTTGCCACTAACATTTGCATCTGCTGCCTGTGCCTCTGGGAGGAGGAAATAAAAGTCTTAAAGATTATTGCTTGGCAGGAAATTCCTGGTGTATACAGTTTGCTTGCAGGTCTTGAGTGGCGGGTGGTGACAGGAGACTGAAACTGGAGGAAAGGCACGGCTAAACCTCAAGTGCTCGAAACTGAAGCGGCTTGATGCTTTGCCTTATTCTCAAGAAACCCGGTCCCTGTCAGCAAAGACCGGCAGCAAACTGGAAAAGCTCCTGCTTTAACATAGATTCAGAGAACCTGTGCGATAGTAGAGCTAAAATCTCCTGTAGAGGTCAAACATCTGTTGTCAGTACGGGAAAGTATGCTTCTTTTTTTCGGAATAATTGTTTGATCCTTATCCACTGTTG
Organism: Lophius americanus; assembly: GCA_037951165.1. Classification (NCBI taxonomy): domain Eukaryota; kingdom Metazoa; phylum Chordata; class Actinopteri; order Lophiiformes; family Lophiidae; genus Lophius; species Lophius americanus. The sequence continues at coordinate 1,721,830 of JBBDHG010000098.1, read as the reverse complement.
TAAAGATTGAAGAGTCCATATGCCCAAGCCAAAGGTGACATTTTTAAACGGTGGGTTCTGTCTGACTAACTGTCCGCATAAACATAAATGCAGCAATCCTTCACATCTGAGAAACATTAAAAAAAAAAATTCAGAAATGATGTAAACGATGGATCAGTCATTTAAAATCATCTTATTTCTTGAAGCAACACCCGTCATTGGAATATTTCTATTATTTTAAACAACCAAATATTAAATCATTGTTAAAGTCAATTCCTACACCAAGTTTGGACAAAATTGGGCCGACAGTTGTGAAATTATGGCCTGAATACTTGTAATAATAATAATAAGAAGTTGAACTTGTGGAGATAAAGATCCCTATAGTGTTGGAAACTTACAACCGAGCTTTCCTAAAAATCAATCTACTTCAACCTCGCACTAAGTTCTATGTAAATATAAAATTTGAAAATGATCAATGAAATAGTTTTTGAGTTATCGTGCTAACACGGAGAATCTGCGACAGACAAAACATTAAATCCGTCTAATTTGCATTAACTACCTCAGGGATTTTGATAAATCTTGGTAGGAAGGCTCCGCATGTAGCGAGAAAGATTCCATTAAACTCTAGACTGGATAACATCCGTCATTGTTATGAATGGACATCATGGACCGTGTTGGTCAACTACCTTACAGATTGCCATCAATCTGGATGGAAGTATTTGCTTTAGATGTCACTCTAAAATGTTGGAGATATTGGAGCCATGAATGTTTCCTACTTGCTCTAACAGATCCCTGAGGGCGCTCGTTTGATGGCGCACCTATCTTGTTATAATTTGGATTTAGTATAATTGAATTAGAATTGACTGACGACCCTTGAATGTGGTTTAGCCTGCTGAGTGCACTCTAAGTTTGGATTATTGGTAAATCTGATTTGAGATTATTAATATTATGACGAGTCTTGAAAGGGTCAGGAAACATTGAATGCGACGTCGTAGATTGTTTGACACACGGTGTTAAAAGCAAAGATTTTACATTTAGTGTGAGACAAAATAAAGCAACACATTCACAGATTAAGTTGGAACAAGCAACTGTTTTCTTTCAAGTGACAAGTCGATGAAAGAAGTAATAGTTGGGGGTACAATCATTGAATTTTTGACAAACATAGTGAAGGCTATTAGAAAAATTAGGTTTTTCAAGCAGACATGAAAACAAAAATAAAACAAAAAGCTCGCCGCCGTTTACGCAGCAGCCGTATTTTCACAAACAGCAATTTTTTGCTGCTGTTTATTCTTTCATTCAACTACAATGGCATTTTGGGGTCAAGGAAACACAAACTTTTAAGAACTGGGGCCACAGTGTGATCTTTGAAAGTGCTCCCAATGCCCTGTAAGGTTGCAAAAAAATTCTTGTAAAAAGTTTGTCAATATGGTCCGACTCTGGTGTGATATCTATTTCCATCCATAGGCCTGACACTGGGCCCCAACACTGGGCCCCAACAGATTTTCCAATACGGAGATCTGGTTTGGAAATCAGTTTCAAGTTCCGCATATTGATCTGACATAAGTTTTACGTCGGATGCCCTTCCTGTCACAACCTTCCTCATTGGGTGTGGATGGGACGCGGCCAACTACTGGCCTGGCCTGCACACTACAGCATCTTTGATCTTTATGTCGATTTGTGTGCTAGAGGATCGTTTCCACGTCATTTTTGTGTGAAAGAAATGTGATGGAAATTTTAAATAATGTGCTTGACTGAGTTTGTGTTGTATGAAGACGTTACCGTAAAATTCTTATGGAAATGTTTTACTATTTTCAGACATTTTAGGAAATAAGTGATGAAAATCCAGCTTTGTTGAGTCACTAATGCATCTTGCCGCAGAGCACTGGATAGTTTCGGATGTAAAAAACGCCACATGTGCTAAAGCATGTAGGGCATGCTGGATATTTCAGTCTACAGAATGTCTCTTCATTGATTGACAGGCCAGTGTGTCACTTTATTAGAATCACGCACTCCTCTGCGACCGAGGCGGGCTGATGTTGTTGGTGCATGGCGAGGTGAGGCGAGTTGGCGTGAGGCTGTTTGGGTTCAGGGCCGGTGTGTCTCGGAGCTTTTGTGAGCCATGCTTTGTGTCTCTGTGTCTATTCATAGCAGGAGAGGAGCTCTTTCAGTCCTTCCGCGAACCCGCTGCCAAACTCTACTTCCTCCCCCGTCCATGCTCCCGCCGCGAGGCCAGCCAGCCGAATGGAGGACGAGCCTTCCAGGCTGCCTGCACACCTGCGTGAGTCAAACAGATACACACACACACACACACACACACAGATTACAGATTAACTTCTGCACAGTGACCAATGGGTAACTTGAACACATTGACTGTCACCAGCGTTCTAAGCAGCTTAATATTCCTATTTCCAAGAAATGACTTATCAATCATACTGTATGGGTCTGAGGTAGTTTGAGCTTCTGCGGTAGGTGATATCAGAGTTTAGAGCAGCGAACACAAAGTGTATGACTGAGTGCAAACCCAGTCATTCCGGATTTTTCAGCTGGGAGTCCTTCAGGCAGATCTAAGGGTCAGACACCTAGACCGTACATGCTTCCACTGGACCAGAACTGACAGACGTTCTGCATCAGACTAACCATCAGCTTAACGGGTACAGATAAAGTGGAGCTGAGAACACACAGGGGCTTGCAATAATTGAAGGATATAATGACAGGACCGCCATTCTGAGACAGTTCAGACGCTAAAATAAGCCACCTTGGAGAATCAGATCTGAAAACATAGGTGTTGGGATGTGGATGTGAGGCGTCACAGTTGGGAGGCCAAACATAACAAAATTAGACTGGACTGATGCTCATTTATTTCTACATTTGTCTTCTCCGACTATAAATGTTATGTTCCTACTATAAACATATTCAAGTTCTTCCCATTCTATACACAAAGTGTTTGCTTTAGCTTTCCTCTGACGGATGATTCTGATCATTCTTGGACGCAACTCAGGTTGATTTATTCCTTCGTCACGAGAATAATTAAATATTTGGAAAGCCACCAAAGTTATTCTACGTTAGAGGTACATTTGTTTCTTTTCCCACATCTCCCATTGGCTGCTTAGTGACGGAAAATCTGCTGTTGAAAATGAGACAAATTAATAATTCATAATTAGGATGTAATCTTCCTGTGCCGGAGTTTCCCCAAAAAGCCGTATTATTGATGCCACTGTGATGGTTAATGACAGTTACTTCCAGAAAGTGAGACTAAAGAATGTATGACGGACAAAACATTCTTCCTCTAATGAAAGAATTCATAGCCAAGAACCTTTAATCCTGCATATTTCAAAACATTGACGGCCTTTGGGTTGGTATTATATTGGCTAATTGTAGCAAACTGAAGGTAGATAAAGTTGTTATTACTGTTACTGATTTAGGTGGCTGATGTGGCCACTCTTCTGTACTGTTGCACTCTTCGTTCATTGGATTTCTGTAACTGCTCATCTTGTTCAGGTTCACGGAGGGGCTGGCGCCTATTCCAGTAGACATTTTGGGGAACTGGGTTAAATGTTAAAGCTTTTTCTCTCACTTTAACTGACATATTTCGTTTAGATTGATGTGGTGAATACATCAGTCGTCAGTGATTAGGGAATAATTAAGACGAAAAAAAGGGCCTTCAGTCCTAAATAGACCTGATAGGAACCAACTAACATATCAGTAATGACTGAATCTACTTTACTTAGCACCAGATTGTTTCAGTGCGATTGGGAAACAAGTTGTTTGGAAGTCATTTGACTTTTGTCAAGAACATTGCCACAGTGTCGTCCCTCTCTCTATGCTACTTTTGTTATTTTGTTTAATTACCAAAAACATTTTCTGATTTTATGCAAGAAATTCACAGCAAAAGCTTCGGTTCCAAGAGAGACATTTTATGTAAGCGTCAAGCAGCATTCTCCAAACAGTGGGCCGATGGGGAATGACAGCAATCATTTATCAACCCTTTTAGTTGTTAACATCTTTCTCTGCTCAGAGGGTGAGGAGCCACCCGACCGCACATGATTTCGCCAATTTAAAGACATTTTCAATCGATTCTTTGAGTCGGTGACCAACTGCTTTCTCCTTTTTAAACCTCCTGGTTGTGGGATGCACACCTAAATCATTGTGGCTCAGTCCACTTCGTACAGTCATCGAGTCATCAAGTGGCTACAATGGGCCTTTGTAACATTTTCACTGGGCAGTGAAGTGCTGAGGAAGTACAACAGTTCAGTTCTGCCATGAACATGCGGTGTAACTTCTGGTCCGTACATTTCGGTTGTAGTCCGACTTTAGCACAATCTAAAATTCCGTCCCTCTTACCGACCATGGCGACATACGACATTCGGGTCAAGTCATGCGTCATCTGGTAAACTTCGTAGTACTAGTTGGATTAGCTTGTTATACACACCCTACCGACCTGTTTCTGACATTAACCAATAGGATGACTGAATAAACTCAAACACGGCAGAGAGTAGCCTCACCGGCGTAACCAGCTAGAACGACATTAAAAAAGAACGGCGTGGTGAGATGTGACAGAAATACCGCAGCGTTTTCAATGTTTTACTGAAGGATTAGACCACAGAGAAATAAACTAGCGTTTTTGTCGAGAACAATGAGTGCTACCTTAGCCACGATAGGTAGTTTTGCCAGCAATCTGGTAAAGAAACAGCACAAATTTGTGGCGCGGTGATTGTCTGATATGACAAGGAAAATCTTGAAATAACATTGTTGAAGACAAAATGATGTATTCTCCCACAGGCATGAAAGGAACTACAGAGAAAAAAAAGTAGAGAAAAAAAAGAAGCTTGTGCCCCCATAGACCTCAAAACTTGTCAGAAACAGGCTGCAGTTGGGTTAACATGGACTCTTTTCTTCACTCTGATTGAATATTTGGGGTTAGCTGTTGATGAGAGAAGTTCTCGAGTAGGATCCGGTGTTGACATGCGGCGACACATTTAACACCAACAGCTGTGTGACGAGGGCAAAAGCACCCAATACATGGCGTATTTTATCAGGAGATCCATCATGTGATCAGGGTAGTCTGATCACATGATCTGTCATTGTGATGACAGCTTGGTGATAACGCAGGTTTTCTTCTGCCGGAGGGAGTGATGAGGGATGGAAAAGGCCGTGTCCGTACCCCAGACTGGAATAACTTTGACTGATGCTTTTTATCATTACGAAATTACTTGACATAAGTTTAGTACCCAGGCTGTTTTTTTTTTTGGCACATTGAGCAGAAATGTTATGTTAGCATCATCCGAAGTAACTTTAAAAGTAGGAACTCCTCGTCACGCGATTCATCCTTTAAACCCAGATCCACATCTTGGCCAGCAGCCCACACCGGTGGTCTTGCTCCTCTTCACTGGTGGGTTTATATTGGGTGGGTATTCATTGCAACTTTGAAATATTTTAACATTTTTGGACGGTTAGATGGGCGAAAAGTCTCTTCCGCACACGCCCTCTTTGTCATATTCTTCTTCCCGGCTCTTGTTGGCGGTCAGTACCGAGCTCACCGAAGCATTATCGCCACCTTATGAACGGGAATGTTGATCGTCTGTTACTAGTCTTTTAAAATCATTCCAAAGAGACCAAAGGGGTCCACGCAAACCCATCTCATGTCTGGAATGACTGGCGTTACTCGAGCCAAGAGAGGAAGCACAGGTGAGAAGCAGTCTGCAGGTGAGGCCGTATGTTGAAATGTGTTGTGAGAAGTAAATGAAAAGAATCAACACTGTGACGTTTATGGCCCTCCATGGCTTCAGGTCGGTTACACTCACTGCTGCTCAGCCAATCGTGGAGCAGGTGGGGCTGGCGCCGTGCCAAGAGATAGGCTCCGTGTTCAAAGACTAACCCAGAGCTGCTTTATCCATGCGCTCGTCAATGTTTAACTAGTTTATTTATTTTTTCTTGCAAGTGTGAAGTTCAGGGCTTTAGTGGGGGCGTGGGTCCGGGCGGCAGCACCGGCTCAGGCTGGATGAGATGCACAGGAAACTCCCGCAGCCCACTTCCTCTTCTGCATTGTTGCAGTAAAAGGAAGAACGCTCAACAGGTCCGCGTTGGGCTTCCTGTCAAGCCAACCGACAGGACTTTACATCCGCAGACATGTGGAAGTCCCGCTTTGTTTTGATCACATTTCAACTGCTGCTCCTCACACAAGCAGGACTCTCGCACATCTGCAGGTCAGGAAAATGTCCCTCTCGTTTGTCTCCAGTGTTTAGTTTATGACTGCTGGACGAGATCCACCCTCCTCCCTCAGATGTCACTTCACACACAGTCCAAAACGCCTCTGCTCGTCCTTTCTCCTCCGGCCTATCTAAACACACGTGTGCTGAAAAACAAGCTGTCCATTAACCCACAAACTGAGGGGGAGATCGGTCCTGAGGGGCGGAGGGAAGGAGGAGTGTAGGATGGGGGAGGGAGGAGAGGAGAGGGGGGTGGAGGGGGAAGACAGACAGACAGACAGAAAGAAAGAAAAAGAATGAGGGAGGAAATTGCAGTGTGGGCAGAAATCCGCCTTCTCCATTTCCTGAAGAGGAAGTGGATTAGATTGGGGAGAGTTGCAGCCTGCTCCTCACACTGAAGAATGGTACCAGACTCGATTTTAATCCTCTCAGCCAGACATCACTGTAACGCGCTGCAAACCCCAACTTAATGAAAATATATATCTAAATTCTTTCTTATTCCTCCCACAGACTTTTTCATTCACTTCCTTTTCTGGTTTGATCCTTTGCTTAGTTTTTTTTTTTTTTCTCTTTCCACATTTCCTCTCCTTTGTGATGCACAGAAATGTGTGTGAAATCATTAGAATCATTCTCTCCATTCTTTAAACCAGAGATTTTAATGCCAGCTCTCGATTTTTGCGCACTCAAATGCCACCAAATAGTCACCAGTCAGAATATTTGTTCCCGAGATGCTGGATATCCATGGCAACGTAAACACATTCATATTATAAATATGCCACATACAAACATAATGGCAGAATTGTGTGTAGAAAAAGTACTGAAACATCTGAAATAAGCAGGTTTTCACCACAAATTATATTTGAGTGTGAGTTAGAGGTCAGATTGCAACACAAGCATTAAATGTGCTCGTCGGGTACAGTGTAAAATAAATAGACAGTGTGAACAAACGAAGTCCCAGCACATTCTGTGTCGTCCCAACGAGGCCAGAGAGACGCGATGTGGGACGTTTCATCCCGCCAGCCTCGGATATATCTGATCATACCGTACACATGTCAGCGGCTCAAACAGAGTCTAAAGGTTTTTGCCCTGCAAGGAGTTGTTCAAAGTATCCGTTTATGATGACTGTTTATAGTTTTTGTATTTGGACCAAGGGCAAAGAAGAAAAGGCATGTTTTTAAAAGTTCCCGTGTGCATGTGGAAAAGTTGCACTATCCCTTTATCCCCATTTACTTCTTTCTATTTCTTCATGCTAATTAGAATCAATATGTTCAACTATGTGATTTTTCAAGTTACGGTCATGAGTTAGCTATTTGAAATGAGAGCATTGACCTCATAGTTTTGTTGAGGTGCAAGTCAGCTACTGTATCGGGGTTCCTACTTGGTCAGAATTTAAGCTTTTAGAAAGTGTAAAATATGTTATGTATGAGTTTTTGATAATTCAATGTCCATTGAATGCTTCTTTAGAGCTCATTAGAATGCTTCAGTCATGCTTAAAATTAGTTTTAAGAACGTTATAATTTTTTTTCTCATCTGTCAATCTGTATCCTGTGTGTGTGTCTGTGTGTGTGTGTGTGTGCATATGGAAGGTACGCACACACACACACACACATGAATACAGTATTGTGGATGTAGTATGCGCGGACACAATATTGGTCTTAGACTTGAGTTATAATCTTAAATTTGACCTGTTGGAGCTTGTTGTCTATTCTTGGACTTTATAACTTGGGCTTTTTAGGAAATGGATGGAACCACAATAAAACAAATTAATTAAGCAATAAAAAAAAAAAAGTATTTCTCTAAATGCCATTGTGGCTTTAAAAAAATAATCGACATTGTAAGGGTCAGTAAAGGAATTATCAGCAGAATTAGTTGTTGTCTAGACAAATGGATAGCTTTAAACTGCTAGCGGAGGCTAGCTGTCTGTCATTCCTGAGGTTCTGTTTTTTCAGGGTCAAGACAAATACATAAAGGCCTGTGAGGGTTTTCGCCACTGGTCACAATAAGGCAGTATCACAGTCAACGGAGTCGGTTTTAAATTCAGCTGGGATCTAGCAACATCCCTTGACGTAGCGCCCACATACTCGGAATGTGATCCATCGACTGCTAGCCGGAGGGAGACTGAACAATTGAAGATCTAAAAAAACAAGTTTTTTTTCAATAAACACAGAGGAAACACAAAGAACAGAAGCTTCAAAAATAAAATATCTGACTCGATGGAGGAGAAATCTATGTCCATAGAAACAGGACTGCATGTGTGTGTGTGCGCGCCCGTGCATGTGTGTGCGTGCATGTGCTCACAGCTGGGTTGCACTGTGCTTTCTTGTACGAGTGGGTGGATGAGTGTGAGTGAATCTTTGTGCAAAGCCTGCCGGAGGTAGTGTAGGTGTATTCTGTGTGTGTTATCGTACAATACTCCTTCCTTTGGTCTCTTGTCGTTGTGTTATAATACTCATTTTGCTCAGTGTGTGTGTGTGTGTGTGTCTCTGTCTGTCTGTCTGTCTGTCAGTGTGTGTGTTTGTTTGCGTGTGTCGTTCTGAGGGGAAATTTCCTGCCGCTGGAAGCAGATCTTGTCCTCAGGAATTTCCTGAGTGGGCAGACAGCGCTTCCTGAATAAATGTTGTTGTTGTTATTACGTATTTGTGTGTGTGTGTGTGTGTGTGGCTCTTTTCTCCTGTGAAAGGGAAACTGTTCTCACATGCCAGTGAGCGATTTGAACGCAGCCCCCTTCTCTTCCTGTTCGCGACACACTCATACATGGCGCTTCTAAATACCACCGTGAACACACAATCATGCCACAGAGTGACGGCGCGTTGAGGAAAAATCACTAAGTTGCTAAAGCTCCTCATCATCTAGATGTTTTTTTTCCCCCCAACTCTGTCTCAAGGAAAACTTCGCTGAGTAGTTTGCAAACATGCAGGAGGTGATGTGTTTTATATCCAAGATCAGTTTAGGTTTAGAAATGCTTCAACAGAATAATATAGATCTAATGGACGGACAGATTGAGATGTTGTGCAACTTCATGCATACAGTCCTTTCCTTGGGAAGAAATCTTATAAGATTCTCACCATGTATGTCATGCCCTAAAAAGATGCTCTCTGCTGATCTCCGTTGCTCCGGCAACTCCTCTGTTTTTCTGTGTTTTGTAGCGAGGAGTTGTTTTTTGATGACATTTGCGCTTCTTCGTCATCATCTGTAAAATGTTATTGGGAAAACAAAAATGAAAACCAAATATTCCCGACCTCCAGCTGTAACGTTAGCTCTTCTCTCAGAAGGATATCAGTCTCACAAAAGTTTCCTAACATGAAGGTAGTTAGTGAGGTGTTGTGAGATAAACCTGCTAGCGATGCTAATGTTGGGAAAGAAGAAACCATTTCCACGCCAGGGTCAGCGACATTGCCAGTGGTCATAGTCCTATTGCTTAGGCGCTCTGATCCACTGCTGTTGTTGGATTTATCCCTTTAACGGGCATCTCTGATTACGTTTATCGCATTTGATTCATATGCATAGTTTATTATTTCCTACTTTGACACCATCAAGTCGTCCAATAATGTTAAATTATTTGAGAGTTTGTAGAAAGAAAAGTCTCTCCTGTGCTCCTGTTCATCTTGATGATGTAGTCGCATAGGAACAGATGCTGAACAGATGATAATCTGCACAGATTGAATTTGTCTGACCAAATTCATTCTGGATTGAAGTGTTTATATAGAACATCTTCATAGTGCGGTCCATATAAAACCAGCTAGTGATGTTAAGGGCTCGCTGCGGGTTTTGTAATGTAGTTTTATAAAAGAAGAATGTGCTACTGTAGCAATAATAACGTAAAAAGTTACTGCTGGTTCTGATGGAAAGGTGTCAGAACCCACAGTGAATTCCAGAGCTGTTTTAGAAGCAGAAAGGCTGACTTACACACGGTCAGGCAGGTGGTTATATTGTTATGGCTGATTTGGTGAAATGAAAAAATATTCAAAAACTAAAGATAGCCTGGGGGATTATGGGTAGCACAAGGGAATGGCATGCAACAGATGTGCCCAGCTGGAATAATCTCAACCTGGGGCTCTGGGATCAAGTTGTATCTGTCTTAAACTTTATGTTACCCTTTAAGTCTCCCAAAGATTTTGATCTTTAATATATATTTTTTTATTTTTCACGGTGACCTGAAGTTGTCCTTTTGGGTTCAAGCTATTTCAATATTTCAAATAGAAATATTTGGTATATTTTCTTTATGTATTGCATTGCGTGACCATAAACCAGGTTTTTTTTTTTTTCACTGGATTTTTTTCAGCACGAACATAGAATTAGTACTTTTGAATTGGATGCATTGAAATTCTCTTTTTTTCCCCCCATATCTTTAGTTCAGGAGGTAGAGCAGTATTTCAGTCGAAGAGGAGGAGGTTGAAGAAGATGAGCGGGTTGATCCCAGGCAACTTCAGTCTAAGTTTTGCATCATTGTCAAAGAGACGGAACCTGTATTTTCTCCCTGCTCACTGTAGGAGGCTGCCAACTGCTCTGGCAAATTTCGCTTTGTTGCACATCGTATATCTTTTCTGTTATAAATTTTTCTAAGCACACGAGACAAGATCGAAGTGAATCGCTTAAACCATATTTAAAACATTGAACAAAGCTCTTCAGGACCCCTTTAACTGACAGCTGATCCCTGGGAACTCTATAAGATGTAATACTTGCCAATAAAGATGGAGGCAACATGGTGAAATGAGAATTTGACGGATTTCTACTGAAGCCAGTAGTGACAGTCCTTCAGCTCTGCGGTGTGGAAATATGGAAATAAATGCCAGGAATCTTTAGCGTATGCTTCACAATGTGGGGGAAGTGAAAAGAAAATATTTGTTGGGATTGTTAATGTAGTTCCCTCTGAAAGTAATCTGTACCTGAGAAGGAAAATCATTAGCTTAAACGTGTTATAGCATGTAGAACATATGCATTCTGCGTTGGAGCTCACCAGCAGTCAGTGTTTGTTAGAGAAAAGGGGGTGAAATGCCACCATGGAAGATTTCCAGCAGAAGTGTCAGACTGCACAAAATGCTGACTTCACCTGCTCCACGTGGAAAGAAAATCGCAGAAACGGGCTCTAGGGGGTGTTTGGGCACGGCTTCCAGACGAGCAAAGGCCTTTTGATTTGGCTGACAAACGTCTTTGAAGGTTCTGCATTAAAAGATGGCTCCTGAACAAATGGAAGAGTGGCAGTTGGATTCAGGAACTAACCTACAAGAGCCGTCTTGCTCCCGCGCTCAACAACAAGCTTTCAAAAAACAGGTCGCGCTACTTCCTGGCCATAAAAGTTCCGTGTGATTGATGATCTGTTTTATATTTGTTTTGACTGGATGAAGTCCAAATTTGCTGGACCGGGACAGGCACGTGCATGCCGGCGGAGGAAGCCGAGGGTGTGTACGAGAGGGGAGGCGGGGTGGGTGGTATGGGAGTCGCAGCCTTGATTAAAAAGTAAAAGTGTTTGAGAGGAGGTGGATTTTCCCCTGCCGCACCCACCTGACAGGGAATCCATGTACAGAGAGACACACACAAAGGCAGGGGCGTGATGAGTGTGTGAGCATTAATTGTGGAGATGTGTTGCTTTCATACCCACATGTTCCTGTGTCGGTGTCAGGAGCCCCCCCCCCCCCCCCCCCCCGCTCTCCCTCTATCAGAAGAAAGAAAGATCTTTTCTCTATTGAGATAGTGAGACCTATATACGCCTACTTCTGCTCGGAGAGAAAAGGCAAACATTTACTGAAGAACCGAGTGACTAAGGAGGTTTGACTTTGCTGAGCAAAGTCCCAGCCTTCTTGATGTAGCGATGATCCCCTGCCCCCCCCCATTTATTTAGCTATGGTTAGGTTCAGGCTGTGCTCAAATCCTCTGTGGGAGGTTTTATGTGCATCAGTCGAGTCTTTGTGTATATGTAGACTGTGGAAAGTCAGAAAACAATATCTTTGTTTCCTCCAGTGTGACTGAAAATAAAGCCGGGTGCAGTTTTATGCCAATTTTATGAGCGAAGACAAAGGATGTGCTTAGAAACGTATGACATGCTGGAGAAGATGAAAGCAGGGCTTTTAATTACACGGCCTTTGGAAAACCTCACTTTTGATGTACTTGCTTATTGAGAATGGAAGCTGAGTTCTTGGTGCTCACATGGCTGCAGTCTTCATACTAAAGCCGGAACCTTTGCTGTGGTTTTGTACTCTTGTTAACACAACCACATTTTCGGGGGCCTAAAAACACAAACTTTTGAAAACGCGCTTCAGGCTGTCTTATTCTTTTTCTTCTTCTTTCGACTGTTCCCTTTAGGGGTTGCCACAGTGGATCAACTGTTTTAATCTTACCCTGTCCTCTGCATCTTCTACTTCACACCAACTGCATGTCCTCTCTCACCAAATCCAGAAACCTCCTCTTTGGTCTTTGAAAACGAGCTCCAGACTGTAATCTTTTGAAAACGCTGCTGTTTGCGTCTCTGTGTAAAACTGGCCAAAGGCATTTTGTTTACAAAAATGCTTCACCGCCCTATACTTCATATTTGGCCATTATGTTTTCAGCCCAACAGAACCAGGGAAGAAAGAACAACAATAAAACAAGTTTTTATTTATGGGGTTTTGGTTGTGCTGCAATCCATTTTTTTTAAAACACAAAGGCAAATGTTTCCATTTTTAGCCACATAAACGGGGTCAGACTTAACATTTGTCTTGTCTCATTCACCAACCAGTGGTACCGAACACATTTAATTGTTGTGTTTAGGATAATAAGTCAGGAAGGGATCATGCTGGATTATTAGTTAAACCATTTCCAATTTTTGATGCAAATTTCATAAACTATGCATTTAATTTAAATTTAATTGAGTGACAGCAAATGTTCTCGCTGAATTCATTTAGAGTCAAATAAAAAGGGGCTTTATTTCCATGTCCTGTTTTTTCCCCCCCTATACTTTACTTCATGTTTTTCCTCCGGTGAGAATACTGCATACTTCATCAGCATGGTGTGAATGGTTATTTTGTATATAACTGTCAAAAAGTAATACTAGCCATAACATTACTAACATTATTAACATACTGACAGGTGACATCATAATGGTATTTATCATTCCCTTGCAATGGCGCCCGTCAGTCAGTCAGTGGGATATATGAGGCAGAAAGTGAGCATTTTGTCCCGAAATGAAGTGTTGAAAGACAGAAAAACGGTTTATGTTTTCAGAGGTAAGCGCCTACCAAAGTGGTCTAAGAAAAGGACAACAGATGAACTGGGTCATGTATGACCAGGTCTCGTTGATGCGTGTGGGTAGTGAGGGTTAGCCCATGTTGTCTGATCCCAGCGAAGAGCTACTAATGTCAATGCATGTTCTTATAGGATGTCAGAACACACACATAGCATAAGATCCGGGGTCTTATTGTTAGGGCTGTAGGGTGTATACAGTAAGCCTTCCCATTAATAAGAAGACTTCTGCAAGCAAATACTAGAGCTGGATATATTCAAAAAGCAACATAACCTTAACTTAGAAGAGTCACACCGGTGACAGGATCGTTTATTCAGAGACTAAGAATGTAGCACCAATAAGGGAATTTAGTCTCTCCATCTTTATCGCTGATAAGGCTTCAGGCGAGGCCGTTTTTTTCATTTCTCGTAACAAGAGATGGCCGTCCTGATAGTCCTCAGTTGCGTTGGAAGCAAAACAAGCTGCAGAATAACAGTAGTGTGCATTTTGGGGAAATATCCGGACCCTGGACGAGACGTTCTTCACAGCAGGACGGACCTCATTAACTCGTCTGGCTGAGAGGGGAAGTTGAGGGCTTCTGTACCGCGACAACGAAACAAGATACCAGTGATCTCATCCTCCTCTTCTCTTCATTCATCCCAATCGCTTATGAGTTGCCTGGGCAACTCGTGCACTGTGTGTGTATGTGTGTTAGTGAGCGTGAGCGGGGGCCTGAGAAACCAGAGTGAAATTGATGTGTCATCAGAGAGGATTAAGGGCCATGCAGGGCTTTAGTCAAGGGTGTGGAATCCTTCTCCTGTCGTGCTGTCCTGTTCACTGTAAACACACACTTGTTCAGGACCGTACACAAATACACTCATGGGTACTGTGGACCTGTATTCATCCATTCAACAAAGGGAGAGTCTGATCACAAGGAAGACTGAAAATGATTTTCCTCCTGTACCCTTTGAGCCTGACACTTCCTCCTTCAACTCATTCACACACTTCCTTCAGCTGATTTCCTGTCTGGTCGTTTTCGGTCAGAGAATCGGTTCCAGATTTGTCAAAGGTCCTCTCTCTCGCTCCTCCTTTCACTCTGTGCCCATGCCATTCATTTTTCCTCCGGACTCTAAATAAGCAAAGGATGTTTGGGTCCCTCTGGATGCACTGCTGCAGAAACTTTCCCATCAAGCTTGGAATTGGTTCCTGTAGGGGACACATTGATATGACGTACAAACAATATCCTGAAACTTGCAGCTTGATTGTAGATTACGCACTAAAACTGAAGAAATCAAAAAGGAATGTAATGTGATGTAAGCCGAGTACAAAGAGTATTTGGCTTGACAAGTACAAGTTTTGTCAAACTTGTGAAGACTTGTGACATGACCTTTACTCATCTACCTCGATACTGAACTCCCTGAAGACATGTGAGCGATGTAAGCCAAGCACAAACGAATTTTATTTCAAGCTGTGGACTTGAGACTTGATCCGCCTGAAGACTTGATTTGGCTCTCAAACGTAGACACAGTTGGTTTGTCTAGTTCTGCCTTCATGAGCGACACACCGATTCTTGAAAGAAAGATCTTAGAAGTTAGGGACAGATTCAAAGGTAGTGCAAAGCTCGGCATAGCAGGGAGTGACAAAGACCCTGTTTAGGCATGGTTTTAAGATTAGTATTGGCTGATCAGATCACAAGCAGACAGCTAGACACACCGCTGTTTACTCCTGTCTCTATTCTACGTCACCAAATGTGTCCAGCGGACTTCTTCTGGTCAGATTTCATTACTGCCTACGTCACTTCACCTGCAAGGTACATAGTTATCACCTAACAATTGTCTACTTCAACTAGGTTCAAGAACAAGAACTAACACACATGTACAGACTTTTTAAACTGTTGGGAGAGACTGCTAAAATAATTTGGACCTTGCTAAAGAACACACCACGAGGCGAAAGTTGAGGCATGTTAGAAAATCAAGCTTTTTCTTAACCGCTTGCTCCCTTCTTCTAAACAACCACCATGTCCGGCACTGATGACGTATTTTCCTGTTTTGTCCTTGATGGAGACGCGTCAGAACACCTGAAAGTTTCACTATAGATTCCTAGATGGGGTTGAGCTTTTGAAATCTTGGAAGACCACCTTTAGCAGCCATAGCAGCGAGTGATGGCAAAACCTTTAGGTAAGCGGTGTGGCCTCAGGAAAGCCAGCAGGGAACTGTTCATCTACCCCACAGCGATGGAAAGGGGCCTATTCCAGTAAGACTCGGCTAAACTTCATGAACATATGAAGGTAAAAACGTCCCTTTCAAATGAAGTGTCTCGCAAGGCCCACTTTCTTATGTCCTTAATGTTAGAATGGATGAATCTACAAGAGGGCAACTAAGAGTTAAAACATTTGAAAACAAGAATGGCGGCGCCAGAGCACATTGCTATAATGTACCTAGTAATTAAAGGCCTTCTACTCGTCGTTTGGTTTATAAGGCCATTAGTGGATTGCCACATGTTGATGGAGTCATGTCACGTCTTCCTTGAATCATTGTTACACCGTTCACAACTATTCCGGTGGTAGTGGTCCATTTGGTCTATCAGCTCTCAGATAACTGACATAAATAGAGTCCAAATGAATAGATTATGGACAAAAGGCTCGGTTCTGTCTTAAACTTTAAAATTATCCCCTGGTTCTGACTTTAGTAGACAGCCTTGACTCTCTTACAGAGTCTTTCATATATTGGTCACAGCCTAGAATATGAATTAATATTCCAAATAATCAAATGTGAGCAGGCATTTGTGACTTTTCCGTCTCTGGGCTTCATTTGAGTTCTGGCTAAGTATATGTTTCCCTTCCTAATTTTCCTTTCTTTCCTCTTTTTCTATCTTTGTTTAGTCCTCGTGTTCCTGCTATTTCACCTCATGTGCCACACAATCCGCTGCTGCTCTCATCACTCTTTCCTTTCCGTTTCCACTCTTCCTTTTCTCGTTTTCGAGTCTTGCTGTTAATAAACCTCCCGGTGTCACTCTCTAACCCTACCCCGGGAAGTTTCCTGTGCTGAAACAGAGACCACGTTGGATTGCTTCCTGCCAATGTGTGTTGTGGGACACATTTGTTTGCTCCCCCTTCCTCCACCTCCCCCTCCTCATCCTTTCGGCTCCCCTTTGCTTCCTCCTTTGGGCTCTGTGCAGATGGCTGAGGCCGACAGACCGGATCTTGGAGGGGTTTTTGGCAGAGCAGGACTCTTCTCCGGCCCTAGAGAGAGCATACACTGTCATGACCTTGTGACCCGGTCTGAACTACTGCCCACCCCGGTCTCAGTGCTCGCCCACAAGAGACAAACTTCCAGCTGGTGCGTTCAGTGCAGATGGCAGCTTGATTCAATATTGATGGACTGACTGTATATGATAGTCATCAGTTAGGAATATTCCGGATCAACCTAGAGCTATTAGACTTATGTAACCAAGTTACATTTAAACAAAGAGTTTTGTAGAAGCTACAAAAGGAACATATTTTAAGAAAAACTCTTAGATTAAGCAGTCCAAACTGTCTAATCACACTAAAACTGAGGCTCCATCTGTGATCAGCAAAGTTTGTAAACAGGGATTAGAAACAAGCAAAACTACATAAATTATATTTGACACACTAGATACCGTATTTCATGGAGCACATCTATGGACCGACCAAGAAGCTCCTCTGAGTAAAGTAGAAATATGAAATATTGTTCCTTATCGACACTTTCCAAGGATGACGGTTGACGAGCTGAGGGTCAGAGCTCGACAGGCAGTGAGCAGTTCTTCTGATAACTTCGGTTGTCCCCAGTTTATCAACGGCGCGTCTGCCACTATCTGAATTTAGACAACTTGAAGGAAGGGAAAGAAATGGGAATCTGAAGAACTAGACAGGGTTTCATTTCATATTGATTGCTCTCTGTGAAAACTTGCTCTGTTTGACGGGCGCGGGAGTCAAAGGGGGAGGGGTCTGAAACCAAGCACAAGGTTCCTATTACTTGTGTGACAGTGACATTGGCGGCCAAAGATAACAGCTGCGCAACTCCCAGAGGAAGTGTTTGAGGCCGGGCGATAAGTGAGATGCAAGAAATGAGTAGCCGTGCTGTGTGTGGGTGTCACGGGCGATCCGATCAAGGCTATAGATTGTTGGTGGTTCGGTGTTGTGTTTGCATGCATGTGAATGTGAGGAGAAAGAAAAAGCTAGAGGTATGGATCTTTTCACGTTAGACAATATCAACAACAGCAGAGGGGGAGAACATTTCAGATATAATCTTGAAATGATGACGTTGTATTTAGTGGATTTGATTGTAACAATATAATAAAACCTTGGCGTGATTATTCATTGACAAGACTGATGGTTGTGAATGAACGCCTCCCAACAACAAAAGGCAAGGCGCTGTGTAAGAGACATTTAGAAAAAAAAAAAGAATGCAATCATATGATCAAATGGACAAAATAGCAACTTTCTAGTCTTTACAACATGCCCCAGCATTCACCCATTCACACCAACATTCTTATGGTGGCGGCCGAGGCTGCCATGTGATGAGGCACCCGCTCATCAGGAGCGATAACCATTCACTCTCACACCCATGGAACAGCAGTTGGTAGCAAATTGTGGTTCAGTATCTCGCCCAAGGACGCCCGGACATGTAGACAGCTGTGGTTAAGGATCAAATCGCAAATGTTTGGATAAGTGGATGGTCGCTCAACCTGCCTTTACGAAGTGCTCCTTATATAGTAATAGCATTTGTAGAATTTTGTGGTTCAGAAAGTCAACCGCGCTCCATCCTTGCTCGTGAACAACCTTTGAATTTCTCATTAGTAACTTCAATTGACTTATTTCCATATTTTGTAAACATGTGATCTATGGGGTCTCTGGTGAAGCCCCTGAGTTCAGCTGTGCGCTTGTATTACACAAGAGGCAGCCGCGTTTAGCCGAGTTTGATGAATCCCGCCGCTGGGTTCAAGCAGTGATCCTTCTCAAATGCACAACATCAGTCAGATCAAGAAATGGAAAGCAACACACTGATTCTGTAGTTTGGAACAAGATCATTGTTTAGATGTTAAGCCCATTTTGTTTAAAGCTGATTTGGCCACATTTGAGAAGTTTTTATTTTTTTTAGCAATTTCTATATAGTCAATATTTCCGTTTGTATTATTATCTGAAATAGACAGTATTTAGTGAAAATCACAGGAACAGTGGTTTGTTAGTTTGACAAAAAACTATAAAGCTTAAGTAAGTCCTCAAAAGTCTTCATATTTTTTATTTTTCTCTGTATATTTGGCTTTAATTTGCTGCTGCTGTTCAGATAGCTAGCGACTAATAGTTGCTCAAGATTATTAGTTTCCAATTCAGACCGTTGAACTCCGACTAAAGCTTAAAACATTTCTATTTGCATCAGCCTTTAAGTAGTTCTTGCACCTTCCCGTTCTCCTGCGTTTCTTTTTAAAAGTCTTCTAGTTTTATCTTTTGCCAGTTTATTTCAATAGTCTATCTTTCTTATTTCACTAATTTTATAATATGATTATATTATATTATGTTTTTTTGAATATACATTCTTATTTATTTTTGAATTATTTTTTGCGTTCACAAATGTTTAAATTTTTTATCTTTCAGGCGCTTCTATGTATGAAAACACCCATAAAAATAAATCTATTATTATTGTAATAATTATTATTATTTTTTATATTTTTGTGTCCATTCTAAAGTTTCCTCATCGCCTGTATCCATTAACTGTCTATTAATAATAATTATAATAATACATTTAATTTATAATGTATCATATTAGCATTAGTCTTTGTGGTTGCCGCTGTTAAATCAGCCGGCTGGCTTTATTAGTCCCTGTGGTGCCGTAACAGCAAATACAGCAGTGTTAACAACAAACAAGAAAGAATCGACAGTTGTTATATACATACTTTGGGTGACCAAGGTGCCTTCAGTGTCCGAAAGATGCGAGTTTACGGAGTATGTGATCAGTTAAGCTCACGATGGGCATTCAGATATATATTGTCTCTTGTGCCGGTCCCAAGCTCGGCCAAATAAATACGCGTAACGACATGATCGGCTGTGGCGAACCCTATAGGGAGAGCAGAAAGAATAATAATAATAATAATAATAGTAGAATAAAATAACATAGATAGCTTTATATATCTATAAATCCTTTATGTTTTAGTTAAGATTTTGACCAGGTTTATCTTTTTACCATTCATCCAGTGGTTTTTGCGCTTAAGCCAAAGTCAGGTTGAAATCCAGGCTATTTCCAGAATCTGCAATCTTAGCAGGTGCGAGAAATGTTTAAACAACTCAAATCAATCCTCAGAGGTATGCAAATGATCTCTTGTTCTGGTTTTTTCTTCCTTCTGCTGTTCCTGTTGCCTGTAAATGCTCATTGGTCACCAGCGCAGATGTTTCACACTCCTCTTCCCACGGCAGTGAAAGCAACATTGCCGTGTGCGGGAGGACGAAAATAAGAGATTACTGTCACTGTTGTTTTCTCTTTAAGCTTCCTAGTCAGTTTGAACACCGGACCACATGACACTAATAAACTATGTCTCCCCTGATGGGAAAGAAAACAACCGATGAATTAAACAATTGTCCTTTTTCTTTTTCATTTACCACTTTCCCCTCTCTTTTTCTTAATCTTGTGATTTATCCTGTATTCTTCCCCTTAATGCATCATCGTCTTTTTAATCTTTTATTTCAACCTCCTCTCCCCGTCTGTCTCCTCCTTCGTCTTTTTTTTTTTTTTATCTCTGCTGCCGTTCCCGTAATCACTCCTCCTTTTGGCTTTTATCTCCACTTCCTCAATATCCTTTTTACTGCCTCTGCCTCCTTCCTTCCTTTCTCCCCCTCCTTCCCCTCCTCATTTACCCCTCCCCGCCGCCCTCGCCTCCTCCTTCCTGCCTTTCCTTCTTTCTTCCTTCCTTGCCTCAAACCCTCCACTCCCCGTCCTCCTACCTCATCTTCTCTGATGTCTTCCCTTTTTTCTTTTTTCTTTATGCTTCTTCACTTTGTTGCTTCTTTTGCCAAACTCTGGTCTCAGTTCCTATGACCTCATCCCCCTCTTCCCAAATCCTTTCTCCTCCAGGTTTGCAGCCAGTCTTCTGGAGCAGGGACGATGTTGGCCAGTGGCTGCGATGGGCCGAGAAGGAGTTTGCTCTGCGGCCGATCACCAGTGGATCTTTCCAGATGAACGGCAAAGCCCTGCTTCTCCTCACCAAGGAGGACTTCCGCTACCGATCCCCCCATTCTGGTACTCCATCATTCTCTTTCTATCTTCTTGGAGACACTAGAGGTATATTCCCGTTCTGGGAGAACTGGAGACATCAGTGAAAAGTTTAATGGATTTGCAGTAGACTTGATTTTTCTTTTTTGTGCAACTGGAACCCGATCTGGACTGGAAAAATGAGGAAAGAAAGAAGAAGATGAGCTTTAGATCATGGAATCAAACTAGTGGCAGAGAAACTATGGAAATTTGTGCAATTATATTCAAAAACCCACTTTCCAAGGGAGACTGTGACATGGTCTGCCACAAAATTGGATGGACTGTGAGGCATATTCACAGATGAGTGAAACACATGATGTCTTAACATCCATGACTCCGAAACAATTTTATTAGAATGAAACACTGTGACCCTTTGTCTGCTGATAATTCCTGGGGCTTATCACTGATATCACACTTTATTATTATGTGTTCAAGCAAACCTGCACCAGTGCTTCTTAAAATCAATGTGTGTACAGCAAAACTACATCCTTAAAAAATCAATAGTATGGGACGGAGCAGATGAGGGAAGTTGTTGGTGTCGGGCGACAGTGAAGGCAGGCAGCTGTTCAGAGAGGCTGCCGGGGGAGGAAGTTGGAGACGGTTGATCAGGAAGTGCAAGCCAACCTCAACTGTAACCCTAGTAACGCCTGCAGCCAGGCTTAAGGAAATAAAGCAGAATAAACCTTCACTGCTGTTCTTTGTAATAAATGAAGCAGGATTTAATGTGGAATATATTTCACCTCACATATTAAGTCGGAGACCAAGTATGGGCTGATTCAGTCTGGGTTGATTCGGTCTGGGTTGATTCAGTCTGGGTTGATTCAGTCTGGGTTGATTGAGTCTGGGTTGATTCAGTCTGGGTTGATTCAGTCTGGGCTGATTCAGTCTGGGTTGATTCAGTCTGGGTTGATTCGGTCTGGGTTGATTCGGTCTGGGTTGATTTGGTCTGGGTTGATTCGGTCTGGGTTGATTCAGTCTGGGTTGATTCAGTCTGGGTTGATTCAGTCTGGGTTGATTCAGTCTGGGTTGATTCAGTCTGGGTTGATTCAGTCTGGGTTGATTTAGTCTGGGTTGATTCAGTCTGGGTTGATTCAGTCTGGGTTGATTCAGTCTGGGTTGATTCAGTCTGGGTTGATTTAGTCTGGGTTGATTCAGTCTGGGTTGATTCAGTCTGGGTTTATTCAGTCTGGGTTGATTTAGTCTGGGTTGATTCAGTCTGGGTTGATTCAGTCTGGGTTGATTCAGTCGGCTGGAACCCCGGCCCCAAAAGGTTGGAATGATGTGTCACAAATAGAACAGGATTTGATTGCATTGCTTGTCCCATCTACTTGTATTTCTATTTTTTCTGACAGTTGAAATATTCATTGACATCACATTTTATTGACAGAACGCACATAACCAGTGCCTTTTTTTTCCTTTTTTTTTTTTTCTTAAACTTCCACCTGCAGGCTTGTAAGATAATTTAATTTATTTTCTGTACCTACTTATCCTCTTCAGTCTCCTTTATAATTTCGTTTGGCCATATTTTTATTGCAGAGATGCCTACGAATCCAGGTTATGGATGATTTTATGGGCAAAGAAAAGAAAAGAATCCTGTTGGAGAACCTCTTGGTGTCCTGAAGCTGCACAGCTAGCACTCGAGACAATGACGCCATCAGCGGGGGTCTACTAATGACCTCGGCATGAAGGCTGGCCACATGTGGCTCTCTCCTAGTAATAAAGATATCTTTCATCAGAAATATTCTATAATGCATTTTCAACAAAGATACTCTTGCATTCTTGAAAAGGCTCAGCCATTCAGAAGCAAAGGAGAAGATATGAATGAATGAAGTAATTATTAATCCTCAAATACGTATGTGAAGTAGTAGAAAGTATCCATTTTCATGCAATCCTCTCAGATCCAGAGGAAGGACCTGTAGTTGCACGGAGCAACCATGTGACCCACGCGGCAGCGTTTTCATTTTCCATCCCGTAAAAATGTTCATATCCTTTAAAGGCATTAAGGGCTGAGACGTAGTTGCAGGTTTTATTAATTGCTTTGAGTCATCTCCTCGTGACACATCAATCATTTTTTTTTTTGTGAAACTGTTTCACGTCTCATAAAGTCGTTTGATCACATTTCTTTTTTTCCCCACTAGAACAGGCTGTGAAGAGATAACGCTGTCAGTGATTGATCACATGTTCCTATTAGTCCATGTTTTTTTGGCCCTTTTGTGAGTGGAATCGGTGAATGCGTCACTTTAGGGAACTGTTCACTCTTTTTGGCTCGTGACGACTCGGCTTTAGGGGATTTTAAGGGTGCACTTCAGACCAGTCACTGCTGGCTGCCATATTTTTTCTTTGCAAAAGCTCTGAATAAACCTAATGTAATAATTGCCACTGCAGCTTATACATAACAATGTCCTTATTATCTTGCTACAGGAAGATGAATGTGTGTTTTTGTACGGAGGGCTTGGATTAAATGTGTAAAGGGCATTTGATCTCCAGATTCAGTGCCAACTCAAAAATGCAACCAGGAAGCAGGAATCTTCCCTTACAATGAAACTCGGTGTCACAGGATCAGAAAGTGAGAACTGAAAGGGGTGTGCGTGTGTGTTTGTGTGCACCATTACTTCCTTTACGAGAATCATTTCCTTGTTATGGTAAGCCTTTAAACAGTCTTGAGTGTAATGTCTGACGGCGGTCTGTCTTCAGATCACATCCACCGTTCCCGAGGGTATTTGTTAACCATCTAAACGCTCGGTCCTGCTGAGGGGAGCTGTTGTTGTCAGTGTGGCGGCCAAACAAACAGATGGTTATAATTCAGTGAAACTTCCTGCTCAGGCGTTGTGCCCGGTGTCACCACTACTGTATAACCACTTAAAGGAGAATACCAGAGTCAGATAGAGCCCCACCCAACACACTTGTGTCAACAACCACTCCAAGTCGTCCGCCATGTAGACTTGAATGTTTTTAAACACTCTTCATTTTTGTTGTTTGGAAAATCCACACATTAGTGTGAGAACCAGAGTTTGTCCTCGGGGGGGATCCTGTTGAAATCAAGAGGAGTAGTTCTTGGAAAAAGACAGCTAAATTTTTACATTTTTACAACATGCTTTATTTTGAGAGATGTGTTGTAGATGATACCTGGACTTCTGCAGTTCAGACTCTTACTCATAATTTCCACACCTGAACACGACCGACACAGCATCACCTCTGATTGGAAGCTGTGTCTCATTGTCCACATTTTGGAGCAGACCCAGGTTTTTCACGTGGGTCATGTGGAAATCTGCGAGTTAACAAATTCTCACTAGTTGACACGGATGGTGTTACGTTAACCGCCTCCCCTCCCCTACCTATCCCCGCAGATCACTTAGCCCTACAGTCATCAGTCTCAGCAGAGTCATCAGCCACCATCATCATATCCAGGCTCCAGGGGGGGAACATACCTGCTG
This sequence comes from Lophius americanus, assembly GCA_037951165.1. Classification (NCBI taxonomy): domain Eukaryota; kingdom Metazoa; phylum Chordata; class Actinopteri; order Lophiiformes; family Lophiidae; genus Lophius; species Lophius americanus. The sequence goes on along the minus strand of JBBDHG010000098.1, from coordinate 1,697,754 downwards.
CCGCTCTGGACTGAGATTACGATATGTCTTAAGAGTCTGAGTGCCAAAGACATTCTGATAGACTGATTATTTGTGCATCCCTCGTCATTTTGGATCATCTGTTCATAAATAGGCAATTAATGAAGCAAATGTGTATTTAAAAAGATGGTGGCTTGTTGCTTTCTTTATGTCCCTGCCAGAGGGGAGCAGCTTTCCGTCTGTATGTAACGGGGGAATCAATCCACATCTCATCAAAAACTGGCAGTTTAACAAACCGCCTTTTAGGGGATCCAATAATGATTTTGGTCAATTTACTTATCTTTACATTTTAAGGAACATTTTAACTTTAGCTATTATCCTTCACGTATGATAAAGGTTTTGGTCCATCCACATCTCCAATGGTTAACACAAATGTTCTAATTGGAGAATGTGACACAATTGTAGATCTGTTCTTCTTTTGCTGCTCAGCAGGTTTCCTCATAACAAACAAAGTTCAATTTCCTCGAAACCCTGCCCTAAAACATCAGTCCAGCATGACGTATGCCTCCTTGGTGTTTCTTCCATTATTCCTCTAGCTCATAATTCCTGAAAAGCAAAGGGGAAGAAGAAGGGGAACTTGATTCTATGGATGACGCCAAAGCTCATTACAATATGCTGCTGGGAGACGTATAGTAACCTTTGACCTTTGCCTCTGTGTAGGGGATGTCCTGTATGAGCTGCTGCAGCACATCCTGAAGCAGAGGAAGCCTCACATGTTTTATCCATCTGCCTACTTCCCTGGGAACTCCTTCCAATCGCCTGAAAGTACGGTGCAGCACCTGAAGCTTGAAGGTCAGTCGAATGAGTGGAGTTTTATTTGAATATACAAGTTTGGATTTTTTAGTTCCGAGGATAAATATCTTCTAGAAGCATTCACTTGATTTAAATGTATTATTATTATTATTATTATCTCATTGGATCTCATTTTCAAAATCTATTCTAAACTTTTTTTGGTTTATCGGTTCACAATGAGCACCAATAACAGAACCTTCTCAAACTCGTTTCGTTAAGGGGTTAGGTAAATAGTTCTCAAGAAAATGAAAAAAAATCAAAAGATTGATCTTCCTCTTTTTTCTGTATCAGCTCCTAAATTTGATGGTTTCTTAATGGTCAACCTTCAAACCCATTTTCATGTTAATACTTAAGTGGATTGTCTGTAATCCTGTAAACAGACAAACCAACCAGGCTGGTCGGGTCAGGATCTGCCTCATTGAACTTAAACTCAAGTATCTGCTCATTTAAATCTGGATCTGAACATACAACCCAATAAGTAATGGGTAAATCTGGAACTGATAAGTGACCCCCCCACCCTAAGCCCTCTGCTTTAAGTGGAAAAAAAAAATCAGTGCAGGTACTCCCCTTCTTTACCCGTCTTATAAATTTCTGATTTATCTGTCTGGTTTTACTAGATGGATAGATGCGCTTTCATTTTAATCCCTATGACTCCTCCATTTCATCTTAAATCAGCTGGTTTGGGAATGAAATACCTTTTTTTCCTGTATGTGATTTTTAAAAGATGGCATGGAAGGTCGTACCTGTGAAGCATCGGCTGTTCTCTTCCTTCACCTGACGTCAGGATTTGTTTATAAATGTTGATGTTCGGTGTCGTACACAAGATTGTTTCCTGGTTCTTTTCTGACGCGGCACTAAACATAAATTCACATAAATGCTGAAAGAAAAACCGGTTCCACGAGGAAATGCTGCATTTGTGAAACGAGCAGCAGAGAGCATGACGAACAGCGCCCGACTGGTTCGCTGGTGTTTGTTACCGCTTTTATCTTTGTTTTTATTGCCACTATTTAAATGTTTTTATGCACCAAACAAAGGAGTCATCAAATGTAGCCATTGTCAGTCGACAGGAAAAAGCAATCGGGTGCCACTTTATATTAAGATTAAAGTGGCACCCGATATTAAGGGTTTATAAATGGTTTGTTGCTTCTCCACTAATAAAGGTTAGAACTCTATGAATCATTAATAAACTGTATAACTCATTAGCTATAAAGGGAACCAGAAACCTGTTGCTCCAAAAACCAGTTAGCGCACATTAATATTCTTAGTCCCAACAGAGAGCGTTGTAGTAACTCCACATTGACAAATAGTGAACCCACATTGATCACTGAGTGCTATGTTATAAGCTGTTTATAACTGTTTTTAATGACTTAGAAAGTGTTTACAACTTATCTGTGTAGATTGTCATTCAGACCAGGTAATGGTAAACCATGTGGGTTGGATTTAATGCAACTGGACTTCTGTCTTACAACGTCATTTATAAACTAATTATAAACCTTTTATAAAGCTGGTATTATTTTAATCTACCCTTCCAGCGGAATTCAAAGAAATCTCAAGCAAGGTTTTTTAGAGTGACTCACAATTAGTTTCTTCCTTTTTTACATTTTTGGACACACCTTCATACCAGTTTGCCCTCATTGACCTGTTACGCAGTTTTCTTTTTCTTTTCTACATTTACGCGTAGAGTTTGTGAGCGCACGATTTGAACCAAAGTACCAGGTCAAAATCCTTGTTAGTGTGACTTACTTGGAAATAAAACATTTTCTCCTTCTGATCTCGGGAGATCTGTTGAGGCTCTGACCCTTTCAGAGTCCCGTTTTCAAACATATGAACCCAACAGAGTAGCCTAAATTCACCATTTAATTGCCAGCTTGTACACCGACTACTGGTTGTGTTTCATATCTCATACCAGATCTATCTTCACAAATATGTTAAATACTTGGCCAAATAAAAATGTAAAAAATTTGTATCGGCTAAGAGAAGGAGCGCATTTGCTCTGTACCATCGTGTGTTCGTAATTTGCCATCGCAATTCTACAATTCATAAAGTACGGGACAAAATCAGAAGTTCCTTCCATTTACAAAAAAAAAGAAAAAGAAGAGACTATAGGAATGTGTGTAAATATTTTGTCACTGTGTAGAAGAAAAGCAGCAGCAGAACAAACATAAACCCGTGTGCTCAGCACGCCCCCTTTGGTGAGGCAGAGGTACTGACTGCCTCGCCTCTTGCTTTTTCATTACGGTTTTATGTCAGATCAGCGAGACTAAATATGTGCTACATATACGTGAAATACATGACCTTTTCTGTGGAATGTGAGGACATATAATAAAAGTGCATACAAACATTACATAGGTTACAAACAGTGAGAAAGCTAAAGGCACGCGTGCTCAACCCAGTTTATGAGGGTCTGCACAATCTGAGAGGAGGATCAGTTTATAGCTGCCTCACCTCACGCGTCTCCTCTCTATGTGATTCAGGGAGTTTGATTATTAAAAAATAATCAAATGATTGGAATCAGACAGAAATTACATTTATATATAAATTACATTAAATATTAGTAAACAAATATTTGTTTGTTAATATTTATTTTATCATTATTTTGCTCTGCCTCACCTGACCGCACGCCTCTGGTTGATATAGGGAAATCAACTTCCGACTGAAATCAAGGAACTGAAACTAAAACGAATGTAATGACATTCTGTATTGAAGTAAATTACTGACACCTAGTGGTATTTTAAAGGTAATGTAGGTAGGATTACTGTATTTTAATTTTACTGCTGCTTTGGTAGAAGCAGACTTAAAAAAAATAATAATAAAAACTTATTATTATTAATATAAGAATATCTGGATCATCTTTATTTAATGCAAACTAGTCATCAGTTTTAATATTTTATATCAGGTGTATTTTACATGGAAACTGGTGAACACCCAAAGGCTTTCCAAACATCACTGGAAATCCTCAAGCACATCCACACTCTGGGGTTTTATTCTCTATGCTTGAAAGATTAATCGAGCTAAAATAATTGAAGATAGAGGATGAGACTGATCTTCTGATGATGATAAAAGAAAAAAGGGCTGAGTTCGTCGACGACAGGTTGTTTTTTATTGTTAAGATACTCAGCTGGATATAATATTGTCTTGTTTGAGTAGCTGAAATCATCACCTCTTAACATTTCTACTAAAAAAAATCATTTTTGACGTATAATTCTATTGCTGTAGATATTTTTCACATATTAAATGTTTGTTTTTCTAACCCCAGAAACGGTACGGCGTGCACCACGCGTCACAGAACCACTTCCACACCATCCACCAACCATTGAGCTGCGGCACCGCTCACGCTCTCCTCACCAGCCAACCATCAGGAGATCCCCTCCGGAGATGAACCACCCCCGCCAAGCCAATGATGACCCCCTCCAAACCTTCTCCCAGCTCCCTGATAGCAACCACCACCTGTCGGAGGAAATGTATCCTCTGTCCGTGTCCCCGGTGGCACCAAACGGCCACTGCACGACGCCCAGGGACGCCCCGTGTCCAGTTAGTCCCGGTGGCCCGGAGGCAGGTCCTCCTCGCGTCATCCAGCTCATGCCCAGCGCCATCATGAGCCCCCTGCTCCTCAGCCCGAACCGGAGCGGGGTGGGTGCTGCCTTGGAGTTCAGGCACAGCCGCGGTGGAAACCCGTCTCAGGTGACGCTGGAGAATGGGCGCGAGGGGAAGGTGCACTGTCACCAACATCCGATACCACTGGCCCAGCAGCAGCAACAGCAACATCTACTGCAGCAGCAGGAGGAGACACTGTATAGAAACCACGTCATCATGCCAGTGTCTCCTCCAGAGGACCAACAAATGCCCATCGGACGGATAGCAGGTACCAATTTTGCACCCACAAGGTTAAAGGTTAAAGCCGAATAAGAAGGCATCACTTTTTCTGATGCCATCTCATCCTTACTGCATCTCTGTTGTGGGCATCAGACTGCAGGCTGCTGTGGGACTACGTCTACCAGCTCCTGTCAGACAGCAGGTACGAGAACTTCATCCGCTGGGAGGATGCAGAGAGCAAAGTCTTCCGCATCATGGACCCCAACGGCCTGGCCAGGCTCTGGGGAAACCACAAGGTGAACGCACTCCACATAGTCTTTGTTCAGGCTGCCTCTATTTGCTAACTTGCAACCAATAAGAACTTAGTACTGATGTCATGTCTCTGCATGCAGCTTGATACTGCTGACCAGAAGTGGCCAAAACATTGGTTGTTTTCCATATTTAATGTTTCCACTCTTTAGATCGTGTTTTGTACTACTTCTATTTAAAAAAAGGGTTTTAAAGCATCACAAGTGGTAATGTTTGCATTAATTTACAGTATCAATGAAAGGTGAGCGTATTAGCCTCTTTCATTTAGCTCATAATTTTACATAGGAATGGGTACAGAACTAAGTACTTTTAAGAGTGCCAACCATATGAGAAACGCAAACATTTCTGGTACATGTTCAAAATTATAAAAATTGAGAGAATGAGATAAAGTAAGAATTCTGACTTTAAAGTCCGAAGTTTCAAAATTTCTGAAGGCCAGTACACGAAAGAACAAGTCAGATGTTTACCTTGATTTTGAGAGTTCTGACTTATTTACAAGCCCTTATCCTCTTCTCTTCTTAAGAATATTTATTTCTTTATTTGACTTATAATACGATACTTTAAATTAATTTTATTATTGTAAAAAACTCACGATTTACATGTTTCAAAATAAGCTCACATACCCCTGCAGTACCCCAAACTACCACTAGGGGTATGCATACCATCATTTGCGTGCATCTGCAGCCGTATGTGTGCTAGCTAATGGAGAGGTGATCCCAGCAGGAAGAAAACCTTCGAGGTATCATCGCATTACTAATTACGCACTTCAATAAATTATTGTAAGGAAGATTTAAAGCAATGAGAACGGTGTGGTAGTCGATTCTTCTCCAGAAGGGCAGAATAGATGCTACAAATGGCGTACTGCTGCCTTCTATCGATTGTTATGAATGTTCATTTGACTTTAGTTTGTACCTTTTTTTTTTTTGCACTTTTGCACTGACATTTAATTACTTACTTGATTTTAGCCCAGTTATTCATTTCGGTTCGGTTAAGTGTGCCGACTTGAAAAACAGTTTTTTCCAGCTTCTGCCGGCTCTTTTACAACAACTTCTCCTTTGAAGCGATGCTTTGATGACTCATCGGTACCTGAAATACCAGTTTCGATACACCAGAGCGAGTAATTATTGGTCTGCTCCTTCTTCTGCCAGGAGTGTAAAATGACATTACACTAAGCCCCTCTGACTGTTTTTCTTCTCCCGGGGAGCTAAAACTTTCCATCGGGCATCTATTGACGCGAACATCATGGGTCATTTAGTCCCAAAGCCAAAACGCCACATCACTGATGCAGTGGGCACATGTTGGTTTTTATGGCAAACATTAAAAGAGAGATATCTGATATCTCTCTTCTGATATCTTCAAGCAGGTGAAAAAACTGCTAATACCACATATCTAACTAACTATTGTGTGTCCCCTCCCTCATTACATTCACTGACCTTGGACAATGACCACTCAAGTCCATTCAAGCTGTAATGGAAGCTTTCAGATGAGAGTCTAAGTATTAATCTGATGAACAATAAATGCCTCCTCTTCTTAAGGCTTTTTTTTTTTGTGTTATTACACTGTTCTTAAACACACACTGCAATTGGGTCTGCAGCAGGTTTCTGCCTGTTAAAATTCAATTCCTTTCTTGCCAATGTCCTCAATTGGGAACTGTTGGGTCGCTGTAGAATAAAGAGTATGGTATAGTTCTGCCCCTTTTGTAGAGTGTCACTTTTGTTCACTTTTGTTCTTTTCACTCCGAACAGAACCGGACCAACATGACGTACGAGAAGATGTCGCGAGCACTGAGACACTACTACAAACTGAATATCATCAGGAAAGAGCCTGGGCAAAGACTTCTGTTCAGGTACACCGACTTTAAGACCTCATAAATGGAGAAGTCGGGCTTTTCAACACAGATTCAACATTTTTCTATCATTATTTTTTTGCTTCTCTGTCAAAGCTTATCAATTGCTTGTGCCAGCGAATAACACGATCTGTGTGCTTGTCACCAGGTTTATGAAAACTCCCGATGAGATCATGAACGGACAGACGGAACGGCTGGAACACATGGAGTCCGACACAGACGAACAAATCTACATCAAAGAAGAGTGCTGAGGAACTCTGGGAAAAGGAGTCTATGAACTGCCCACTACTGCTACAGCCGCCGATGCCTTTCAGAAGCAGCCTGAACAATCGTTGACTCTGGAGCGCATGGACGTTCGCTCGCATCAGTCCACCAACAGATGGACGTGCAATGAGATATCTCTTAAGGTTTTCCTTAAGATGAAAATGTTCCTGAAGTAAAAAGAAAAAAACTGTTGTTTTCCTGCTGGAGCGAGCTGAAAGGACTCCCAAGTGTTCCCTTTCTTTCTGAATGAACTGCAAAAACCAATCACTTTGTGCTTGTGTCACTTTTAATATTTTGTCTCCTCACGTGCATTATACAATGGAATTTTGCTGTTTGTAAAAAAAAAAAAGAAATTTAGGTGTTTGTGTGCGAATGTGACAGGAACATTTTCACCATGGAATAAAAGTTTTTGATCAAACTGTGTCCCTTTTTTTTTTTTTGCGTGAGGAATCACCATTTAAGAAAAATCATCATATTTATTTTAAGAATGCGGTATTAAAGCGGTTACAATAAAGTAATGTTAAGCTAAACTGTCAGTTTGCCAACATGATCATGCTGCAAATAAAGAATACATCTTCATCAATTTGACAAGATGCACGTTAATACTGACCCTGAGATGCTCAGAGTCCAAAGCTCCAGTAAACAAGATGTATTGTACTTGCTGAAAACTCCTAAGCAGCCATTATAATAACTTTTCTTTTTGTCATTCTGACCGTTGTGTACACTTTATATACAAAGGCCACAGCAGAAGTCAGTGCGAGCGACACTGGTGAAGAATACACGATGATCAACGTAGCTTTGGGTTCTGTGCATGTTAGGGTCATTATTACGTTTATTTGTTGTTTTCGCAATGTTGTTTTAAGTCACACACAGTAAGTGCATGACGCGGATGTTAAACAAAGCTATCATGGCTAATGAAAATATCATGACAATAAAATCTGTTTTATTCACTTAATGAAGCAATAAAAAGCTCGCCCAAGGATTCATCACTTTTGAGTAACACCCCCGTTGTCAAGTGGCTTTTGCAGATCGTTTTCCTTTATGTGTTGTCTTTTGGCTTTTGCAAATAGTTTTTCTTTGTGTTGTGGCCTTTGCAGATCGTTTTTATTTATGTGTTGTGGCTTTTGCAGATCGTTTTACTTTATGTGTTGTGGCCTTTACAAATTATTTTCTCTTAATTTTGTTGTGTTGTGGCTTTTGCAGATTGCTTTTCTTTGTGTTGTGGCTTTTGCAGGTTTTTCTTTCTTTGTGTTATGTTGTGGCTTTTGCACATCATTTTTCTTTATATTGTGGCTTTTACAGATTATTTTTTCATAATGGGTTTTGTAGTGGCTTTTGCAGATCATTTTCTTTGTGTTGTGTTGTGGCTTTTGTTTTGTGTGCTTTTGTTGTCAACTTGATGAAGATGTTTTCCTAATTTGCAGCATACTCCTGATGTGAAAATGATGTTTGCGGTGCGTTTGCCCCCATCGACCACCATAATATATAGATTTTTATCGCATGCATTCCATAAAAAACATGGAATGCACACATACAAGATATTACTGCACATATACAGGATACACGCAGTATTTTTATACTATATATATTCAATATTATATACGTATATTCTATACATACAGTATCTAGAATTGATATGGATTTTATTGCACATTTCAGGAATACTATTGAATATATATAGTATATTATTGCATATTAGATATCTATAATAGTATTGTACACTTACTGAATGTTATTACATACAGGATAATATGTTACATACCAGATATTCAGATATTAGACATTTAGAATAGCTATACAGACACAGAATTTATTTTGTGTGTGTCTGTGTATACACAACTATATCTATCCATATATATCTATGAAATGTACAATGTGATTTCATTACACTCAAGAACATAGATAATATTGCACATATTCAGAATATTATTAGATTATATACTGGATATTATTGCATATAGGGTATTTGTAATAATGCATATATATTGCATATTTCAGTATTTAAAATATAAGTCTACAGGTGAGGATATTATTGCAAGTATTAAGAATATCATTGATCATATAAAGGAAATTATTGCAAATGTTCGAGATGTTGCACAAATACAGGATACTATTCCATACATTCAAAATATTATGTACTATTTACCAGATATTATTGCACATAAACATAGTCCCAATATCCGTTCACATACACGGGATATTATTGCAGAAATTCAGAATATTTTCTGCGTCCACTTGGTTGATGCACTTTCTTTTAGAGCATGTCATTTATCACAGTAAAAACCCTCGATGGGATCTTCAGGTGTGAGTTTCAGACTTTTAACACATTAGGGCAGAAGGGTGAAAAGGTGTTGAGCTTGCTTGGATGACGCTGGTGATGACATCAGATTCCGTGAAGGCCGTTGAATGTTTGGTGAAATCCATAAAAATGCCCACAAGATGGAAGTATTGGACTGTTGCTGGTGAGAGAGGAGAGGCAGAGGATCAGGTTCATTAGGCTCACTATAGACCCTCACATTTAGAACATCACTTATCAGAATGAATGTGGCTGCTAGGTTTTAATAGAGGATTATATTTGTCTTTTGTGAAAATCTTCATTTCGGCTGACTTGATAATGACGTAGTGAGAAATAATCACTGCTGAGCACAAGTAATCAAACGAGAGTTGCCTATTAATTATAAGGTTATTACTGCACTTCACAAATGTTCTTGCGTTATTTTTGTGTCCCACAACCTATTGTGTGCAGATACTGTTTGTCAATAAATCAACAAATGTCCTAATAACGAAGCGTATTTGTAACGACCATACACTTTATTAGCAAATATAATATTATTATTGTGTACTGATTCATTTCAAATTGAATTCTGCTCCTTTGAGGACATAACCGAAGCAACGCATTCTTCTGTTCGGTCCAAACAGGACATCTGTATCTAATCTAAGTGTGACCGAAAGACTGAAAGGTAATGAGAGTACAGTAACGCGTTACATCAGAGGCAGCGGCTGTGCGCTCTGGAGTCTCCATAAAAGTTAGGGCGCACGGAGCTGAGCGGTCAGACCGGGAGAGAGGACGCGACGCGGCAGAGACTCGATGCTGAACTGATTGATCGGAATCCGATCACAAATCCAATCTATTTATTTGAAGCACGTGCGTTTCGACTAGGAACCAGAAGAGACGCAATCGATGCTGATTCCGGGCCGACCCTGAACAGATTCCAGTTTATTCTATCGGAACAAACAAACAAACAAAAAAAGACAGGGGAGGACTGGATCTAGCGGAATCTTGCTGGAAGGAGGAAGAATCCTATCTTATTCTGAAAAGTCTGGATAAAGAAAAAAGCCGGCACTCCCGTTTCTCTCCAGCCCAAGACGCAAATGTCTCCACGGCAGAGACACGCCACTGGATTGTAGCAGCGGATCCCACAGATGCTTTGAAAGGGCGTTAAGGTGCGGGACGGGAGTGGGACAATTACAGGTAAGGGGAAATTCATTTCTTTAAAAGACCTCTGAGAAGGACTGGTAGGAGTTTGTCCGTCAGCCGGTGCGCGCGGGCAGGCGCCCACCGCACGGGTGTGATCCGGACACCAAGCACGTGAAGCACCGGTTTCTCTCTCCTCACTCCCGATTATAACGCAGAAGGCTTTCAGAGATGCATCAATTCATCTGTCACTGAATGAAAAACATGTTTCCAACCTGAGCATGTAATCACACTTTTCTGACGTGAATAGACTATAAATTGTAAGAATCTTCTTGTTTTCCTCAGGAATCTCAAAAATGATCTTTAAAATGTACTTAATATTTCCTTTAGATCTGTAAACATTATCCCGTGGAGATTCAATAAAATCCAGCCTCGAGCGTCGAGCCCCGAGCTCCTCTGTGAAAACACCTGCTTTTACACTATTAGTCACGAGCTCTAAGATGGATTAGGTTCATTTTGTCACCTTGCCCTCCATAGTCTCCTCAGCTCCCACAACTAGTCTGCTCTGACAGATGCATGGTCTAAATCTTGATGAAACGAGGATCACAATTCTTCATTTCAGATGTAACATTTCGTTTCATTATATGAAGAAACACACACACACACACACACACACACACACACACACACACACACACACACACACACACACACACACACACAAAGACATTTGGAAATAGATGGGCCAGCTGTTACACATACTTGAATATAAAATGTATTTTTGATGAATAATTGAAGTTATTTGGAAGATAAACACGATTACATCATGTAGGACTACACATGACATTTTACAATTTGATTTTTATAATATTCAATCAAGTTGGCAAGAGCTGACATGAACAACTTAATGTATAAAAGGTTAGATAAACATCGTTAGTAGGTGATCGCTGCAAAAATCGTTTGGACCAATCTTATTGAAGAATGTTGGAACTAAACCGAGTAACTAAATTCAAACAGGATGAAATTAGGGAAATTAGGACATATTATATCGACTCCAACCCAACTATTAGATCAAGACCAACATGATTGTTTAAATAGCATCGCATCATTTTCAATTTCTGCTACCTTTACTAGACTGAATCAAGTTCTCCGAACTAACACAAACAACTTCATGTATTTGGAGGAATTAAACTACATTGTTGAGTAATTTTACTTTTCAATATTAGTTGGACCAACTCAATAAAAGGAAGCAGTGACTAATTTGAATCAACCCTAATAAATCAAGCTGGAACTAATCCAATTAATTAAGTTGAATTAATTAGATTGGAACTAAGTTGAATTTAGGCTAATAAATGGAGTTGGAACTAATGTAAGTATTGAAGTTGAGTAAACCCTAATAAATCAAGCTGGAACTGATCCGTGTAACTCATTTTGTAAACGTAAATAATTTGAATAGTTTTGGAGTGTGGCCATAGACCTCAGAGCTACGATGAATCTCACGGCTGGAGGTTATAGGTGTGGCGTGACCACGGCACCCATCGGTGCCAGCGAGTCCGCTAGTATTGACAGCCGTGAATCAGTTCGCAGTGAGAGTAATGTCAGCCCACCCGGAGCAAACCGTCTGATGATGAAACATTGACACAGTAGCAGGAAATACTGGCAGCCTGAAAGTGACACTTGTCCTCCACCTGCTGCCTCGGAACTAATGCTTTTAATATGTTGGGAACAAAAGGACTCGGACGTGCTTGACAGTTCACAAGAGCCGAGCACAAGCAGGGAGGAAGCAGAGGTTGGGGAACGACAGGAATAGACAGAAATAAACAAAATTATGCAGCGGGGCGGTTCTGCAAAGGTCCTGATATTTTGGGCTTTCTTCGAGTCGGAGCTGCTCCGATGATGAAAATAGAATGAAACTGCTTCAGTAAAAAAAGAATCACACGGCCAGAAAAAAAACGCTGACCAATGCAATATTTTTGCATTAAAAAGCATTTCCGAATTAGGTTAAACAAATATAAAAGTAAAACTCGGGCAGCTGTGTCTATTTCTTCTTCCTCCCTGGAAACTAGGTCCTAGAAGACTTCCGAGGAACTAGAGGATACCTGCTTCTCAGACACACAGTCAATATGATTGCAGTGACTCATCAGTTCCTTTCCTAATCTAACAAACGCATCATGCTTAACATTATTTCATTATTTTGGTTGAGGTTGTATATTTCTGACACTAGGGGGAGCTTTATCTCCAAAGTTTCCAGGCCATAATTTATGAATCGTTGGTCCGATATTATCCCAATTTGGTGCATAAGAATTAATTGAAGAGATCTATCCTTTTTTAAATATCATATTTGTATCCTAATAGTTCATATTTTACACAGTAGGGGGAGCTTTTTTTTAAATTTTTTTAAATTTTTATTTTTTTTACTGAATAACACGTTTTTTGGACATAGCTTCACGTTTAATTTGAGGAGTTCAATCTTGTACAATGCAGTAGATTTTGTTTTATTCGGGACTAGAACATTGCTGTTGGGGACAACAAGGGAGGACTTAGTTTGCTCAAGTATTTTCATACTATGCCACTTTATTATTCTGCCTCACTTCATTTATTTGGCAGTCGCTTTTCATATTAAGACGATACAGGATTATAAGCTTTATTAGTGAACTTGGCTGACATGTAAACCGTAGAATAAGTAACATTTGATGTCTCAGATTAATTGTCAACCGTCTCTTTACCCACCTGGATTTAAATATTCAAAGGCTCAAAACTAGAACTTTGAAAGCACGACTCAAAAGGCCAAAGTTGAAAACAAGATAAATCTGAGGGGTTATGAGATGAAACAGAGGAATCCATAGACTGCCAAACTAGACGTAAAATATTTCAAAACAATACCCATAATACATAACATTAGTCATCCAGTCAGCACATTTTACAGTTCTTTGATTTTTAATAAAGTATTTTTCCACGGCTGCATGTCTCCTCTACACAATCATGGATGTGGATGCTGCAGAAATGAGGGGATGCCAAAAAACACAGAATGACATCATCCGGCCACTTTTAAGCAGCCAATAGTTACCTCCCTCAGAGAGGGGCTGGGTGTCCTGGCAGCGTCCGACGAGCTGGAAGCGCCATCAGCACAGCTCCTCCACCGTGAATGATCAGGTTTTTTAAGCTCCGGGCCACCTGGCTCAGGTCATTCCGGTCTGCCTCCAGCTGGGAGTCCTGGTGGGGGCTGTCTGGAAACGCTGATGGATCATCCAATGTCACCTTTTTCCAAGGGCCATGTGACCTCTTACTCACACTTCCTCGCCACTGATCCAAAGCGATGACATCGCGGCTCCATGGTCCAATGCTCTTCCCCAACCACGCCAACCTGGTAGTGAACAGCTGTGACAAGAAACACACCAGCTGTTTCTGTGGGTGCACAGGTCTTATGAAACTTGAATTTTAAGAACCAGTAGATTTTGCTTCTATATTTGCAGGGATTTGTGAATTTGAAACAAATACAGAGGTCTGAACATTCTTGAGCGGATACAGTAGTAAAGCACTCAGCTTGCTCTCTGTGTGGAGCTCGTACTTGCAAGTCTTAAACTGCCAATTGGTGTGAGTGTGAGTGTGAATGATTGTGTTTTTTTGTGTGATTTACTGAGGAGCAGGGTGTTCTCCTCATCCAGTGCCATCTGGGATCAGCACCTAATTCCTAGATGAGTGTATAAAAATAGTTACTTCAGCAGACGTATAGTTTCATTCGCCGCTACAAACCTAAAGGATGGTACATTATTAGGTCAGTTGACAAATGAACAAGACACCAGTTGGTTCTGGCTATCCCACAGTGATTCCCATAGTTTGGGCTACAGCCCCCTAGTGGGAGTTGAAGGTACTGCAGATGTGCTACCAGAGATCATTTAAATTGCCAAAAAACACTTATAAATATTTACATTACAAAAATCATGATTGGTAACTAATGAAATAACTAAATGGAGGGTTTTATATCCTAAATATAAAATATTTGGATTTCTTAGTTTCATACTTTGCATAGTTCTCTGTTTTCAATTTTGCTATTTCCTTTTTCTTAACTTCATTTGGAGATTATTTTTTCATTATTGCAACACATACTTATGTGTGTCTTTTTTTTATAGCCACGTTACACTGCTGAACCTTGATGCACTATGATAAATCAATGCTCTGAAATATATACAAGTGTTAAACCTTCAAATCATTTTTTTTGTCTGTATTTTCTGGATGCTGATATCAGGTTGGATATTATGATATTTTGCATTTCTGCATTGTGATATTTATACATGCTTTCAGGCATATCAGTTCAATCAATCTCTTATTTCTTGCTTTACACATGTGTACCTAAATCTACTTGAACATCTTTTAAGAAGAAAGAATCCTTTATTAGTCACATAGTTTTAGAAGAAGAAAGAATCTTTAGAAGAAGAAATAATCCTTTATTAGTCACATAGTCATACAGTACAACATAGTGAAATTACTTCTCTGCATTTGACCCATCCCTGAGGGAGCAGTGGGCAGCCCCTCGTGGAGCGCCCGGGGAGCTAAGGGTTCAAATTCTATTTTAATATCCTTAAATTTAAGAATTGCCGCCACAGAGACATGAATGCAGTCATGTCTATGAGGGAGACTGACTGGAGGAGGGGATTTTACTCAGTTTCAGACTGAACACTGAACATTTTCCTCCTCATTCTGTCCCAGCAGCTAACTAATGCTAGATCCAAGCTAGAAGCCGGTGCAGGGTCACATCCATTGTACACAAATATACTCAGTTACTAAATACAGTAGTGGATAGGGGATTCCAATGAATATGATCTGAGTATCAAGATTGGCTAAATCAATCAAAACTTATTCATACCATAGTTAAGTTTACTAGAACCAAGTATTTGAATATCTTGGATCCAGATTTTAATTTGGAACTGTACCAAATAGCACACTCTCAGAAATACCGACCCAGTAAACAAGAAAGATCCTTTATTCTCAGAGAAATACCTTGCTATGCTTAAGACAGTAAAAAAAAAAGCCCTGTATTCACGCCAAAGAGACTCCTCCCACTAAGTTTCACGGAAATCTATTATGCAGTTTTTCACGATCCTGCTGATGAACCAACCAACAATTGATCAGTCACGTGCAGAAACATATATTCCTTGTCGGTAAGAAAAGATTTAAACATTTTTGATGAAATTTGGTCACAAAGAGGAGGAAATTGAATTTTGGAATAGATCTTCATAAAGGGATCAATTTAGAGGTTTAGTTTGTAGTTTGTATCAGTTTGAACAGCTGGATTAGTCTTTACCAAATTTAGAATTTTGTAATGGAGCTGAGCCAAAGCCAGTCACATGTCCATAGATTTTGGTGGGATGCAGATCAAAGGATTTTCTTTATCCTCATTTCACCAAAACCACCAAACTAAATATTTAAAAATTGATGATTTTCCAGAAGTGTCCCAGTTTGATGTGGATTTATGTTAACTTCAATTTTCTCAAAGAAATTGTATAATAATGTAAAAAATATCAATCATTTTTATAGTTTCCTAGTATGAAATCTTCATTTAGCTATAGCTAAATAAAAATAATATGACTTACAGTGTTTAGCTCTGTTGTAGGTTCAATCACAGGACGGGAATTAAAGAGGCAGCAGCTGAGATAATGAAGTTTAGAGTCGACCCCTACAGTTTCAGGTGAGCTGGATTGCAGACCTGCTGAATGTTCTGACTGGACGTTCTATTTCTATCTTTGAAAAGTTTGGTGAGTTATGGAATCCTTGTCATTCGCCAAAGGTTGGTCGTGCTAAGACGATAATTCAAAAACTGTTTAATGGATCGTTTTCAAATGTTGAACTGGATAGATTTTGGTAAAGGTCGGTTTCTGTATGCCTGACACTATTCCAAGGGTTTTCAGACTATCATTTCTCAACGGAATTTGTCCAAATGTGCTGCAGAGGATTCGACTTAAGTAGATCTATCTTGTAAATTTTTTCATTTTACTCTAATAACTCATATTTTGTTCACTAGGGAGAGTTTTTTTATGAAAACATTTTTTTAGACATAAATTCCTAACATTTTTTCCAATTTAGTTCAAATTTAGTTGCATATGAATCGACTAGAAGGGAACTATCTTGTGTCATATGTTACTCTCTTAGTTTTTCTCATAGTTTAGTTTTTATAATTCCTTTTCTGGTGCTTTTGTTTAATTTTCCTTTACAAAAAACACTGTTTTTCGAACATAGCTTCCCAATTGTTGGACCGATTAAGTGTAAATTTGATGCATATGAATCGACTCCAGGAGATTTAACTTGTCTGTATCATATTTTATCCTAATAGTTCGCATTTTAATCACTAGGGGGAGCTTTTGCATGAAAAATTAAGATTTTCGCCTATAACTTTCTAACTGTTGGTCTGATTTAGTCCCACTTTGATATAAAGTTATGTCTGAAAACCCCTGTTCTTCCCTTGCTGTCAGGGTTAACAGGCCTAGTTTAAAGATTTAATCCAAAATGTAGAGAATCACTCTTTCGATTTGTGTGCCGACTTTTCTGTATTTACTAAAATACAGAACTGTTTTCAAGGATTAAGCCTACACACACCAGTGAGGTCAGACGGTTCCCCTCGCCATCTTAATACTGCTGTACAAAAATCCAGTCTGGGCAGCATCACTGGTCCAGGAAACAGAGAAATGATGACTTTGCGATGGCAGAAATTTGGTCATCTTTCCGAGGAAGCGGTCCTGAGCATGAGACTGCATATTTTTTTTTGAAGCGATATAAAACACATCTGAACGCGTGAGATGAACCTTGGAAGCCCCTATAGATTGCCGGGGGATTTATTCCTCACTGCCTGGAATGAAAGACTTGAGGTCAGGTGCTCAGCTGCGCCGCCTTGATAGGCAGGTTTGTGCTCTCCTCTCCTGAAACCATCGGAATTTGTGTAAAATATCAGCGTCTGATTGGCACCCACTGTGTAAGTGTTTGATGTAAGCAGGAGGCGAGGACACCCTCGCCCCCCCCCCTCACTCTCTCATTCCATTTGATGTGCAGCTCGCTTCACTCCCTGCTTTTTTCATTTCAAGTACAATAAATTCACCAGCCTCAGAACAAGCAGCAATTTTGTGCAAATGATAAAACAATGGCCAAAAAGTTCTGAAACATTTTTTTTACTTTGACCTCTGTCGTCTTTTCCTGATGAAATTATTATTTTTTTGTCTCACTTTCCCGCTGTCGGCTTGTTTTGATGGGTCCTTTCACAATTCTTCATATTTGTCTCTCTCTTGGAGTTTTTTCAAATTTGTTTTTTAGACCAACTTGAGATAAATGCGACTGCAACGCTCACAATTGATTTTTACTCAAGCTTAAATAGCTTCTATACACGAAAAAACACTGTTAAATCATTAAAACAAACCCACGATGCAACATTTTTTAAATGACACCTTCAAAAGAATGTGACCAAAAAGCTAAATACCTGGTAATACTTACTTAACCCGTAAGAACCCGTGGCGACACAAGTCACACAACCTTTATGTTTTTTAGGGTGTGTATTTTACGTGGGATTTCTTCCCCAGCTAAACCCATAATAACTTATGATAACAGTAATTCACTGTGTAAACAAATCGTTCTTTATGGCATGTTAAGGAGAGAAATGTCCCCATTGACACCCATTAATAGGGAAGTTTTTGATCACACTGGCATCAGAGAAGAATATCACTCTGGCGTCTTTTTTCATCGTCTACCCATTTTTCTTAGTTTGGCATATATGGAAAAACAAATGCTGTACCTAATCCAAAAACTAAAATGCAGACAGTTATTTATTATTTGACAGTATCAAGTCAGGACACTGCATCAGTAACAAAACAGTCATTAATTTATCATTTAGAGTATAGCAATTATTATTTATTTTTTTGTCACTTGAAAAAAGGACATAATGTAAACATTTTGGAATTTAAAGGTTAAAATCCTGAAAATGATGTAATGATAATAATTTCTCTTTAATGGGGAAAAGGGTGTGAGGTTTTACTTGGTATAAACAATTACATCTTATGATATAGTACACTGAACCAGACAAAAATGAGAGCACTATATGACTGTTTGATGGTCAAAATCTGTTTTTGAGAATCCATTATTGATAGAATAATGACAGCATGCATAATAAGGAGAATTTTAAAACTTGGTGCGTGGTTCTGCAGAAACAAATACGTTCCCTTCCGTTCCATGCATCCAATTACGAAATAGATTCCCTCCCAGTGCCTCCTGCTGACATTCTAACCCAGTGGTTGTCAAACTTTAGTCAGTGATGTCTCCCTTTTGAAATTATTTTTTATAATCAAGAACCCCCAGAATCTCGGTAATAAGAATGCCTTTATAAAGAAATATAATACTCTGCTGCGCACTCGGTATCTGATTTATTTATTAACCCATGCATGCTGCATTTAAAATGTGTGTGATCCATCAAAAATTCATAGGCTCATTATAAACTCCTTTTTTTCCCCCTTCATGCAATTAGAATTAATCGTTACTGTAGTTGCCATTCTTTTCTTTTTCACTTCTTCTTCCATATTTTAAACTTAATTGCTGTTGCAATTCCCTCAGGAATATTCCTTTATTTTTATCTTTCATTCAATATACAAACTTTATAACGTGATCAAATTTGGTATTTTCAATTTATCAAGTTCACAGTTTACATTTAATTCATTTAAAATGGGAATGCTGAATTTAAAGTTCAGTCTTAATGATTTATATTTTCATATTCATATAATTCTTCTGGTTAATTATTTTGGAAAACATACTTGACATTTGAAAAAAATGTCACCTGACCACTGCGGTACCTTCAGGTTTAACCATTTGAGAAATATTCCGAGCCACTGAAGAGCCTATTTTGGATGAATGATGGACCAAATTGCTAACCAGTAGCCTCAGACCTTGGACATATCTCACCTTTTGCTTGTCAAACAACAAATAACAGGAATTTTCTCATTTTCATAACTTGCAATGGAAAATAATGGAAGCGATGTGAGACTTTGGGTCGTCCATAGAGAAGATGAAAATTGTAAACGGTTCTTAGTTAATGCTGTGCCTGCTTTATCATGCTCCTCCATCAAGTTCATTTCACTGATTAACTAGTTGGTACAACCCATCTTTAATGATTTCCTTGTGCTCAGTGGCGGTTTTGACAAAACAACTTCCTGTTTAGCACTTTGATTTCTTTAATTATGGTGAACAAATCTTTTACCATGTTGCCTCGCTTGGGTCTTCCAGGACGGTCCAAAGATGGTCCCCTCTCTTGGTCTATGTTTCACTTTCTGCCCAGAACTCTCCCCCGTCTCACCCGACTAAATCTCTCCGCGCTACGCATGAATCACTACTCATCCACATTTGGACCTGCTCCGATGCAACCCAAGCCCTCCTACGGTCCCGTAAATCTTAGCTCCTGCCCCGGCTGTTACAGTTCCACGATTGAGAAGAAGGCCCGATGACACTTTTCTAAAAATATTTCTATGTCTATATGGCAATTATAAATGCTAATTCATAATTAACAAGAAATACAGTATATTAACGTGTAATAAATGGCTTATAACCTACTTAAATGTAGAAGTAGGTAACCACTATACGCTTCTGTTAAATGATGTGTTATCATGAACATAGGTGATGGATACGAATCATTTTGAATGCCACTGTCCTTGATGAGTTCTTGAACGAGTTGCTGCGGCTGTTCTTCTACACATCCCTGCATATCGCAGCAATTAAACCACTTCTAATTTTACAGTACCCAATAATAATAAAGACCAAAACAGGAGCCAGGCTGAAAGCTTTAATCCCGTTATGCTCCAAATCGAAAAACAGCCGCAAATGTGTTCCAAAAATGAGAAGTGGTGACAGAAGAAATTGAATTCCTTGAGAGGAGTTTCAGATTGAGTCCTGCAGCCGGGATTAGCGGGAACAAAAAGAAGACAAGGCTGTCCTGGATCCACAAGCGATGGGTTTTGGTTAGCAGACGTTTGCTGTCCGTGCGTGATTGGGTCTTTACTTCTTGATGTTTTGAACAAAAACTCCTCCATTGGGTCAGTCCTTCTGTTTATTTCTGTCCAAGCCGATCTCCAACCCATCTAGGATTCCCACTACAGTTATTCCATGCAGAGGGAGATAAAAAGCGGGAAACTGAAAAACACAGTGGAACAAAATGAAGATCTGCTGGTCTGTGTCCAGATTTTTCTCCCCTCATGGCCGTTTTATCTGGTTTGACCAGCGTCGTGGTGTTGCTCTGTGTGTGGCCCAGTGACTCATAAACACGGGCCCGTCATGCAGGATAAATCCAAGTCTCCAAAGAAACACACCAGTGCACAACTCGGACAGTGGAAACGTCTTTCTTCCCGGACTCTCTCCTTTTCTCTCCTTTTCTCTCCCATCTATCCCCTTTCCCTCCGTTTCATTTCGATGGCTGACGGCTGGCGCAGAGCTGTGGGCATACAGTACTTTCATGATGTGAGCCAAATCCATCTGGGACTCAATATCCTGTTTACCAGCTCTCAGCACTCTGAAAACCACAACAATACTGAGCTGAGACAGAAGTTCAGAACTCATTACAGTTTGTTCGGGTCACATCCAAGGTCGAAGTCTTCTCTGTTACTCTGCTGTATGCCTTCAGAAAACAGACTCTGTTACTGCTGCTTTTTTTCCCGATCTATAACTGAGGCAGCGTGTTTTTTGTGTCGTGCTTTTGTGAGCAAATCTCCCAGCGGCCGGTAACATCTGAAGCCATTATGTTGTTCCACTCGATAAAGGGCTAAACTCAAGATTGGAAAAAAAAGAGCTACTTGATACTACTTATAGATTTGAGCTTTGTTAAGAAAATAAATCCGATGTGGCAGATTTCTTTTATTTATTTTTTTATCAAAACGTATCTCTCTGACATCCAGTACATCTGTTGCCTCTCAAACCTTTAAAGATTTCTAGCATTCTCTGGAAATCCACTTATGTTTCCTTTTCTGGTGTTCGTTCAGCTGATTTAGGATCTTGATAGCAGATGTATTTTTCAAACATGTGATGACCTGCTACTATTACTTTCCGATGCACAGATTGAGGACTTAAGTGCAGACGTCAGTCAGAGGCAGTGAGGATTGGGTTCAATCACTCAATGTGCAATATTTTCATTTCAGTGCATTTTCTCACTGCGATATTTGCTTTTTTGAACTACTACATTTGATTATTTATTATTTTTTAAGTAAGTATTATTGAGCGGATTATATATAAATGAATATTTAGAGGATGTGTTTTAACTTGTGTCACCTTATAGAAGTAGCACTCTGAAGTTTATTGTATGGTTTTTAAATGATACAATGACAATTAAGGCATTCTATTCTATTCTAAACATGAAGGAACGGATGATAAACTAATTGCCTATATATGTGCTTTAACATTAAAAATGTGTATGAATGCAAATGGAGGCATCCGTCCTTAATCCTTACTTTTTAACGCAGCTGTGCGTTGAGTCAAAGGATACAGACAAAACCTGCACAGCGCTAAAAATCATCGGGGGCAAAAGGTTGCTGTCTTCTTCAAAAACCGGCAGTGTATAAACAGTCAAAGCATCATGGGAATATCTCGCTCAAGTTGAAAGTATTCTACTGTTTTTTTGTCCTGTTGGGAGAGGACAAAGATTCTGACAGTGGACACAGCAGAATATCGGGTTTTAGGTTAATTTAGTTAATTTGGAGTTTATTTGTGTTGATTGTTTAATATGTAAAATAAATGGACACTTCTTTGTTTTTTTTCTCCAAACTCAGTTCTGTTTTTGTGTTGCCTCTGCTTTTGGGTGAACTGGGTTTACTGGGGGTCAAAACGTATATTGGGGACTCGTATTCGATTCGAACCCAGGACCTCTCACACCCCATGCGAGAATCATTCTCCCCTACTGTTCACTTTTGGGTAACCCGCCTGAATCATTAATAATCTAGGTTTTCTCTTCATCCTCAGGTGCAATTCCTGATTGATTGGGAGCAGTCTTTAAGAGGGCAGGGCTTGGTAAACTGGGTTTATGGAGGTCATGACCCTTATATTGTGTTTTACTCAATAGTTCACATTATACTCACTAGGGGCAACTTTAAAAAGAACAGTTTTAAACCAAAAACACATTCCACATTTGGTGCATTTATTCACAATTTAGTCACTAGAGGGAGCTCTTTTCTGAAAAACATGGATTTTCTGACATAGCTTCTCATTGAATTTGAGGAGTTCAAGCAGGGGGACGCTTGAACAAGGCGGCGGATTGGAGGCTTTTTTCAGGGATATGGCCTTGCTGCTGGGGACGACCGCGTACACGTAGTTGTTTTTCTGCTTTTCAAACAAAAGGAAATTGTAGAATCCTAACTAATTTGCAAAAAGTCAGTAGCTGTTTTTGAAATATTGACCGCTCTCATTGTATATGCATCAGACGTTCAAGTTGACGATATAGTGATTAGTAACTCAAGATATTTGACACGTATATTCCAGAATCTCCAGATTCTCCAGACTGTGTTTTTTACAATAAGAGCAGCTGATGATTTTCCAAGGGGTTTAATACACAATGAAATTCTGGTACTGGAAAACACCGGCAAAGACAGTTTTACAGGAATGTTGTAAAACCTGTGTGTAAATATATGTTGTATGTAAATCTGTTCTAAACTTCTACTGGGACTTAGTTAAACAAGCATCGTCAGGAGATGGTGTATCCCCCCCCGACGCCTGCTGAATCAACCATCTCTTTCAGTTTAACAGTTAGTATGAGATAATTATGAGACGTAAGCAGATGAAACTTGGTTAAATCAGGTCGTCAAAGTTTACAAAATATTGCTCCAAATGGAACCTTTCTCTTTCGTACATATCAAAACCTAAATCCTTAAGATTTTCCCTAATTAAGGAATCAGTTCCAACAAATTCCAACAATGTATATTAAATTATTTTGTATTTTTATTTAAATTTTTTTGTTCTTTTTATCATATGGACAAAGTCCATATGGTGAAATTGCTTTTTAACAAAAGGGTTTAAAAACGAAAAATGAATGAGTTAATTGAATTATAATAAAAACAAATACATAAAAATAATACCCCAACAATGTTTTTCAATGATCAATTATGAAAACAAGACCACAAGATTCAAACTCAGAACATTCTGCGTGAACACGTGACGTCTCTGTTGGAAGAGTCGTACGACTCAGGTCATAAAGGAGTTCAACAGATTCCTTACAGGGAAAGAATGCAAAGGTTTATTTAAATGTTGTGATGGGGTCTTACCTGATGGGGGGGTTGACACCAACGGACCAGTTTAATACCCACCACATGTCCACCAGATCATTCATAAAACCAACCGTTGATCTGTAAGGGTTGACAAGTTGCCACTTTTTTGGGAGAATTAAGAAATTTGTTGCCGTTTAAACAGAAAAAGTCAATCTAAACATCAAAAGCCATCACTGCAGGATTCACACTCTGTTGAACACGTGTGAAAATATTATAGAGTTTTGGTTGCGCACCAAATTAGCTTAAGTTGAATATTTTGTTCCCCAACAGGAAAGAAAAATAATAAATGTCTTAATTTACCAAAAAGTCACACTTTTCATTAAAATGAAATATTGTTATTCAAGTTTTGTAAAAAAACAAACCAAACTAATGAATGTGTCTGCGTGATAATAGAAGGGATACAAATGCCAAACCCTGCAGCCCCCTCATGTCCATGGAACACGGTTTGCAAATGTTACAGCTGATGATGATGATGAGGATGTCATTTAATGAGATGTGATCAGGCGATCTCACCGTCTTTATATAGTTTAGACGTAATCGCTCTCGGAGCTTGAGTGGGGACACGAGGATTGAATCAATGATATGCTGTATGTTGAGTTTAATTATTTTTTACATGTATCACGTCCAAAAAGGTGGGTGTGGTTTGGATCCTGCTGACCATAGCACTTCCTCCCCGCACAGTTTAGTGTGTAATAACCTATTATTATATTCACTCTTTCAGGTAGTTCTCACACCGGCGTGAGATTTCCCATACTTAAAGTAAACAGAGCACGAAACAGGCGAGGAACTGGGTGGGTAGAAGAGTTTCCTGCGTGCTTCAGCACATTACACAGTGTGGTAGGATCACATGGCAGCTGTCTGCCTGTTAGACGACACAGGTGGAAACAGGCTTTGATATAAAGGCATGAAGCGCTTCACAGAGAATTTGTCTCGTTCATTAGATCACGGATGTACAAGTCTGAATATATTAGATTTCATTGGAGGAGAGATACTTAAGAACTTATATGTTCTATGTATCCGCCATCTTTTATGTAAATAGTTGAACAATGATTTCTGCGGGCATTTTTGTGGGTTTTTCTTGCGGCGGCGTTTCAGCCACACTGAGCTGTACGCCTCGTTTGGCTCGCGCTGTTTAACCCTTGGGCTGCGACCTCGCGACCTGATGGAGGCAGCCTGTGGCTTTCAGTCGGGCCGCTCTCCCTCACTTATCTGCCAAATAAGCTGTTTTAATTGCTTCCACCCAGAGCCCTATCAGGACATGTCGAGAGCACAGAGATAAGGGCTACACAGAGTCGGGCATTAGTAACAGGATGAGAGGACCGCAGAAACTCAGAGCTGCAGGATCCCAAGAGGAGGCAGCGCTGGGATGTACGGCAGCCGTGGCCATGCTATTAATTTCAAACTCTCCGAGTTGTTTGGAGCGAACTGTGAGGCTCCTGTTTACCCAAATCAATCTGAATGATCACCTTAAGATGATGGCGGGGTTGGATCTCCCTATCATCATTAGGTTATTGTGAAAAACATCCTCTACTAGTTCTTCTTTCTTCTTTTTTATTATCGGTGCTGATAAAAAGGGGATTTAATGTGGAGCATTAGCTGGTTATTCAGCAAAACACAGAGGACACAGAGTATCAAGAACGCTTTACGTTTTTAAGTGCAAGTTAAACCACATGGGTCATTCAGAGAGGAATATATATTGATCCACTTCAAATTTTGTATTTCTTCACATTTATGTTGTCTCAATTCTGATTTCTTCTTCCCTTCCAAACATATTTGGATTGTTGGAGTTTCACTGTGTTTTAGTTTTGACCCATGGGGCCCGCATGATAGCGGGTCTAAACAGTGAGTGGGTAAATGTCAGCCACACCAGGTTCTAATGAGACCAGAGACTAAGGAGAGGGCTGACACCATCTTAGGCCTTCTGCTGAGAGGCTCATTTACATTCTACCAGGCGACAGCTGGAGATATGAGGGGAGGGGGGGGTCTGGGCGAGAGACGCAAACGGAGAGGAAAGTAAGGGAGAGAGAACGAGGTGGAGGAGGAGTGAAGAGGCAGCAGGAAAAAAAAAGAAGATATTAGTTTTCAGCTTGCAATCATCTCTCAGAGGGAGAAATGATCTCATTGGCTGAGTTAGGCATCAGTGGATAATCTTATTCTTCTTATATTAGAATATTTATTTGAAGAATAGAAAAGAAAAAATGTTGAAAGGAAGCAATGCTGCCAACAGAGACAAACCGACTGGGAATCATGATCGGAAGGTTTTGTACATGTGAAGTAAGTGAAGTAAACAATTATTTGTTTAGGGCGTATATATAGTCCAAATCCGGTTTATATTCACCAGACTTGGACTAAATCGGACCAACTGTTAGATAATTATGTCCAAAAATAAAAATTTTGGGATATGATGTGAAGATTTGGTTCAATTAAATTTGTTTTTGATTGAATCATATGACTAGGCTTATGTCATCCCCACCAGCCATTTTATTTCCCCAATCCCCTGCGTTGTACAAGGAATCCCCTTGATAGAACTTCTGAACTTAAATGTGAAGTTATGCCTGATGAACAGTGTTTTTCTAAAATAAAATAAAAAGGCTGGTGAGTAAAATATTATTTTTTAGAGTGAACTATGATTTATACAAGATAGATCTCCTCAAGTCGATTCATACGCACCATATTTGGATTAAACCGGACAAACTGTTAGATAATTATGTCCGAAAAACAGTGTTTTTTGTAAAAATTGCCCCCCCCAACTATATAACAAGCTCTTTAAACATAAAAAAGTCATGTAATGCAAACAATATCCTTGTTTCCATTCTTTGAGTGCAGATATTTTTAGGAGACATGCAAGAATATCAAAAATCTTAACCCTAGCTGACGCAGGAAAAGTTTGAAAAATGTGGGAAATCATATGAAAATATCCTTCATAGTGAAGACCCAGATCTATAAAATAGAATAGAAATGGAATAGATTTATAGAATTGATCTATTCCAAATCTATTCTATTGACCCAGAATTATTCACCCTCCCATGAGATTAGGCTGGGAGAACATTGAGAATCATTAAGTGGCTAAAACATCAGGAATTTTCACACTAAGGATGTCTCAATTCTGATTTATTGCCTTAGTGTGGCTCAAATCGGATTTATTCCAGGCTGTGTGAACTTTCATACCTGATCCTAGATCAGATCCATACGTATCTAATTGTAGGTCAAGCAGCCTGCATGCAAACATCCAGATGAAGATTGTTGTCATCAACCAGCACCAGCAACCCAGTCAAACCAAACCACCAAAGAGGAGAGATTGCATCAACTCAGATGAACGACTGAGTGACACCAAACAAAGTATCTGCTCCGTATGTGTCAATATTCAACTCTTTACGTACTTGATAGCTTTATCAAAAATAAGAGGCGATAATATATTTACACTTCATTGAAAGCATTAAAACTGTTATCCCGTATGACTTGTAAAATGGGTCGTGTTTATTCTATTTTTACGGCGACTTACACTTGAAAAGGTTTCCAGGTTTGAACAGAACTTTCAGAAGTCTATTTTCTTACAAATCTCCAGCATCTCGTGACTTTCATCAGGTGTAATGAAATGTTGTCAAAGCATTTGTCAAGTTTTGGAGTGTCGAGCTGCAGCACAATCAGTTACAGTTTTCTGCTTCACCACAGTCGTCCTCACTCAGAAATATTGCATGACATGCGTTCAAGGTTTCAGGTGATGGTCTTCTGTCCCAGCCACTCCTTCGGTGTCCACATGTGCGAGGATTCTGAGGATAGGGGAGGCCAAATCTGAGGCTGAGACTGCTCCCTTGGTCCACACCAGATGCCAGAATCACACATTGTTTAATTTTTCCGCTGGTTCGGTTTGCGTTCTCAAAGGTAAAACTAAAACGGAATATTAATTGTTAACAAAAGTCACGTGCACGGAAATGCCGTTCAATTATTGGTCAGACTATAGGCGGGTAAAGAAGCAACAATCTCCTAATTTCTATGTTCATCTCGCTTGTGTTGACATGGAGTACAGATCAACAGACTTCATCGGACCGCGCAAATGAACGTCAGGTCAGACAGCGAGTTAAATCATTTAATACTACATGCGTTCCATGGAAAACGTTCTGCGATCAGAAGAACTCACCTGAGAACAGCTGACTCTTAAGAGACCCTCCCACCACTTGTTATATCATAGAATCCATACATCTCTTTGAATGACTGGAGTCAGAGTGAATGACTGCATGGCTGCACGCAGCCTTTATAAGATGCAACGCATTAAAGGTTGCCACCTCATGAACAAGAATATATTTT
This sequence comes from Lophius americanus, assembly GCA_037951165.1. Taxonomy (NCBI): domain Eukaryota; kingdom Metazoa; phylum Chordata; class Actinopteri; order Lophiiformes; family Lophiidae; genus Lophius; species Lophius americanus. The sequence continues at coordinate 1,669,727 of JBBDHG010000098.1, read as the reverse complement.
AGCGTACCATATTAAGAATACCTGGAGTTTTATATGATGTGTATTTCCCATCGCAAAAATTAGAGTGCCAGAGTTGACCATAGGACTCGGATTGCATTCACAACAACCCAGATGAACTGAACAAGGCTGGTGGGAAAACAGTTTGAGAGCATATTTCTGATTAATAGCGGATAAGTTGGGGATAGACGAAATAATATGCTATAGCATGAATTAAGTAAAATTGATACCCTGCCAAAAAAGTGTAAGTGTACCCCCGCCCCACTGAGTTGTTGTTACACATATATATATATACATATATATATATTACTATATATATATATATATATATATATATATATATATATATATATATATATATATATATATATATATATATACATATATATATATTACTATATATATATATATATATATTACTATATATATATATATATATATAAAACAGACTTAAATTTCCCAGAAGTGTCGAACAGGGCCTTCAAAAATAAAATAAAATACGATAAAATAAAGTACCCTCACTGATCTCATCCACTGTTTGGACGGGTAAACTCAATTCAACTCTGTTACTACCTGCGCTGTCACAATCGAGGGCCAATTCCGCCTCTGTTGCATTTATACAGAACAGAGGAGAATAGAAGGATTAAACAGAACTCACCTGAAAACGGAATAAATAAAGAATAGAATAACGGCAAGATCCACCTGGGCTGTGTACATGGGCCAACAAGAACGGTCAGGATGTAATGTTAAATAATGTAATGTGCTCCTCAACACATCTAAAGGTCCCCGAGTCCAAGTTTATACAGTACAATATCTCAGGAATCAAACAACCATCCTGCTGATAAAGCCTGAGCTTCACCAGAGATTAGTCGTTATATCAGAAGCTAAAAGTTTAATTCTCCTCTGGAGAGGTTCCACTCTTCATGGCGGTTTGTACGACTGCAACCTTCACTTAAAGATGCCGAAGTATTCCCTCTAGTGACATCACAACATGCCTGAAGGTGTTTAATGACACCAGAGATCTTTAATGACAAAAAGGACATAGATTAGTGAGGCAGATCTATTTTTACATTTGTCCAAGTCAATTTTGAAAACAGACTTAGTATTGATAATACTGATACTCGAGGCATCGATCCATCCAATAGGCTGACCCGCAAGAAAAAAGGCTGAGCAGAAGGTCAATAATATGCTCAGAGCTCTGCGGCAAATATAAAAGACCCATCAGGCTCGGTCCAGCCTTATCGCAGCTACATGTCTGCAGAAAGTAATGTAGTTTGCTAGGTTGGCGACCTTTCAAATAAATGTTAAAAGTACTCTGCTTATGATTCCAGATGTCTCACGGAAAGAAGAATAAACATTAAAGACGGGTTCTATGCTCTTACATCAGCCGCCACTCTTGCAATGATGCAGGACCCAAGCCGTGGCTCCCTATCCTCTCTGGCGCAACATCAAGCGGCTACATACTTGCAGGATTGAGAAAATGGAGAAATAGGGTCACATTTGCTCACGAGTACAGTAGAATGTCAGAAATGAGTAACAGCGAGCCTCCAGACTGCATAACTCACCGAGCTCCAGTCTCCAGGCTCTGGGATGCCTTGATTTGTTGATCGGCGCACCAGATGTTTCAGGTGCCACTGGAGATGTGGCAATCTGTTATAGTTGCTCATGATATTTAAATTCAAATTATTCAATTAACTCTGATTTGGCACGGTGACAGCTTCACAGAAAGGGATGCTGAATTGGTGTTGTTTTTATTGTATTGACCAATAAACTAGTTATGAGTGAACTCGTCAAAGACACCTTCAGCCGTTTGCCTGCTGATTCATGTTTAAATGGAAAGGCAAAGCTAAAACCGACGTTCAAAATCAGTTTTTTACGCTGCACTCATCAATATTTCTATGACTATGACTGTGTGCAATTTAAAAGTTGTTGGTTATCACCTGCTCCCCAATCTTTCAAGATCAGCCCATTCCTTGCCCAGTGATACTACATCAATTACAGGCATCACTTCTGGTCGTTCCTTTCTTTTCTTTTAGCTGTATGTTACAGGTACACAGTATCTAGTAATATTACTAGGTCATCCACTTCCGGGTAGTTCAGTGGTTCGAATCCCCAGCCCCCTTAGTCTACCTGATGAAGTGTCCTTGAGGTGTTTTGAACCCCAAGTCACTACTGATCACTGCTTCACCTCTGTGTGATTAGTTATCTTTCCTGATGATCAGCTGGCACCTCACATGGATGCCACCACTGTAGGAATGCGTGTGGAAATGGGTGAATGCTTACTTGAGTTACTAGATGTTTGATTGGTCGTTTGGAATAGAAAGAACGGTCCACGTGTCTCCTCTTACAGATCATTGTTGAATATCAAATGGTAGCGCAGCACTGAGTTATAACATGATAATAACTGAACTTTTAAATGTGCTGCTGTTTGTCCCCCAATCAGAAGGTTGATGGTTCAACACTCCACATGGTCCTAGAGTTAGACACTGAACCTAATTATATCCTCAAAAATGTATGGATATATTTTACTCACTAGTGGGAGCTTTCTTTTTCTTTTTTTTTTACAAAAGTACTTGGGACATATCTTTACAATTCAATCGGTTGTACAACCCAGGGGATTGGAGACTTTTGGGGGTTATACTGTTGCTGTTGATGATGACAGCATAGGTCGAGTTTGTTCCTTGGGTGATTAACAAGGACTTCCTAGTGCTCCGCAGGGATGGATCAAAGGGTTAGATCAAAGGGATGGATCAAATGTAGAGAAATAATTTCACACCGTAAAATTGTGTTACAAAGTGGTAATAAAAAGTATTACCACTTTTTAAAGACGGGTTCTATCTTTTGCCACTAATTGCTATTATTATTAGCCGGCTGCGTGCAGTGTTATTGATCTTTACATGGAACATAGTATTTATAGTAACAAGTATATTTTCAATGATTTCAATTTTTCTTAAAGTAGATAGTTTGTGTTGAGGATATATAATTTAAAATGATCAAATGAAAAAAAAGAAAAGAGGTTAGGGCCACGTCTACAGACTATTTCTCATCACGTACAGATGGATGGATCTGCCACCTTTGATGATGGGGGACATAAACAGGATAATGTAATCTTAAAAGGAGGAAATATATAGTATATAAGAAATAGACAACAAGACAACAAATTGTTGACATTCACATCATAAGTCTGCCCATTCATCCCATTAAACCCACGTTCATACCATAGTTTTAGAGGCCACAATTCAATGCGCCACATGCAGCAATACCATTCACACTCGCCCAAATGGAACGGCCACCGAAAGCAATTTGTCGTTCGCCAACGCTCTCTACAACACATGAACATGCGCGGCGCCTGGGGATCAAACTGAGGGATGTGTGATATCGGGAAAAAAAAAAAATCCATATTTTCTACAATTTTGTCAATATCAATAATTAGATAATATTTTGCATCCTTAAACATGTTTTCCCAGGTGTGTATAGAATCATTGTAATGCTCAAACTCACCCCTGTTCACAGCATATTAATTAATGCCTACTAATCAATAGAAAACAACTCATTTAAAGGTGCATTAAGATTTAGTGCTATCTAGCTGTGAAGATCCAGATTAAAATTTATACAAAACATCATCTCACCCGTCATTATACAAGAATCTAAGTGTCAAAAATGTCTCATCTTCTACTACCTGCATTCAGTAGCTGACAATTGATGATGTTCCTGTAGAGAGATACATTTAGAAGTTATGTTTCAGTTATTCAATTTGTAAATCTGTAGGTCACTATCAACGACAGTAAGCATGATGACCCGACTCGTGAAACCATTGAGTGTAAAACTGGTGAAAGTTGGGATATTAGATGAATTTCTTGTTATTAAGTGGGTATGCACAGTTATATATTATAAAGTGGTTAGCATTGGCTTTTTTTTCGTGTCTTTTTGTGTGTGGTTGTGACGCAGGAGTTAATCTTAATTTCATCCTCACATTGCAAAATCTGACACCCTAAATCTAGACCTATGATCCTTATACAAGATAAGACTCTCAGAACACATTTGTACTGATTCAATTTCTAATCTATCGGCGTCTGAATCTGAACCCTGGATTCAGACCTTTTTGTCTGAAGACTTTCAAATGTTGTGGTGAAATCTAAAATCCAAAAATAAGTGATATACAGCGCTGACGGAAGGCGGCACACGTGTCACTGAAAGATGAAAAGCAGTGCCACACCGCGCCCTGTGGCCAGTCTGGACTGGAACTGCTGGAGAAAGATGACCCACTAAGTCTGTCAGTTGTCAGCTTCCCCTCAGCCGCCTGCTCACACTGTGCGAGGATTAGAACCGAATCTTTCCCTTTCAGTCTCGCTGAAGGACACAGCCCAAATCAAGTTCTCAAATCGTCCACTTTAATGAGTTTAAAACTGCATACAAGCCAAATAGATCAACCTCAGGTGCTGACAGCTAATTACAAAAAGCAGAGAAAGAAAACACTCCACAATGAGCAGTTCATCTTTTTCTCCGGAAGGCCCAGCTGACTGCTGGGAGTCTATAAAGGCAGCAGCTCTTATGGAAATACGCATCTCTTATCAATCTAACCTGTAACAAAGGAGAGTCATGTTCTACTGATGGGTGCTGACTGCCAGCTTCTCAGCCTCCGGGGAGGAATGAATCTACCTATTAAGGCTGAATGGTTCTGCCAAGCTGCTAATGTCGTAATCAGTGTGAGGAACAACAACCACACAAACCAGATCTGGTGATGCAGATCTGTGCAGTCATGTATTTTTGTCAAATACTGTATTTTTTGTCCGAATGAATTGAAATCTGATGTTAAGCTTATTAATTAAGAAACATTTCGACTGACAATATTTAAGGTCATTGACACAAAACAAGACGAGACAAAGAAGCTGAAATTACAGATGTTCTACTATAATTGGAATAAATAACCGAATAATGTCAGTCAGCATTCATGGAAGTTTCCACTGCATAAACACCATTTTATATTGGTCATGGTTGAAGATGGAAGGAAAGTCTTTTGGGTATTGTTTGTTGGATAATGAGTGAACTGAAACAATCTGAGGTAATGTTAGCATGAGTAAAGCAAGCAAAATAAAGTAAGTTTAGCGGTGCTAAAGTTACGGTTGTTTTCGGTGGGAAAGCATTTCAGTTTGTAATGGTGCAATCCTATTTTAAAATAGCTTAAAGTTTTACAAAACATTGAGATTATTGATTACTATATGCGTTTGTCTTCAGTATCTCTAACGTTTTTTATGCTATTATCACATTGTAAGGCTAAAGTGAGACTACACTGATTATTTTTACCTTAATTGGACACAAATCAGTTTGTGTGAACATAAAAAACTGTTTTAAACAATATTTGATTCGGTAGTCAGATACAGATCTGATTTGTGACCATGCGACATGAAGCGTCATATTAGAATTTATGTGGCTTTTTGCATTTACGTATATGCTGAACAGGAAAGAACTAAAACAAGAAGACTGTCTGCTATTAACATTACTTTGATCATGTTGCTGATTAAAGGGTTTACCCGCATCCACAGCCAAATGTCACGCATGCATTTTCTACAAATGCCTCCAATATAATATTATAGTTTCATATAATGATTAGTTTCGCAAACATGACATTTTTTGTTGTTGGTGATTTAGAAAACTCATTCAAATAATTCGTGGTGTTTTAAAGGACAATATTTTCAGAGCAGAGCCAGCCACATATAGGCAGACAATTTCAACAAGGCTTGTATTGTGAACGTGGCTTTGGTTTAAACTGGGTTTGAATTCATCGGAAATGCTGCAACCATTTAAAGACAGATATATCTGGGGCCTGTAGAAGATATTATTGGCCGTTCACATTGGTAGCCAAATCACTGCCACCATCTCCTTCCTTTTAAGGAATATCATTTCCAAAACAAACCCGATGGTTAACCCATTGCAAATCAATCTGCCATTAATAAAGTTAATTGTTTGGTTTGATCTCTTAACTGTTCACATTAAACATGGGCACATGTGAGACTTTCATCTCCTTGATCTTAAAGTGTGCTTTGATATAGTAGCTGTTTGCCTTAACTACCTATGCCAGGTGTTAACCTCTTTGATCTTCAACTGTCCTTTGATCTCAGTGCTGTTTTCCTTTAACTTCACATGCAAGACTTTGATCTCTTTCATTGTTTCACTGGTTTGGTCCTCCAAGATTGCACTGGAGGTGTTTCGCACTGTGGCCATTCAGCAATTGCTATAGGACTTGACCCCCTCCCCCAGTGCAGTGCAGAGACTAAAACTACGATACATCCCATACTGTGTCGTATTACAGAGTTAGGTAGAATAGACTCTTAGGACTCATCCGTCCTCCGTAAACCTTTGAGGTAGCACGATTACATGCTTTGATAAATGTAAATGTTCATTTTACATCCACTTCCTGAATGCACTCAACATTATGCAATTAACAGCTCGTTCCCGAGGAGTTGGTTTCTTCTGGTCTTTAATCAAAGGTGTAAGATCTGGTACATACTCTTGAACATCTGTTCTGTACAACACTTTCTATATTTGAACGGGCGAGGTACATATGTGTGTGTGTTTGTGTGTACGCCTCACATTCTTGATAATAAGAGCACACTGATATCAAAAGTAAATATATAACTCATTGCAATTAACAGCCTGGAAAAACCGTTCAGAAACGTCTAATGATTTTTGATCTGGATAGATCCTGGCTCAAGTTTAAAGAGATCTACTCAAGTCACACATCAACATTTCAAAAATACAACATGTGTTCTGATGGAATTATATCAGACAAGTCATACCGTCGGAGTTGTTTGTTCTCTTGAAGCTGTCAAAGGGTGTTATTTCACAGAATCATCTCCTTTATGAAATATGCATTAATGTCCACCAGCTACAGAAACTTTATAGTCGTGAAATTTTGTATTGGAAATGGATATAAATTAGTAAGCAGCTTCCTCCCTGGTTGCAGCAAGAGGTTTATTAATTCAGCATTTCTTTAGGGTAATCATTAGGACAGGGAGCCGGCGTCCGTGACTGATCAGATTGTATTCCACAGAGTTTGACTGCTCGTCTGTCCCCTCCAGTCCTCTGCCTTCTGTCTGCTGAGAAATAATCCAAGACAGAAAGAAAAAACTTGGGATCACATCTGACTTATCTGACGGTAGGCTTCGTGTTTATTTGAAAGCCTAATGATTCCTCGTGGTCATCGTGTCATTCATCTGTTTATCAGAAATGTGTAACGCAACGTTCTGGGTTGTTAAGTAACTTTCACTTATATTGACTGTTAATAATAATAATAATAGAGGACATTCTCTTGAACGCAACCACACTATCCACACATTCCCTGTAGCTGCAGTTACTTGGGAAAAAAAAAAGGGGGAGGATGAGTAATCAGAGCAAACAGGAAAACAATATTTTTACGCTCCTCTCCATTGATTTATAACAAAGCATGGGCCACAAGAGATCATTTAAGACATAAGAGATTCATTCAAATTGTGATGTGTGAATTAATCATTAATCTCCCCCCGCTTTGCTGCAGATCCACTCTGCTTATGGGATAAAAATGTATCGGGAAGTATTCAGTCTTATACTCGGTGTTGATGCAGCAGAGGTTTTTCTGATTTCAGATTGGACCTCAGCTAAGTTGAGGAATGACTTAGTTGCGTAGTCATTTATTGTTCAGTAGTGATTATTCTTTCGTCAGCATGTACGATATCGATAGAAAAAACTAAAGATAAATTTAAAAATATGATTTTGTCTGCACTGAACTTTATGTGGTTACAGTGTGACATCATTTAGTTTTATCACACTCCCATAACTTTTGATGATATTGCCTTTTTATGATTTAACTTTTGATTTTTGTGCAGGAAAATACTGTCCAAGCTATAACTTTCATACTTAAGTTACCCGTGTTCTGTACCTGGGTACCAACTAAGTATACTTATACTTTACTGAGTACTCCCATTGTATATACATTTAGATTTCTACTCCACTAGTTCAGAAGAACCTTTTCCAGTCAGATCTAAACTTATATTAAAAAAAATGAAGAATATTAAATAAACCAATACACATTTAAGTATTACTACTATGTCGTGCACAAGAAGGGCCACGGTCGTCTCCACATGCTGAGGAGATGGAGGTCCTATGGAGTTTGAAGGACGCTGTTAAAGAGCTTCTTCAACACTTTGGTAGCATCTGCAATTGTAAATATATATATATATATATATATATATATATATATATATATATATATATATATATATATATAAACATATATACACACCAAGGCTGTTTTGGTTTTATACAAGATCAGAAAATAATTAAATCTCACAATTTCAAAAGAATATGTCCTTAATGCACCACTAGTTGTGTTTTGGAAAATCTTGAATAGTCATTGGATAGTCCTTTAAAGAAAACCAGTTGACAGAGGTGAAATCTTCAAATTTTTGGTGTATTTGAGAATAGTGGATTTAAAATAAGGACACCAATTATATATTTGTTTATTACCTTATACATTTGTTAAATTTGATTATTTCAGAGCATGATTCATGTTATACATATTTGGATGCTTATTATTTGAATTATTTATTATGCTCTAAAGAGGTTACATAGGCCACAGCCAGCCACAGCCAGTTTTGTCTTAGTCTTTGCTTGATTTACCCTGTAATGTAACAGGATAACAGTATCAAAAGGAGCCACAATACTACTTCATTTGATATATTTTCATTAATTATGGTTGATATGTTTGGATTTAAGTATATTCTGTCGACATATCTGTTGGCGAGATGTTGATAGACTGTTAGCAGAAACGCCTTGTATGACAGTGAGGCAAGGCAACGACAGGAACGTACAAACGATGTTGTTATGTTTCTGTATATTAACAGTTGCAGCTGCAGGGTTGAAAGAAAAATGAAAACAACTAAAAAGCGCACTGAGGGCAGTATTCAAGTGTGATACACGGAGATGATGGGCGTGCAAAAAAAAAAGTACTGCAATAGATATTCAAATAAATATATAAAATATTCTGTCAAAAGTGATTGACAGACATTTTGCACCTGGTCAAAAATTGTTACGTAGTAATAAACAGCTTAAAAGGCATCAGTCACAATATTTGTTGTTTCAAGGACGGATTTAGGCGACCTCAGCATATGCATCCATTTGCCTGTGGTTGAACCTTGTGTGTTCCAGGCGTCTGACAAACTGAAGGCAATCATTTACGCATCCACACAGCACATCCTCTGGCGCAGTGACAGGCCCTTTAATATCAGTGTTTCCGGAGATTTCTGTGGGAGGTTTACCAAATACGTAGATTCGTGTGGCAGTGAGGTGTTTAAGGGGGAACTTCTGAGTGAAAGTAATGAGCTCTAGGAGACAGCAGCGCTTCGCTTGTAGCCACTACGGTGCCCAATTATCTGCTAGCACCTGTCGAAATTGGTCTTGGCTGTACGGTATGGCGCATTCAGACAGCAGACCCGCCCCTCTGCTTTCTACTCTACGCCCTCCATGGTCTTATAATGAGAGGGAGGTTGCCAGGCCATGAGTTGTACATTTCAAAGGTGCTCTAAAGGTATTCACCTCTCTCTGAATGTGTCCTCTTGTTCAGTTTTTCAGATGAAAGTCAGATTTGGAGCAGACCGGCGGTGGTCTCTAATGAATATCAGTCCAGTCAGTCTCTAGCGTTCTAACGGGAAAGATTCAATCTCAGCAGGATTTATCTCTCGTTTGACTGAGAGGAGCTGAACTTCTAATTATGCTGGTGAGCAGAACATGGACCACATCAAATAGAGATGACAAATGATAACCCAACACAGATGTGGGCTTTTTGTTTACACGTCACCGTTATGATGCAGTGTTAATGATTTCTTAAAAATCATCAGGAGAAACTTGGTCTCCGTAAATTCTATTTCCAGGCCATAAGAAAACGGCGTGAGACAGAAGAAATAAGAATTACTCACAGCTCAGCAGTGAGATGAAAGGAGAAATATGCATGCAGCGATGCATTATCATATTCAATAGACTTCCTGCTAAAGTATGACTAAAACTGAGTAAATATAGGTTTACTGTACCTGAATTTAGAAGATCACTGTGGGTGGCAACCTTAGGTTTATAAAAAGATGTCAAACATGGCGATGCCTGTCATGACAGCAACCAAATAAGCTTTTTAATCCAAAGAAAAATCTCCAAACTATTAAAGAATTATTAGCGATACATTTTAGGGCTGAAGTGGTCACTTATTTTAGAAATCGAGTATTCTATCGACTATTCTGGCGATTAATTGAGTGGTCAAATAAGTAATATCGCTTGCTCTGCAATATTATTTTATATTAAATCACTTTTGCTGCAGGAGGAATATACAAATTAGAAAACACGACTCGTCTATTGAATGAAAAACAAATTGTTCTCCTTTTTTAATAAAACATGTTTATTGCATGAATTGCTTAAATATCGGTCTCTGCAGTGCAAACACACACACACACACACACACATGCACAGACTTCCAGTCGTCCCTCCATTGGTTTAGAGATGATGTCATAACTTAACATTGTGTCCATACATGCCTTAAAAAAGCAATAAAGTTTGATGAAGCAATCCGTTCTCAGATAACATCACATCATCAGAATATGACTTTACCTGCCGAAAGAGATCTTAAGAGGCGAAAAACATTGTGAAACGATAACTCAATAATAAGACTGACACTATTAAAGACCAGGATGCGTCTTCCTTCATTCTGCATCTTGTCATATTTTATGCAGAAGTGATCTTATTCAACTTCTTTTGCAACAGTGAATTAATTTGCGCCATTTAATTAATAATGAATTTTTCAAAAGAACAGTATGAATTTGACTTTTATTTTCTTTATTTGCTGAGATGAGCGATTAGCTTTGACTTAATTCATGTCAAAACCTCTAATGAGAATTCTGCAACTTTTGAATCAGTGCCAATGAATTCAATCAGTCTGCGTTTAATTAATAAAAGTTGCTTATCATGATGAAAACCAGAGCGGCACGAGGACTAAAAAAAGTATCTATTGCTATCGTAAACTATCATAACAATGATTTGGGTGAACCATCATATTTGCTGACATGATCAAACAGTAAAGGTTTTCCCAATCTGGGAGTTGACTCGCTCTCTCAACTCTCTGTAGCGAGCATCCATTCTTTAAAGGAGGAATTTCATATTTTAGCAATCATTGTCATATATTACATTTCCTCTGACAAAGGAGGAACGGGGCCACCATGTTCTTAATCACTTAAATCCACATGCAATCTGGTTCAGCCATCTTAGCCAGGGCGGAGGATCCATTAGTCCCTTCTCATTTCAGTGGCAGAGCTGCCAAGCCATTAGTTCTGCCGTGCTCTGCAACGTTTCCATATCCCTCCATTTTAACGTTTTCTGCAAGTAAATGGGAAAAGTTACGGATTAATTTGAACTAATCCTCCACTTTTGTATTGCCTTTAATTACTTGTTCTGGCCTCTGACACTCTGAATGGTCATCAGGAATCAGATGACTTAGAAAGGGTCCCATCTTATTGTGAAGGCAAACGGTTTTGTGTCTGCGTTCAAGACTATATCTTGAGGCTTTAGCCTGATGTTTGAGACCAAGACCACTGAACACACACACACACACACACACACACACTCACAGACACACACACACACACACTGACAGACAAACAGACACACACACGGATATTCCCTCTTTGATTTCTGCTTAGAAATTACAGCTGGATGTTTTTGTGTCATTATTGAACCATGCTCTGACCACTGGAGTCGCCTCTTATTTTTCTTCTGATGGATTTCCACTCCTGCAGAAAGCCTATTTTCTCATTCCATGGGCCTTTAGTTCAATTTGACTCACATCGCTCATTATAAACAGACCAAATTCAGATTATGATTACACTGAACACTCCGCTGATCTTGGTTGGAGGTTTCCCTTCACCGCTCCGGTTTTAAAAAAACCTTGGGCTCAATATTTTTTACCTTGTTGTCTATCTGGGTTGAGGAGATTGATCAGGACTGAGGAAATATGCCCTCAGAGAGCTTCTGCCACCCCCACCCCCTCTCTCTTTCTCCTCCCCTCCTGTAGCAGTCGCACACCATACAAGTCAATGTGACCGCTGAGGCAGAGCAGTCTTTTTATACCGCTAACGTTCAAAGCAGGCCCAAACGACCCGATAAAAGCAATCTAATACCGCAAATTAGCCTGTCACTTAGCCCGGATTATAAGCCTCATGAGGGCCTCTGCTGAAATAACTCCAGCCTTGTTTTTCCGGGATGTAAAACAGCGCAGAGATGAGTTTAGCCCAAAAAAAGACGTGCAATTTCATTTTAAAGCCCGTGTGCTCCCCTCTATCGCTTTGTGTAATTAAATAGATTTTTTAAACTTCCCCCCTTCCTCAGCATAATGCCCTGGCCGTTCTGTCACAGCAGGCCGAGCTGGTAAAAGAAGCACTATCCGGGGCCCACACCGGGAAGCTCGCCACCATGTGTCCTGCCTGACAAGAGAGAGAGGTGATAAGAAGACGCGGGACTGCTGAGCTATGGCTCGTATCGTCGGAGCAGTCATGACTGTCGTTGGCGTTTGTAGATGTTTGGAATGTGAATGCAGCCTGATAAGGTGGCATTGCTGCCACCTCTCTCCTACTTTCTTTCAAGCATTCTATTGGCCTTTTCTTTCTTACCTCTAATAGCTAAAAAGGTTTGATTCGCCTTTGTGGACTGACGTTTACAGTCTGTTTCACATCCTGGTCAGTCACAAGACTGCTCTATTACTCCTGTATGCTCAACAAGACTCCTCTGGTGATGACATACCCCCCCAAATATCCACCAAAAAATGTCCATTAAAATTGAAAGGCACAGCTACTTTCATGGTAGGTTTACGTGGAAAGGTTGGTGAGGGGATATATTTCTAGCCATCCTCCCATTCCATTCTCAGAAACTGCTTATCCTGTGAAGACCACTGCATGGCTTCAGCTGACCGGTGCCTTTCTTAAGCAATCTCTGCTGTTTGCAGATGATGCACTACTGTTGTCTTCATGAGTCCGTGATCTCCAACCCAAAATTGATCTCCAGCTCAAAATTGAGAGTCAGCCCCTCAGAATCTGAAGCCATGGTCCTTTGCTGGAAAACTGTGTATGTCCCCTTCAGGTTGGGGTTGATCTGCATCCTCAAGCAATGGAGTTTAAATATCTTGGTGTCTTGTTTTAGAGTAATGGGAAAATGGACCATGTGACGGACAGGCGGTTCGGTGCAGCTCTCAATTCACCAGCCTATTCACGTTCCAACCCTCAGGTATGGTCAGGAGCTCTAGGTAGTGACCGAAAGAAACCCAAAACTCATCTCATCCAAAAATGACATATTTCATCTGGCCTGGGAACGCCTCAGGATCCCTCAGGATGAGCTGGAGAGTGTTGCTGGAGAAAGCAATCTCTTCAACACCCTTCTTAAACTGCTGGCGCTGGGACCTGACCCCAAATGAGTTGAAGAAAATGGTAGTATGGGTTTTGTGCGCCTACTTCATGTGAAGTTGGTGGTATCAAAGTCATTCCATATCTTCAAGAAGAGTAAAAGATCAGATCCATTAATTATCCAATCCTGTTGCCCCACCACAGGCAGCTACATGCCTTCAAGTTTAATTTGTACCAAAAAGTATAAGGGCCAGGCATAAGAAAAAAAACTTTTTTTTGAGAAAAATGTGGAACTGTTGAAAAGAAAGTCAAACTAAATCAATGGAAGATTCCTTTTTTGCATTCCTAACATTCCTTTGCCCCTTTCTACGCGCAGTTGCCCGGGGTGCCCAATGGATACGATGAAGATGTGTGATGATGCTATTACTTTGGGGTCGTCGTTCGTGCTGTAGGCCTCCATTCACACACCGTAGCAACCAAAACCATCAATACAACCATTGACGGCGATGCCGTATAGCTTCAGCTTGTCATGCGGATCCATATGGCACAGCACGTTTGGACCTTTGATGCAGTCATGGCTGCTTCTGAGCCCGCCTGAGCTCCACACCGTCGCTCAAACAACCTGTTATTGTGTCTTGTGATGCAACATATCATCTCTGAATTCCAGGCTATTTCAGTTTGCAAGGACGCAACCACCTCTTCCAAGGTTATGTGGGTTTTTTCTTCTGAACACACTCTCCACAAAGTCCAAATATTAATACTACACTGTGTTCATGAGCTCAAACAGAAATGAGTCTCTTTGTTACTGAAACTGATTCTGAAGCACAATAGAACCAATACATCTACAAAAGGCATTTGATGGAAGTCATTATCGCGTTGTTTGATTAGTCTTAAAAGGTCGACTGTGATTCTGAAATGTCAAGTTTATTCTCAACATTTTTTATCCTGAAATGAAATGAAAGAAATCTTTCTCCTCTGATTTAGTTCAACTCTATTCTCAATAGTTTTACTTGATTCTCAACATTTCCAATTTCTTTTTTTAATCAAATATGAAAAAAACCCTCCTTTCATTTTCTCCTCTTATGTCTGGCCTTAATGCTCCTCAATCTGACGTCTGACTACTGAAAATCTTTATTTTAAAAAATCTATTTAAACATGTTACAAATTTACATCACGGGCGAGCGTTTCTTCCTTTTAGACTTCAATAAGTTCTTGAAGTAATAATTGGAGAGAATCTTTTTTCCCCCCTTGTTTTCTTTTCGCTGATCCAAAAAATCAGCGAATCAGGATCGTTCCAAGATCCTTTACGGCCCTCATCTTCTGCTATTTCTCTTCATAAACTCGTTGGCTCACTCTTACTCGGCTAAAGCTGACATCTGTCTCTCAACCATTTAGTAAGGGAGGAGGAACCAACTTTGATTGATGTGTTGACAAACAGAAGATGAAAGAAGCTTCCTATTGTACCTTTTAAATTGATCCAAACTGTCAGTTTAATTTCACAAGAGAAATCTGCACAACAACAAGACTACCATAAATAAGATCTCGGATGGAATGTAACAAAAATAGCCACTAATTGCTGCTTTGTATTGTGTTGAGTTGTGGTTCTTTTTTTCCCTCAGCTTGCTCCATCTATCTTATTTAGTGCTTTCCTGGAGAGCATTCCAGAGAAATGGTGTGAGGTCATTGCAGCCGCAGGTTTTCCACGGAAGGAGAGACAGACAGTGATGGTGAGAGATTTCCCAAATGACTCTGACTCAAAACCCGACCTGTCGTATCGCTGCAGTGCATGCTGGTCCGTTTGCTCATTCTGTGGGCTGTGTAAATTGGCTTCTATGGTTCCTCTGGTACGGATTCCTCCCAGTATGAAAAAATTCAGAAATATACCATCAGTCTTTATACAGTAGTGAATGGATCACAGGAACCTTTTTTTTTCCTTTGTACTTCCTCATCAGGACAGGATTTCACATTCCCTCTCTTCAGCCCCACACAGACGTCACCACACATGTGTTGAAAGCAGCAGATGAGGACTCATGCGGGCTGAAGATGAAGGTTTTTCATGAGGTCTTCACCTGAAAAGTCCTGCACATATATGCAGACATGTCATAAATTCTCTCCATGGCTCTTTGACATGAAGGAAAAAAATACAGGAGGCACCAGTGTGGCGTTCAGATATGATAACTGGGTAACACATACCTGCGCTCGGGAGCTAATTAAAGATTATCATAACCGTATGTCAACTTCCCCACTGTTGTCAGAGCGTCACTGAGAAGTTTCATTAGCTGCTTAAAATAGATTTCCCCAGTGCTCGACACCTTGTTCCTCACCTTTTCTTCTCTTCCCCATGTGCGAAAACCAAATCTATTCATGTTTCCCCTACGCTTATTGACTAACTAATCCGAGGTGGGAATTTTTGGGTTTCAGATCGCACAGACTGAAGGAGATGTACCAAAGCGAAGCGTGCTGAGCCTGTCACCAGAGCGAGCATTTATAGTCAGGTGTGAGACTTCACAGGAACAAAAGAAGCCGCCATTATTGCTCTTAAACATAGCAGGAAACTTGAGAACGCCCTTCTTTTCAGATCGGGTCTTCTGCTGTATTCTTCACCACAGCCTTTCTCATGTCTGAATTTAGATACAAAATTCTCTTAGCTTGTTCTCCTTGTTCGGTTGCTCTCTTTATTATCCTCTGTAGCTTCAGAAAGAGCGAGGGGGATGCTGCCTTGACAGCCATTTCACACCGAAAGCACGGATATCACAATGTTTTGATTTGCCCTTCCCCTCCGCTGCGACTCTATTTTCTATGTTTATAAGCCTTCCCTTTCCCTTCAGCTCCGCGCTTAACCTTAAAATTGCTGCACCGCACGATCAAAAAATAGCAAAGGTTTAAAAACGAATTTGACGCCAGAGGGAAATATTCTTTAATGCACGTAATGCGGCCTATTATTATGTTCACAGGAAAAAGAAAAGTTGCCATCATTTCCTGAAAATGTTTGTCCACGACGCTTGGTTTGCTTCTGTTTCTGTTTACTCACTAATTGTGATAAATGGTCAGCGTCCACACAGGAAAATACATTCCTTTTCTCCTAAGTGATGTCAGAAGTGACTATTCTTTGTTTGGTTCATCTTTAACGATAAATGTGTTTTGCTGGTCTAAATGAATTGAACGACATTGTACGATGAAAAAAGCGAAAAACAAATCATCATGCGTTTAAAGGAGCAGTGTGTAAAACTCATTGGCATCTGGCAGTCAAGCATCCAGAATGGGACTTATTATATCCATGAAACGTCAGGGATATTATGAGATCGTCATCGCCGCTGAAGATCCCGCTGTCAACGCAATAACTCAATGTTAGTGCGTGTTATCGCCATAACTCAAAAACTGTTTAATGGATCACTTGTACATTTTAGACCAAAATAGACCTTAGTGCGAGGAAGAACTGCATTGATTTGGGAAAGGTTGGTTGTACATTTCCAACACTAGGGGGAGCTTTATCACCAAACTTTTTGGGGAATATGAATCAACTCAAGGAGATCTATCTATACCGTATTTTAATATTTTAAAGGTTCATATTTTAGCTTTTATCATTTAATTGCGTCAGTGGAATCGCTCGTATAATGCAGGGATACGTTTTTTTTCTGTTCTTCTGGCATAGATTCAAATTTAAGTTAAGGAGTTTAATCTGCAGAATTGCTTCTACATGTCATATTTTGCTCTTAGGTGTATATTTGACTTATTAGAGAGAGAGCTCATGTTACGATCATCAACACAAATGTACTCTGTCTCTCTTTACTTCCAAAGACTACCTTAAGATTAGTCTTATTTCAACTTGGAATCAAATCAAACTGTTCATAGTCATTATACATTTTAAAATGAATAATTATTATTGCAAATGTTGAAATTTAGGGCAGGAGGAGCCGCTTTAATGAACGGACATAATTTAATGCAGGGGATAGGGGATTTTTCAG
The DNA here is from genome assembly GCA_037951165.1 of Lophius americanus. Taxonomy (NCBI): domain Eukaryota; kingdom Metazoa; phylum Chordata; class Actinopteri; order Lophiiformes; family Lophiidae; genus Lophius; species Lophius americanus. Next base: position 1,652,362 of record JBBDHG010000098.1, on the reverse strand, counting down.
AGATTGACAAAGTAATGTCATAGTGACCAATAAGAAGGTCCCGGATTGAATTCCACCTGTCGAGTTTACATATAATATGTATATATTGGTGGTTTGTATAGAAAATGAAGTTTAATTTAAAAGACGATGAAATTGCCTGTAAAAAAAATTCATTAATTACTCAAAAGGGAAAAATGCACTTGAATGGAATTATAAATATTCTGTTTTTAAAAGTAAGCTAAGTAAACAATAATCATTTCATGTCTTATTAATGCAGTTTATAAGACAAACAAAGGAAACATTTTGGACTTTTTGTGAATCTCAGTTTCACTAAACTGAGATAAACTCATGACCATGAAGATGATGAATCTATGAATCTATCTCATATGATACAGCAGCAGGAGTTAACTGGAGGCACAGAGAGAACTACATTGAAATGAAAAGCAGGCAGACAACAGGCTAAACGCGAGGGAGTGTCGATGAGCTACTGGAAACAGATGCTGCTGATGAGAATGGTTGATATCATAGTTAACAGCCCCAGACAAAGACAGCAGAAAATTAAGACTTCACATGCATGAGGGACTTGAATTACAGGATGACATGTGATTAAACTTAAATCTGTTTGAATTCATTTACTGTTAGAGTCTCATTGGATATGGGGCTCCAAGAAGAAAACAAAACAATAAAACACAAACACCCCACAACGATGACGCACGTCTGACCAATCTCACACGTATCCTTTAAGCTCACCTGACCCATATTCTACTCCTCTATTAAGTTTAGTGAAAACAGATTCAGTACATTTTGAATCAAGGAAAATGTTGCTCAATTCCTGATTAAAGAAAAGAGACCAATGACGAAACACTTCGCACATCTCTTTTTAGATTCCACATGTACAGGATGCGGATGAGTCTCAACATCTGCACTAGGGAATCCCCACACATGTACTAGTTTTAAGAATAAAATTGGTTCTGTTTTGATATTAGACCTTTTGCCTGATGGATGTTCAGTACCGAACATAGTAATAAAATGATTATGCAAGTAAAGCCTTAGTACCACTGGGGACGTCAAGTACCATTGTGGCTGCGCCGCGTTCGCGGTTCCCAGTTGGTGCCATTAAAATAATATCTGTGATTCCACCAGAGGCGCTGCGTTGCGTCCTAGCGGCGGCTCGACGCTCCGCCACAAATACGCGTCTGGTCTATTTTTGACGCAGCAAAACCGCGGCACAGCTGCGACGCATTGGAACGCGAAAGAGAAACTCCCAGTGGAAACAAGGCATTAGTCTTTGAATGGGGATTCCCATTCGCTAACGATTTGAACTTTGAACTAACCAACTGTAACATCTTTGGCCAAGGTAAATCTAAATCGGACAAAGCAAAGCAGATTCCCATTAAACACATCCATACCGGGTTTGATTCCGGCTGCAGAAATGTATTACATGTGTAATCTGTCTCCCCTTCAATTAATCAAAGAAGTAATATCTTATGAGGACAATCTGAAAAAAAAAAGACATCTTGCACTACGTATAACTTCAGGGGCCGTCACATCTTCTCTCGGATACTGACTGCATTTCTTCCACTGTTATCACAGCGGGACTGAAGGAAAATGGTGCTTAATATTCTGATGTACATTCAAACAGGCTGGGATTCAGCCCCGGCTTATCACGTAACTGACAGCCGAGCCGAGGGACAGCAGAGAAAGACTCAAACTCGGGTTGCCGCGCTCTCTTATCCCTTTTCCTTTTCCTGTGGAGGAACAACACTAACTGCCACAAACGCAGTAATAATGGTCGTCTTTGAGATGACGGCGACACAATAAGCACCGCAGCCCGGTGAATTTAATCAAATCAAACATCCCAAAGCACAGGAAACTGCATTAGCATGAAATTGTGACCTACAAAACTGAAATGAAATCCGTTTCCCGCTGACTCCCACACATCTGACTGTCAGGGAGAAAAACCTTTTTTTTTTTGTACCACATTTATTTATCGTCGGCCATGTTGTTCTGCGGCCGTTGAGCTGACACCCTCATCAGCGGCAGTGACAGAGGGATACAGCAGCGCGTACAAGGACACCAGACTGTCACGGGGATCAAACCCATGTCCTTCCAGTTGTAGGACGGATTCCAGGAGGACCGGCTGACGCCACAATGTGACTTTGATATACTCCAGGAAAGAGTTGTCACCTGGTGATTAAACTTATTTTGGACCTTGATGCACTTTTGGCAGTTTGAGGCAACTGTGTGCATGTCCTTCACAGAACTATTTGGTTTTAGAAACTGAACACTTTGGAGAATGATCTCTGCAGAGAAGCAGCACTTGTTTTTATGGCCCCGCCAAAGGGGGGCATATAGAGTTACCCTCGTCTGCTTGACAGTTTTGATAGGGGTACAGTCCGTCTACGCCTCTTCAAATATGATGGATAGAATTCAATTACAATACACGTTAAATGTGACTGTGAAATATGGCTCCCAAAGACTGCATCTCATCTTTTGGTATTTTTATGCACATTTAAGCTTCAGCAATATTATATCATCCTGCTAATACTGCACTATATATGATGGTGAATATTATCTATTCCAGCGGATCATAAACGGAAGAATGTCACGGCCCAGTTTGAATTGTGAAAATCTCCTGTGGCCCACCAAAACCTTTTACCACAGTTCTGATGAAAACATGAGTTTGAGACAAAATACAGCTATTCATAAGCAGAACAGTGAATGTGGAAGTTCTAATCATCCATCCATTTATATGTAACAATTATTGTATCACCGAAATGTCGGGGGTATTATGGAATCGTTATCACCGCTGTGGCATCCGCCGCCACATATCTTTCACGTTGACACAATAATTCAAAAACTATTACACCATTTCAAATTTTATACCCACATACGCCTTAGTGTGAACAATTTTTTTTATCAACCGTTGATCCGATTTAGTCCAAGTTTGAGGCATATGAATTGACACATATTTTACTCCAATAGTTGTGATTTTACACACTAGGTGAAGATTTCTTTCCGAAAAAAACTATGTTTCTTGAAGTTTACTTCCGAACTGTTGGTCCCATTAAGTCCAAATTTGATGAATGTGAATCCACTTGAGGAGATCTGTCCTGTATGTACTGTATTTTTCTCCGATAGTTCCCATTCTACTCACTCGGAGGAGCAATTTTACAGGAAATACTGCTTTTCGGATACAACTTCCATTCACTTTTTAATTCGAAGTGTTTAATCAGGGGGATCGCCTGTATAACGCAGGGGATCGGGGACTTTTAGGGGATATAGGCTTTGTTTAAACTTCTTGTTGTCCAAGGCTCAAATTTGTTTTGTTTTTTTAACATAAGAAATATAGGTTTTTAGTTTTTGCATTAACAGAAAAGTAAGAAGCTGCTGTAAAGAAATGTATGACTTTCTTTGAACTGTGTGCGTTTTATTCCACATCTCTGTCTGGTGCCATTATGTGCTGCCATTAGAAAAATGTAAATGTTATTCAAAGCAGTGTCTTGAATAAACCTTGGAGCTTGGATAAATCAGTCTGTTATACCCCATCAAAAAATGTAGGTCTGATCTTAATTATAGTCAAGAGAATTAATGAAAAGGAAGAGGAACTAAAAGAAAGAGGGAAAACGTGTGCTAAAGAATTGGAATGAAGTTACCGGAAGGTCTAATACAGAATAGGGAGTTAATCTATATCCTTTACAAAAAGCCACTGGATTGTTCTGGGGTTGATTTAAGGGGACACATTCATACGGTCAATATGCAAAAACAACACAAGGTTTATGCCCATATCCTTAGAAAATAACCATGTCAATGTTGAATTATAAGACATTTATTACAATCCATCATTGCTATGTCATACATTAATAACAAAAAGATTCATGATTAGATTTGTTGTCATTCAGACTATCCACCACACACCTACACAGCAGAATTGTTGCATTTGACTCCACAACACATGACGGAATAACTAAACTAAAAAAGGAATAACAGTAATGAAGAGAAATAAATGATCAGTCTATACGTATACTGATACTGTAGCAGGATTATTTTACTGGTAAATCCTCTTCACTAAAGACTATAATAGCATTTTAAACGGAAATATATTTGATTGCACACGGCATAAATGAATAAATTATAATTACATATGATATGATTGCACATGGTAAGAGAATTGCACGTTGTTCACATAAAAGTTGCCCTAAAAACCTTGAAAATTGCACATAGTTAATGATTGCACTGGAAGGTTATGTGTTATGCGTGTTGAGGCGTAACCAGGAGTTCAGTAATCTGACTGCAAAAGATGAAGTAATTCTATATATAAACTAGAAAATGTACATAAGTTATAACAAAAGAAAAATTAAACTCTAGGAATAAAAGAATAATGGAAACTATCCTATTGTGTTTTATGGTAATATACATTTTGTTTTATGGTTGTAAAAAATTAGTACTCTTCCCTGGTCCAGCCACATCATCATCATCATCATTATTTTCCAGTCTCGTGTTAGTATTGAAACTGATGATAAGAGATTTATTTCCCATCATACCCAGTTTAATGGGCAATTTGTTTCTTTTGCTTGCAAGTTTACAAACATACACCATTCAGCCATAATATTATAACCACCGACAGTTAATAGTAAAGTAACGATGAAGGTCGTGTTACCATGGCACCTGTTAGCAGGCGGGACATATTAGACAGGAAGTGAACATTTTGTCCTCAAAATGAATGTGTCGAAACCAGGAAACATTCTTCATCATTAGTTCATCCTGTACATTGACTGAAAACAACCATGCTGAGACTTTCTGTCAGCAAAGACAATGAATTGTTACTCTATGATTTTATTCTGTCCTTTGTTCATAACTGACACATTTTACTTTTGTAAAATCAATCGTACAGACTACAAACTTTTAAACCTTTGGAAATCATTGAGAATGTTGGTTTTGTTTTGTTCTGTCCACTGAGACAATACCATTTCACTCACCTCTAAATCTATAAACACGAGTAAATGATAATACTGCTCAGTAATAGAAGCAAAAATTGCAAATAAGCAATATCTGGCTTTTCAAATTCAAAGTTTATTTCAGTTATTCAAGATTTTGGGAGAAAAAAGGCTAATATCAATTCTTTAGAATATAATGGAAAAATTGATAGGACCCTGAGTGATCCATCTTTTAGCAATAAAATCATCGAATATACCAACAAGACAAAAGTGTTTTTTTGACTGAACGTATGAAAAATGAATTGGAAAATGTATCAAAATCTATATTGTGATATGTGAATCTTGTTTAACATGCTTAAGGATAGCTTTATCCACCTTAAAGCCATAACAAACCCATATTTTGTCTTAAAGTCTAATAACGGTTGAATCAATGCCATGCCCTCAAATACATGATGTCATATAAATTTAAGTAGAAAGATAAAATAGCATAAAGCTTACTTCAAAATGATATACCGTTATTTACCCCCCACATGAATAATATCACGCAAACAGAACCTCACGTCTTCTCTCATGTGACACTTGCCTGCTTATTTTATCTCAAATGTTTGCACGCTAATCATTGATAATTCATAAAGCCTCAACTAAGCGTAATTAGAGGGGAGGCAAACAACCGGCTGCCGGGTTACGAGATCCTAAATATAAAAAGAAATGAGAGGAGTCTCTGGTTTTAGAGAGGTTCTCCGAGATGTATGAATGCGACTACGCGCTGATGGTGGCGAGCCATATTTGGAGGCGGGGTCGGACTGAAATAACACACTGGATGGTGAGACAGTGATGCATGGACACTTTGATCAAAGGAAAACTAAGGTTGAGACCATTTGGCTGTTGCGGTTTTGATGAGTGCGGCCTCTCAGATAGCATCTCGACTTGTCGTTACGGAAGGTCGCCTTGGTGGTTTACTCTCTGAGAGGGCACTCAGCTTCCGTGTCGGGTGACAGCGCTCATATTTGCTCCACGCAGGTTCTCATAGGGTGGAATCTGAAAACAAGGCCTCCGTTAACACTTCCCAATTAGCCTTTACCTCAAATGAGTCTCAGCTGCGAAAAGTTGCATTTGAGGTTCCTTTCGCACCTTTAATGAAACTCAGATGGAATGAAAGGATTTTTAATTTTTCGCTGCGCTCCGAAGCAGATCTTTTTCAGATTTGTATATTCTGCAGCCGGCCTTCCTGGTAGAGAAACATTAGCATTAGAAAAATTGATGCTGCAATTAAAAACAAGCAAAGAAAATGCCAACACTCTACATTGAGACTACTTTTATAAAGGATTTATAAATGGTTTATGGTTAGCTTAAAAAGCAGGTTGTAAACACTTAATTTGTAGTTAGTTAACGTTTAGAAGCAGCTCATAATATAGTTCTCAATCTATCAATGTGGATCACTATTTGGTAATATCCGGTTAGCTGTGCTGATAAGTGTGCTCACTATTTGGCAAGTATCAGGTCTCTGATAACCTTAATATCTTATGATTTACAGCAGCTTATTCATGATTTGTAAAGTGTTTACAACTTTATTATTACACTACGTACGAGTCCTTTATAGACCCTTTATACGGGAACTTTTATTCTAAAGTTGTACCAAAAAAACATTAGTTTAATCGAAAATTTGGGAGAAAAAAAGGGAAAGAGTTGCATTTGTATATTTCACAGAGCTGTCTCGTCCTCGTGTTTCTAATACAGCCTTCACCCCAGCGCTGATATGAACAGTCATCCAAAAATAATCACATATGAGCAGGAAATCAGAAGCGAGCATGAAAGGCCCCGGGAGTGCACTGAGTCTCTTACATCAGAATTTGGATTGTGACACTCACAGCGGTGGAGCCGGGTCCCGCTGCAGGCTGGCTTATAATGATTTGATTAACGAGTCATCGGGACAATGCTCTAAAGCCGAGCTCCTTTTCCAGTTTCAAGTCCGTACGTTGAGTTTAACCCTACCCTTACAGCTGTCTTGTAGTGTTTACGAGATGAACGGAGCAGGAGTTGAAGCGGATGCTTGACAGTGTGTGTGAAAAAAGATCGGGCAAACCCCCATGTTGGTCGTGACGGGGTTGAGCGCTTCACTCTTCAACTGTCACAAAGGAACATCTGTGTTTTGGCAAATGAGAGATGTTTGCTCGACGGTGGAGAAATCGGCTCCCCGCAGCCGTCCAAGGTGACAGCCTCTGTCACGGTCCAGGAAAAGAGTGAGATAGAGCTGAAGTGCGGGGAGAGGGGGGTAATCCCTATGTCGAATCCTCCGGCAGGAACAGAGCGGGAAAGTCCAGATTTTTTTTGGATTAGTGACACTTCCTCCGCTCGCCCTGCAATATCTGTGATCCTGTTTATGACACACTTGCCTTCAGCACTTCAAGAGTGCTTAGAATCGAGGAAAAATGAAAATTGAATCTTACACTCTTAAAAAGATTACTGCCATGACGGGGAAACACATTACTGTTTATGACTAAAGCTGTTTCACAGGCAAAATATTCATGGAAAACACAAACCAGCTTTTAGTCCATCTCCACCTAAAAATGTTTCTTTATCTACTTTATTTGGACGTTGGGTATATTAGCAGACCGGTGGGTTGAATGTTTTTCTTCTGGAAGCTCTTGCTGTTGATATTTGACTTGATTCAAACAAAATGTTTATTGCTTGAATTACAATAACATATGTCTCTGCATTATTCACTATAATAGGTATAATAAGAAATAAGAAAGATTGTTTTCTGTGTGTGTTTTAGCCTTAGTATCTGCAATTTTAATTTGTTCACAAAGTCGGTCTATTACGACTCTTGGCGGTCTTTCCTGGATTTTTTTCTAGAAACTCATTATTTCTAACTTCCCACTTATTTTTGAGAGTTTGTATTAGAATCAATCTCTCTGCTGTGGTCTAGAGCTCAATGGGAAAGGGCCTCCTCTTTCGGAAAAGGGTTGTTTACGTGGAGCTTTTTTAAAAATCTAATTAGGCATTACTTCCGATTTTATTCAGAGTAAGGGGGCATGTAAACCCACCTAATGTCTCAGTTTATGTCCCTGCAGAATGAAGAATATTAGCATGTCATCCCAGATATGGGACTATTCATCAACAGAGGAACTGTGTTTCTGGAGTGCTCTGAATACACAACGTTTTCATGACAGTCTTAAACTAGACATTGCCTTCTGTATTCATCTATGGTCATGTGATGAATCACATGGTCATGGTTAGTTATATCGTGTTATCCAAATGGTTTTCACTGTAGGTTGACAAACACAAACACTCTATTTATTGGAAGGTGAGTAGGATGGGCAGGGATAAATATCAAAAACCAGCAAAAAACTAATTTGCAATAATCCTTATTCATTTCAACATTTCGGTGTTTGACCTTCATCAGGCAAATCATATTCATTCATATCCCTGAAGGTCGAATCCAGACAACTTTTTCCCTAACGACCAACATTAGCGATGTCATGGTCAACAACTCTCTATGTATCAAACATCCAACTTGAAATGAAATACCTGACTCCCCATTTTTGAGTTAGCCCTGAGGAAGACGAAGATGAGAGGTGAAATGTCCTCAACCTAAGACAAGAGGTCCAGATGCCTTGGGTTCAGCCTTCAAGGATTACCACAACCTGGATGAAAGAGAATCTACACAGACATTTCTGAACGGTTGAAGACTTAGCGAGGTCTCTGATTGTTAATCAAATAATCATCTCATAAGATATTTCCTTCCTCAGTACTTCACAAAAAAGGAATGATGGCCGTTTGAAATGGTGAGCTTACTTACTGACACCTTAAAAATGTCTCGCGTAGAAAGCAGGTGAAAGGATTCCCCAGATTTTCTCCTTTTAAAGAATTAATAGGCCAAGGGCGAGTCCTTCTCTCACTAATGGGACTTATTCTGTAAGCTCATCAAAGCAGGGAAATAAGTGACACAAATGGGACAACAATGACAAAGGAGGTCATCATCAAGATCGGCTTGCCGTCCTTGATTTCACTTGTGCTCAGCATTTTTCTGCAAAATCAAGAGCACATTTCTTTTTCCACCGACATAAAGCGTGACGGCAGAAGATGATACCAGCTTATCTTTCTCTCCTGATGTCCTACAGTACGGAGATGTTTGTCATGTTGAATGTGTCCTTGTATCAGGTTGGATTGTTATTGAGGAATAGGGTCTAAATCTTTGTAAAGCTCTAGTCTGCCTGAGCTTCCAAACAGAGTTTTTAGACACGTCAAAATGAAATCTGCCATAAGCCATTTCCATTAACGAGAAAAAAGGAAAGCTGTGTTTGGTCTGATGTAGCCTGGATTAACAGAAAGCGTACTTTAATTTCCATGTGAAGGTTACTGTATCTGAATAGAAACTCATCGTCTTCATGTTCTTCATAGCGTCTTGAGTCTTATCTTGAGAAAAAGTTAAAAGTTAGCTTCCTTCACATCAGATTGAGCTGATCGTTTTTTTGATTAAAAACAGAATGGTTCAAAGAGCAGCTGGGCGGATAGAATCTGCTATGAAGATGTCAATTTCAGGAAATACGCACAGAGACGGAACAGCGTGTTCTAATTTGTATGTTTAGTTTGAACCATGCCTGATTCCAAGCCAGCGAAACGGGCTTCTTCTATTTAAAGTTAGACAGTAGGTTGAGATTGTTCTCATCATTCTCCTCACTAATGTGAGGCTCAGCTATACTGAGGGAAATATTGGAGGAAACCAGCTTTTAGATAGTTCTGTTTGGCAGACTTATTTGACATCAGGGCTTCCATTACAGTTCCATCCGGCTTCACCCTGCCTGGTTCACCATCTTTTAGTCCTGTCCGTCACACTCACCCTGCACTACCCAACAGAACAGGTGAGACACTCTGTTGGTGTGACAGTAGAAGCGACCTCAGCAGCACACGCAGTCCAATGAACAAAATACTTACAGGACAAAAAATAGTTTGGGTTAATTTTTTTGCTAAAACTACATTTCTATCTGACTTTATTTAGTCAACTGTATTGCAAGTCAATTTAATCACGGTAAGTGTTACAGAAGTTCTTGTTCTACTGTTCTCATGATGGAAAATGGTTGATCCAATTAACACCAGCCACCATGTATTCAGACTGTGTTGTATTTTTTCATTTTATTTATTCCTGTATTTAATTGGATCCACATTAGTCACTACAAATGTAGCAACACCTCTTCCTCGGTTTTTGTTCAACTATATTTGAAACTAATCGTTTGTGAAATGACCTTCACATTCAAGATTCGCTGCAGCCTAGCTAACAAGCTAATGGTAGCGCACACTTATCGGGGAAAGATGTACATTATACCAGATTAACAGACGTATACTTCATTTCAGTATTCAGTCCAGTTATACTGTGTGTGCCTTATGCATTAACAGGATAACATGTGGAATTAATTAAATGTGTGAGACCCTTAACCTTATCAATTTAAAAAAAAGAAAGAAAAAAAGATCAATAAAAATTGATAATTTTTTTTTACAGTATAGAGAAGGAGTCTTTGATCTTAAGAATGCATATGTTCTATAAACTAGTGTCAGTGACGCTTGTTTGATGGGTGCTGATAATAGTCTGGATGGCTTTAATCACCCATTCAGTATGATCCATAATCTTATAACCCTTTACCGTAAACTTTTGATGTAACTTTAAAGGGAAACTGCTGTATGAATATCACTGAATGACTTGCTGTGACCTGCGATACAATCTCGGATCCAATCATTATCACAGGTTCTTATTCTTACTCTTTCCTATAAGTTTTCACGAGTGAGGACATTTTTTCTGTAATTGAGTTTTACGTAGCATGAGTCATATTAGTTATGTGTAGAGGCGCCTGTGACTCATGAGGTAGAGCAACCGTTTATATTTTTATAGATCACCTACACTTGACTTGAGGTGTCATTTGTTCTTTCTGCTTACAGATGTTGCTCCCAGTGGCTTATCCATGAGTGTGTGAGTGATTATCTCTCGTTCTCGTTATCCTCCGCTTATCCGGGTCCGGGTCGCAGCGACCTCAGCCCCAGTGATGAGCGGACCCACCTCCATCCAACTCTGGTTCCTCCTGGGAATACAGAGTGTTGATGGGATTGAGGTGATCCCTATAGTATTCCTTACACCGCCCGATAACTTTCTCAGTTGAGGTCAGCAAGTCCCCATCCAGCCCGTAGACAGAGTGGACGAATGAGCGCTTTCCCCCCCTGAGACGCCGGCCGTTTTGTCAGAATTTCTCCGGGGCCGACCGAAAGTTTTCTTTTGTAGTCTCACCTATTTCTCCCGCAATAAGGATTTTGCCTCTGTGACTACCACAGCCACGTGTCGCTTGGCCTACCGGAAGCTGTCAGCCGCTTCAGGAGTCCCACAAAGCAGCCATGCTCTGTAGGACTGCTTCTCCAGCCTGACGGCATCCCTCACCTCTGGTGTCCTCCAGCAGGTTCGGGGATTACCACTGCGACTAGCACCAGCAGCCTTGCAACTGCAGGTCCCAGCAGCCGCCTCGGCAATGGCAGCACGGAAAATGGTCCACTCAGTTTCCATGTTCCCCACCACCCCCAACGCCATTGAAGCTCTGCCGGAGGTGGGAGTTGAAGACCATCCTGATAGGGTCCTTGGCCAGACGTTCCCAGCAGACCCTAACTATTCGTTTGGGCCTACCAGGTTTGTCCAGCTCCCTCCCCCGCCATCTGATCCAACTCACCACCAGGTAGTGATCGGCTGACAGCTCAGCTCCTCTCTTCACCCTAGTGTCCAAAACATGCGGCCGCAGATCAGCTGATACAACTACAAAGTCGATCATCAATCTGCGATCTAGGGTGTCCTGGTGCCAAGTGCACTGATGGACACCCTTATGTTTGAACATGGTGTTCGTTATGGACAAACTGTGACTAGCACAGAAGTCCAATAACTGAACACCACTAGGGTTCAGATCAGGCAGGCCGTTCCTCCCAATCACGCCACTCCAGGTCTCGCTGTCATTGTCACACAACAGTCAGGACCCGCTCCCCAACCCGAAAGTTGTTCCCCAACTCAAATACATGGGCAGAGAGCTGGGGAGCTATAAGTAAGCCCACACCAGCCCTCTGCCTCTCACATGAAGCAATAGTAGAGGGTCCAGCCCCCATCGAGAAGGTGGGTTCCAGAGCCAGTGCTGTGCGTAGAGGCGAGCCCGACTTTATCTAGTCTGTACCTCTCAACCTCTCGCACAAGCTCAGGCTCCGCTCAGGGTCCTTCCACCATGATAAGGTGGCGGTTGTCGGAGGGATGTGAGTGATTGTGTGAATGTTTAACTCTGATTACAGTATGAATAAGTGGAGTAGAAAATAACTATAAGTATAGTCGAATTACTGTTTTAAGCAGAGCTGTAGTATTGTATTAACACTCTCTAAATATCATTAAATACGCAAAACATACTGTGGATTCAACTACAGTACACATACTGTAAATGTGTAGTAATCTACTGATAAAACTGTGACCAGACTTCTGTTGGGAAATAATACAAGAATACAGTAATAATCTGTATATTCATTTTTCCAGTGCTATAATGTGAGTCTTAATCATAGTAGCATAGAACACATAATGAATAATAATGAAAGAAAGAATAAATAAAGTAGTGTGCAGGTGAATCTGCCGAGAGCTAATTACTGTTACTAAGTTTGCAATTACATAAATACATGAAAGCGTTGAGATTTTTCTTACTTTTCTTGAGTTTGTGTATAGCTTTTACTAATTTAAGAGGATGAGTCAGTGAATGTCTCACCAGCATCTGCTATTTCACAGCAGACAAACAAGTCCACCACTGAGCAGCAGCTTATTAAACCATATATGTACATTTATAGGCAGTTGTGTAGAGTTTCTAATTGAGGGGTGACAAGTTGTCCTGTTTACTTTTAAATTATGTCCAAAGTCACCCAAAGAATATTTCCCAAAGCTCCACCAGCACTGAAACGCAGCATGCAATCATCGATATGTATGGAGCGCCACAAGAAAATCGAATTAGAGATAAAGAAATTTTATAAGATATTTCATTTTGACATTTTCTTCGAGGGTGAAGTTGAAGATTGTGATATTTAAAGCAGCTTTACGTGAGTTCAACTTTATTTTGAACAGAAATAACCAAAAACTAATAACAACAATTCATACTAGTAATATTAAAATAAAGTATAAAAATCTAAAACATGAGCTTGTAGATAAGATTACCCACATGCTCCTGAGGGCCTTCGCACATCTGGACTCCACCGATGCTACACTGAGGATCATGTTCTTCAACGTCTCAGGTGTTTTAATGTCATCCAGCCACAGCTGCTTGGTGAGAAGATGAAGAGCAGCACCAGTTTCTTGGGTCATAGATTACCTAACCTGTAGACCACAGTACATACGCCTCCAGAACTCTGTCTCTGTAAAGATCATGAACAGCACAGGAGCCCCACGAGGATCCGTCCTGTCCCCATTTCTTGTCACCCTGTTCACATCAGACTTCCAACACAACTCTGACAGCTGCTTTCTTCAGAAATGTTCTGAAGACTCAGCGGTTGTAGGACAGGATAAAGAGTACAAGGGGACCATCAGGGACTTTTTGGAGTGGAGCGATCACAACCATCTCCAGCTCAACATCTCAAAAACTAAGGAGATGTTTGTGGACCTTAGGAGGACGAGGCCCGGTCCGGTTCCAGATTAAATCCAAGGTTCAGAGAGGGGCTTTTACTTCAGGTACCCTGGAGTACCACTGGACAACAAACTGGACTGGACGTGTCGCATGGAGGCGCTGTTCAAGAAGGGTCAAAACCAACTGTACATTTTACGGAGGCTGGGATGCTTCAAACAGAAAAACGTAGCATCTGCATATTAAGACATTTATTTCTGCCAAACTATTGCAAAAAAATGAATTTTTGTTTTTTTAATAACTGCTACTGTGAATCATTTATGTCAGTTCTTCCTCCCACTGCTCACTGCCAAACCCATTTAGTATCTGTTATTACTCTTATCTACCTCATTTGGACTGTTCTTTTCTTCTCTTTATAGTTTTTCGTGATATATCTAACCCTCAACTGTAGCTTTCAGATTTCACTCTATTCCAATTCCTTTCATTTGTTTTCTTTTTCTTCCACTTCGTGACCTTGAATGGTACTAATAATAATAATAATAATAATAATAATAATAATAATATTAATAATAATACTTAATTGGATTATAATGGTGATAAGTGAGATAAGTAATTAAGTAATATAAGTAAGTATACAAGATGAAGGAATAATCCAAAATAATAAATAATGTTATTAGATAAACATAATATTAATTAAATATAATTACATAGTAATAACAATTATAATAAAAACTATTTTAGTAGTTGAAGTTGATAGTATTAAAAAAAAAGTCATTATTGATTAATTTCCGCTCTCTATGTCTACTACTTAATTATGTATGTATGAATGTATGTGTGTGTGAGTGGGTGTGTGTGTGTGAGTGAGAGAGAGAGTCTGTGGGTGTCTGTGTGTTTGAGAGAGAGAGAGAGTGTTTGCCTGTGTGTGTGTGTGTGTGTGTGTGTGTGTGTTTGTCAGAGAGAGTGTGTGTGTGTGTGTGTGTGTGTGTGTGTGTGTGTGTGTGTGTGTGTGTGTGTGTGTGTGTGTGTGTGTGTATGGATGGAGAGCTGACAGATATACTAATAAGGATGTTGAGTTAGTTGAAATGATGATTGGTGGACAGGCAGAACAAAATAATTGCTGGTATTTTTTAATAGAATTAATCATACATTATTGATTAAAAATATATATACATATACTTGTACAAAACACTTCATTACAGACTATAACCACTTTTCCCACGCAAGATTTCCCAATCTATACATCTAATGTGGAATGGGAACCACCAGTATGCCCTGGATTTATTAGCTACACCAGCGGTATGCTAATGATCCCCAAAATGCTCTCTAGGAGCAGAAAAGGGGAAAATAACAGAAGGACCATAACAGGAAAGCTTTGCACTTTTAGTACAAAAGGAAAAAGTATTGGATAAAGTGTCAAGCTCGGGGCGGTTCACCATGTCAGACAGTAAAACAAACTCCGGACAGCGAGGGAGTGAAAGTAGACCCTGGACAGTGCTTCACTTTCCCCGTCAAAACTTAATCCCATTCTGTTCATCTTCTCAATAACAGAAAGGACCATAACTAATACTACAAACTTATATATATTTTAAACTATGTCATAATTTTTTTTTAACACAGCCAGTTTGGTTTTTACCCAGCATGCTGCATCGTTTTCTACCTCAAAACTGGTCAAATTATTATGTTCTCAGGGTAAAACAACTGAAGGTGGGGTCAAATATACATATACTCATATTCTGATTTGTGTGTTACATGGCATCACTTATTTTATTTTTTCTCATAAACCATTATGTCAACATTTGATGAAATAACTAGCCTGCTAGCTAGGTTGCATTACAAAAGATAGCAAGCGGGCTAGCTTGCTAATAAAATGCTTTGGAGTAATGTTGGCACAATATCGCTAGCCATATTTTGCACCACACAAATTTGAAACAATAGCTAGCCTAACATAAGGTAGTGCGACATATGCTAGCTTATGTCAAGTATGGTTAATAACCAGAGTCAGGTTACTTCATTTTCAGGTCGCCTTTAATGATAAACTAAATTATCTTGATACCTTAAGCTAGCATTCAATATATTATCTGAGCTACGATTTCGTATGTTTTTCCTTAAATAATGAAAAAGAGGTTAAGGGTCAGGTCAAGGTCCGTCATTATCGCCGCTAGATTCTACTTGTTTACGTGATAACTCTAAAACTGTTCCATGGCTCATGTTTCGTTCTTATGCCCACAGAGAACTGCGAAAAAGAAGTGGATTGATTTTTTGGAAATGTCAGTAGTATATTTCCGACACCAGTGGGTCCTTTATCCCCAAAAGTCCCAATTTTGGTGGTTATGAATGAACTCAAGAAGTATCTTCTATCATATTTGAATCTCATGGTTCATATTTTATTGATTAGAGCAGCCTTTTTTTTTATTACGATAAACACGTTTTCGGACATTACTTCCCATTCAATTTAAGGAGTCCAGTGAGGGGGATTGATGGTACTACGCAGTGGTTTGAGGGCTTTACAGGGATATACACTTGCGTTCAGGGACTACCGCATAAGACTATTTTATGCTCAATTCTAGGTCAAACCAACCCGACCTATTACCCAGCAGCACCGACCCAGCTTTGAGTTATGAAAATGATCCATCATGTACTCAAATATAAAATAATGTAAAAGAAATTCTTGCATTTTCATTATTAGACAATTATGAAGTAGGGAGTTTAATTTACTCTGTCCATAATTCATAATTCATCCTTTGTTGAGTAATTGCATGGGTGTGTAAGGTGGGTGCATTGCAGAGACATTATTACTGCAGGACGTCAGAAAAAACATAATTGCAATAAGAACAGCTCCCTCTTTTGATTTGATTGAGGGAGAGAATTTTCTCTTGTTGCTCTACTGATATTTGTGAGCAAGGGCTCCTCATCTCATCAAGGTCAAGCCTCTAGTGGAGTCTTTTTAAAGCCGGCGCGCTGGTCTGCCGCCGTCCAATTTGTTTCAGAGAGAGGAAAAGAAGGGAGGGCTGGATGGAATGACTGAGATGACCAGAGTTTTGGTCAGAGATGCAGTTTCTTGCCTCATTCAGTTTTAAACAAATTCACTTTGTTCTCTTGAAAGAAAATCCACTGATCTACACTGCAGGCTTATACGCCTCACAACAGAGCCGACTCTTATCAAAAGGGATAAAAATCCAATCTCTGGATAAATTTGAGCACGCAAATCCAGGCGAACTACCGAGGCAACACCGGTGAGGAGAATATGCATAATTACACAATGAAGGTGTTTCATTTGCATTTGAAAGTATCCTCAAGTGCAGCAAACTCAATATACTGTAGATAGCAGAATGTTTTCTCTCTCTGCTGGCAGGGAGAAGTAAAAAAAAAACACACAATCAGTCAGTGGATAATTATGCATTTAGTCTAAGCTTCAGTTTATTAGTATTTGTTTTTCATCTGCTTTCCTCCAAACTTCAATTTGAAGATCACGTTTCGTGCTCACGGCGATAATTACAGACTGAGATGCAGAATTAAATCTCATAACCGCTGGAGACAGTTTCTAAGTCTGAGTTCTTCCCAAAAACAATCATTTACTTTTTGTCATAACCTGCAATATAAAGTCCCTAGTGGCAATAAAAGCGCTGCCTTTTAAGTTGTATGCAAGAAATGAGTTACACCTGCAAAAATACTTAAGAGCCGGGATAATTATCTTTATTGATCTGGCCTTTATAAATACTAGGGAATATTTAACGTAAGCCAACGCTTTTATAGCTCACCATATTTAAATTAATAATTTGTCACTTCTAGGAGATATTTGTTGTATTTTTTTAACTTATTTATTTTAGGAGAAGAGTTTTTGTCTCTTGTTTTTGCATAAAGAAGACAGTTAGCCAGCACACAGTTAATGTAGCTTAGCATAAAGAAGAAATTATAAGCCTATGACTGAAAAATGATTATAATACTACAATATTTTAAAAGATTTTTGTTTTTTTAAGCTCACACTACAATTTAAAATTATTTTAATTTTTGCACTTTGCTCCATCCAGAAATAATGGCTTGTTGAATCTACCTAGATAAACTTGATGCACAGGATAAGCCGTTACAGAAGATGGGTGGATATGATTATTATTTTTGAAATAGACATTTAATAACTGTATGAAGTCTTATGCCGATCACATTAGCAAATTATTACCTAATTAAATCTCCAGCCGACACAAATTCAAAATTCATCTGGTGTCAAGTTTCTGGCCACCGGATGAGTTTCACTCTCCTCTAAGCGTCGGTCTGGTCTTTAATGGATCCTGAGGGGAAATATTTGACCCTCATGGCAGAACAAAAAGTAAAAGTGTGGGCAGTAAAAGCAAAACAATAGGCTAAAAGGTGACAAAATACTTTGCAGAGCTAAGAGGATTTGCAGAGTAAGTTATTCATTCTCTGTTGGTTAATCTTTAAAATAAACCTACTTTGAGTATTAACTATGTTTATGAACACATTTATCAGAGAATCACTAATTCAGGAGAAGAAGATTATAGTTTCTCATGGAGTTTGAAGATAAAATTAACATAATGTCAATTTCATTGATGAAAACTACGATGAAGAACGGTCGATCACGGCAGTATCAGTAATAGATTTAAAAAAAAAAGAAGATGAAGAAAAATAGAAAATAGACCTTTGTTGACCAGTGATGAAGACGAGACATCGGTATCATCATGATGCACCACGTGTGTTAAAATCATAATGTTGTATCGTAAGGATGAGATGAAAATGTAGTTTTAAAAATAGACACTTTACCAAGTCTTTCTATATTTTCGTATATTTGCTGCGTTTGCTTAAGGCTCAGGTTCCTTGGGTGTGGTTGCACCACCACCCCGTCTCACTAATCAGTTGTGGAGGTGAATCGAATGGCAGAATAATTCCAGCTTATGTGCAAATCAGCCCTTCAACCACTGTACGGGGCGAGAGGTTAACCCATTAATGTCCTGCATAACTGTTTGGTTGAGCACATTCTGAGTCACTATTTCTTATTGTAGAATGTGACTGAACCTGTTTATAATGTGACCCAGTGGTAGCATGTATATGCTAATGAGGAATGGGCCAGGGATGGAGCCCTGCGGGACGCCACAGGTCACACGGGCCACCAGGAGGAGGAATTAAGCGTGGCTATCGAGAAAGTCCTATTTGATAAGTAGGATTTTATTATGTATATTAAAGCATGTGAGGACTTAATATAAAAGAATAATTTAACTTAATTGATATATCTCCCTGCAAAGAATCTAATCAAAGTGAAATAGTGTTCTAAAAACACGCATGAACAAAAGGTTGAGTCACTCTAATTAAAATGGACTATTCTCCGTGAATTACAAAAGTTAATCATGGAATAATTTCAAAGGTCTGTTTAAAAACACGCTGGACCAAACAATTTGTCTTTTTATGTTAAATCTAGACATTTTAAAAGCCCCAGCGTAAAAAAAATATGCAAAGAAACTCATTTTCTAATGATATCGTTTTCTTTGAGAGAACTTTAAATGGTTTTAATCCATTACCTTTTTTCCTTGTGAAGTTTCCCTCTGGACAGCTGACGTTCAGACCCTCACAGTTTTGTGTTAAGTGGAATGTTGAAGTATTGTCTCTCAAATGGGGGTGTGTGTAACCCTTAGAGGTATAAGCGATATGTGAGAAACATTAGGTTGAAAGTGATCAGTTATCCAATATAAAAATATAAAAACAGCAAACAACTAACAATCACTCAATTAAAGGACATGACTATTTACTCGGTTCAATTGGCGATTTAATTCTTAATCCTGTTCATAATTATGCCTCTTTTCTGAGGTTAATGATGGATTGTCAACAAATGAAATGTAACATGTTATAAGTGGTGACATAATGCTGTAATGTCTGCTTTCAGTAAGTCTTTTCTCCTGAACAAAAAGTGTTTTTGGCAGATGAGGGGGTACTTATAGTAAAAATACTTAATCAAAATTGGACTTTGACTGAAAGAAGTTTCAGAACCACTGTGTTAAAGGGAACGATTTGAGACAAGGTTGATTCTAGCATCAGACCTTTAGGCAGCTAAAAACCCTAACGAGATTTACGTTTAATTACCTTTAATTATTAAAAGCCACTTGTAATAATTAAACGTAATGTAATAATTATTTAATTGTGGTGTCACTGTACTAATGCGTGGTCCTGCTTGTTTAGGCTCTCTTAGGCCATGGAGGGATGGATGATGAGCCAAAGCATTATAACCTCTGACAGGTGAAGTCTTATAACACTGATAAGTAATAACCTAGTCTTTTACAAAAAATACTTTGCATTCACTAAAATTAGACTGAAAAACCTTTTTTTTATTTGACTGAAGTTAGACTGAAATGTTCAGTATTTTAGTTGGCTAAAACTTTACATAGATAAAACAGGATAATAAATAGTAAATAAAACTATAATAAATACGTTTTATTATTTGAATCAGTGGTAACAGGATGGTAAAATGTAAAATGCAATAAACGCCATCAGGCAATGTTTAAGAACCTCCTTGAACAGAGTAGAGGCTGAATCACTTTGTTGTTTTCTATCAGTGGAAAGAGAGCAGCTAAACAGACAATTAGCCAGAGGAAGAATGTGATGATGACTTAAACAGCAGGTGGTCTGGAGAATTTAGAGCAGCGCATTGGTTTCCATCCAAACTTACTCATTTACTAACACTTGAAGGTTAATTTGCGGGATTGCCTCAAACTCAAACAACTCAGCCTGCCCTGCCAAGCCCACGGCTGCTCCAATGACAACACAGCACATCCAGGGACAATGAGCTGTCATTTATAGAACTGCACTCTTCGACAGCACCCAACAAATTATAGTGGGGTGCTCTTCCCTGCACTCTGTCGCCAATGACCCCTTTTCAAACACACACACACCCGCACAGCAATTGTGCGGCACCAGAATGGCGGTCATCTCAAACCCAGCCTCCATTTCTTCAGGTAACCAGCAGCTATAAATCTGTCGCCATTGAAGGTGAGCGTTAGTACCCGCGACTCCGAGTGGAGCACCGTCGGCGAACAATTTGAAATCCATGGGAGCAAATGCACTGGCTTCACGTCTCCTTTCTATCCCAGCCAGCATTCAAGTACATTTCCTTCCACAGCCCCCCCTTGAACTCTCGCTCAGGGTCACGAAGGTAGCGATATGTCGCCAGAGAGGTCTGCAGCGTTTTCATGAAACTATATGTGTGCTGTATGTACACCAGTCAGCCATAACATTAAAAACACCCGCAGAATATCGGCTCTGTGATGAACCAGCATGGACTTTTTCTTTGTGTGTCCTCACTTGAGGCCGGCAGCACGCATGGATTGTACACACACATAGAGCGTGAGCATCTCCGACTCCAAACATCTCACAGGCAGAGCAGAAAAAACAACTTAATCAGATACTTCAAGATGAGTAACACTGAGGAACATAGTGAGGAAAGCTAGCGTTAGCATAGCGGCTAAAGTTAGCGGGAGCCAAGAGCCAGCCACAGGCCTGCTGTACGCATCTATTCATGCCGTCATTTATGGTTTTACAATTTAACGACAAACGAAGCTGCGGCGGAACAGCCCCGAAAGTGTTCAGGAAAACAAACTTAATCACAGACTTGAAGTTTAATAACCACGAGGAACCGTAAATTGAAAAGGCAACAGCAGCAGAGCGGCTGAAGCTAGTGGAAACTCAGCCAGCCATGATCCAGCTGTGTGTATGTATGTATTTATGCTGTAGTTTATAGTTGTAACATGTTAGGACAAAAGAAGCTGCGGCGGAACCGCCCTTACAAAGCCCTGGTCAAAGTCACCTGGATTCCTCAGTAGCTCATTTTTCCTGATCCAAACATATCAACTTCAAGACAAAACATTCATTTACTCCTGCATGATCAGTGTCTGTATGTCAGTGGTTATAATGTTAGGGCTGACCAGTGTATTTCCTCGCATCATGTGTATGGTTTTTTTGAAATGCATATACATAATGCCTGCAAATGTTTGTATTTAGTTTAGAATATCTACAAACTTAAATGACGAGTAAAGAATGTTACTGTAATATTACATCTAAAATGATAAAGGACCCACAAGTAAACATGTGTGGCAACGAGCTCACCAGGTCAAACACATGTACACAATTATTCCCACACTGATGGAACATTCAGACTAGTCAATGCAGTTAACGTTTAATAATGAGTTACTAACACTTATAAGAGGTTAACGGTGTGTCATTTCCTAACATTTTTAGCATTACAGATCGGTGTCCAAGGAAATATAACCACAATACTGGGGGGAAAAAAGTAATGCAGATGTGGATAGACAATAACCTCAATTATAGCAACATATATCAAGTGTGCCCAAACATATACAGAAAACAAAGATAGATGTATGAGATGTAAAGCATTGGCACCCCCCCCCCCCCGACATGTTCAGCTGAATTTGAGAATTTGTGTCATCCCCTATCAAAGCTCTTGGTAGGGGATATGACACATGACCTCCCGGCCTTTTATGTGTTAAAAGGATCAGTCAGTTGTAGGTTTTAAAGTTGCCGCTCATTTTTCACCATCACATAATGTTCTGCTGTCCAGTTATGGTCATTGCTATAATTAATAGCATTGCGGAATTTATACAACATATAAGGAAGTATGAATATTATTTCTCCCTGATTGCATTAGCATTTCAATTTTTACAACATTAATACAGAATTCAATTTAAATGTACTGCTCACTTTGGTCCCCGTGAGACATTTTCCCCCTGAGGTTTTGTGTTATTGCCTGCTTGTCTTGTCTATGATCATATTATTCATAATTTTAGAGGGCATACTAAATGGGTGTCTTTGCCATTTGACCCACCGCTCGATTCTAAATCCTGCCTTCCTGTGGGAGATATGAAAGTCTGAGGAAAAGGTCGTGTTCCCTTGCCGAAATAAACTTAATTAGTCTAATAATCTGAGAACCCCGACGAGGTTTAGCCAATCTATATGTGAATGAGGGAGGCAGGAGGTGGTAAATAAGGCATAAACGCAGCTTGTAATATTGTATGCTCACGCCATACGATACCATGCCTCTTCCAGTAATTACCGTACCGCTCCCTGTCTGAAATTTGATCGCTGTCTGTCAGCGATAACACACTGTGCCAGATGGCTTATGCAGCTCCACCATTTCATTAGGGAGAGGGAGTGCAGAGGAAAAGGTACCGCGGCGCGCTGGATTAGCCGTTGCGGCCTACTCGCTCACTTCCACTCCGCCGTAGAGCCTAAGGAGACTTATTGATGCCTGCTGGGGCGGTAGAGGGTCCTCACTTCCTGTTCGTTCGCTCCCACTGTAGGAGAGGCGGGGAGGTGGTGTGAGGGGAAGAAAGAGGATTTGGAGACAGTGATCTACGGCACTCGCAGCTGCTGTTTGTTTGAAAGGCAGGAAGATGGATAAGAGCCTTTATCTCCACCTGATAAGAGCAAATATGCATTCTGACAAGCTAAGCTACGGGGAGGGTTATGTTTGAGCGAGTTGAACAGCACCCACTTCCTATTGTGTATCAGGATACTTGCAAATACTCTCAAAGGGCTGACATGACAAAATGGAGCCCAATAAAGATGTTAAAGGACATTCATTCTTTCATTATCCTGTTCAGGGTCGCGGGGACCAGAGCCTATCCCAGCTGACACTGGGCAAGAGACGAATTACACCCTGAATAAGTCGCCAGTTTAAATGTTAGCTAAGTGCAGCGCGTGTGTAATGGTGCTTTGAAATAAGTATGAATAATAAGACCTTGATGCGCCCACCAAGGCTGTTGTTTAGGGCTGCACGCTTCTTTTTTCTATTTTCTTCTAGTAGGATTACTCAAAAACATGCTTTCAGATTTACAAAAGTTTTTTTTTATGTCGGTCTCAGTGTATTACGTACGATTTGTTGCCTAGCTAAGGTGTTCATCAGGGATAATTTAAAAATCCACAGTTGTTCTAACCCGTTCCAGGGGAGATGAGCTCCATTTTAGATTTGTTTAGAAATGTAAGATTTTCTACAGTGAAGTTGAAGGGCAACCACAAATAGCAACAAAAAGTGACATTCACAGCGGAAACTTCATGGGAAAACTGATCGACCTCGGTCTTGAATAAAGAAGCGTTCCGCTTGAAGTTCACCTGTAGAGAGCTCCACTACAGGTATGTTTAGAAAAGGATGCTGTGCTGCAACTGCAAGTACATTTCCTGGGGAATCAGAGCTCCATTAGTTGTGGTTTGTTTTTTAAGTCTTGTCTAGTTGGTAATACTCTTTTAACCTTGCTATTTCTTCTTTCCAGGATGAGTGAACGATACGTGCAGTTCGGAAGAAAAGGGTCTCTGCTTGTAATGGTGCTTGTGATCAGTGTCTGGGAGATGGCCATACCAACGGAATCGGCTACAGGTGGGCACATTTATCTGATCCTGTCATTCACCTCAAGTTTCTTAATTCACTACTGTTTATTTAAATTCTCCATGGAGAGTTTATATATGAATGCTTCATTGCTCTTTACTCGGCTCCCCTGCATCTTTCAATGAGGCCAACTTAACAACAACCAGGTTAGATTGTTGCTTCCTTAATCTATTTTGTGCAATTTGTCCTAATTTCCTCGTCGTCGTGTGGATTTACAACCTCAACATCTTAGTAAAAATATTCAAGTTTCCAAAGCTATTGTAGTCGACTGTTGGTTAAATAGAATCATTGGTATATTTTAAAATCCTACCTGCGTCTATCTGAAGACAACCAAGCTACAAATTTTCAAAAACATAATGTCTACATTTATAACATTCCTATTTGATAACATGAAAGGACTTTCAAAATATTAAAAGATGAAAAGATCAGCATGTGTGGCTAACACCCGATCTCACTTATTCTTCAGTGCAGTACCATTGTTCAGAATCTATTACAAAAACAGAATTGAGTCACATAATTGCTCTGTGTGACATCCATTTTCACTGCTATGAATACATGCAAAGTAATTCATTTTATTTCAACCCCACATACACCATCCAACTTCCAGAACTACTCCCAAGAGCAGCATTTTAAACCTTTTTAGATTAAACTTTCCAGCTATGCAGACTGCGACCACAGTATGAGACGCAGTAACACCTTTTTGTTCCTCCTGACTGTTAGATGACCAGATAGATCCAGCCTCTCATTCACACATGGTTACTATACCAGAGTAAACATATTCTCCAAAGCCCAAACCAGAAAGAGGTCTACTGATGGTTAATTTAGTTATTATTAGACGTCTCTATTGCTCCCTCAGCCATGGAGAAGAAATAGTTTGACAGTTTCCACAGGCTGAGAAAAAAATCTTCATGACCAGTAAACTGAAATTTTATGTGAAGAATCTGAGTTCCACTTTGAGATGTTTATTTCAGTAGATAAAAGGAACCGGTAAGCAAATTGTGTTCATAGAGCAGGAAAAACAAACAAACAAGGTAGTAGAAGAAAGTGTGATGATAGCCAGAGATTGTTGAAGGTTCAGCAGAAGGCGTTAGTGCATTCTATAAAAGGTTTGATCCGATCTTACTCCAAAAAACAACAAACCAAAGTTAAGACCCTTCCCAGTTCCATCATTTGTTCTGTATGATGACACATAGAACTTCTAATACACCAAACTTCTTCTTCAACAAGGGTTCAATTAATTAATAAGAACTGTGGAAAAATTTTTTTAATGTCAATAATTTGCTGTTCAATGACATGAAATGACAAAAATAAGGCTATTTTTTTAATATCCCTGAGTATTTGAAGAATAAAATCATAATTATTTATAAAATAAAAATTCTAATAAGGATTTCTGACAAAGGGCTAAAGATTGAATTGGAAAAAGGCCAAGAAAAAAGGAACACTCTCCCTCCAGCAGATAACTTTTCTCTATCTACCAAATTGCTACATCTCCATCCATCTGTTCATTCCGCTCCGTGGGAAGCAATTGAACTCGCGGAGGCTTTGCTAATGGTATGATGCCTCAGCTATCCCAAACACAATGACCTGCTGCAAGGAGACATGCTGGACAAACACATGGACGGAGCGCTGTCACATTGGCTGCCACTTCTATTGTGAGGTGCTTGGAGAGGAATCCCTCGCCATGCGGAACCAAAGATAAAATATCACAGTTGTGAATGGGGGAGTAATTGGATTGGAATAGTTCTTTTAGAGGTATGAGTCAATCTTGTCTGCTCCCGTCTCATTAAAAGTGTTGGCGAGTCGTCACTAGTGAACCCAAGGAGATCAATTATTGCAATTCAGCAACATAACATGTAGAGGCCGACCCACATGTTTCATCACTATGAGTCCCGCAGACAATTCACATCCTTAGGTAATTGGTGATGCAGGCAGCTCTTCTGCCGGACAGGAGGTCCATTTGGAAGCAGGACAGAAATTGCCCATAGCTCTCCTCTCTTTGTTGACCAATTAAATGGCACGGCACTTTTATGCGGGTGGCTTTGCGCTCATCACTGCAGCAGGATTCGGATCAGAATAATCTTGCATGCATTAAATTTCTTTGATAGTGTTATGGCCACTGCAGCCCCCTAATTTCCCCTGGGTGTTATTTCTTCTGCTGTAAATCTGTTATCATTCAAGGGACGAATTGAACCCAGAGCACATCCAAACTAGAGGAAAAATTTTTTCCACCGCCCAAAGAACATGAGAAGAGGAGGAGAACTAAGTCTGCTCTCTGACAAGCAAGGCAAATTTAGTTCCTTTAAGCAAGCAAGCAATTTGATTTACTTGTGCACACAGGAGATTTGACTTCCTGAAATACCCAGTTTGTGCCATCAAACATGCTTTTCTTCTCTGACAGCTATGTAAATTCAATACAATTTTCCCTCCTGATATGCGAAGAAAGACCGATTTCCTTTGGCTCTCTTGTCAAAGAGTGATGGCGCAAAGGAAAGTCTGTCCTTTACTACTGTGGTTGTTCACAACACCGACTTAAAAAGTTTCTGAAGCCATTTACTCTGCCTTTGTGGTTGTCCTTTATTGACCAGAAGGCAGGCAGAGCAGAGGGAGGAATCAGACGGGGTTCTGTCCCCGGCCGGCTCGGCTCACAAGATGTGGGGACACCTGATTTATTTTCATTAGCACCTGTTGTGATCGATCCTTTCAGTTACCGGTTCTCCTGCGCTCGTATATGACCCATACCAAATGGGTCTTGTTCTTCCTTTGGTGTTGCGTTTTAACATTCTTGTTGTTTGAGTAAGACACGCTAATAGGATGTGTTTGATTCAGTTGGAGACAACTTACTTGATTACCCAGTTTGATGTCACTGTTGGATAATTGGAGACCACTCACATTACCCCCTGAGAGTAATACAAATAATACCAAAGTTTATTTCCTTAGGTCCCTAACTAGGGCTGAACGAATGTCTTCTGCTGCTTTATATTTCGTGTCGAAGTCAAAAACGTTGCTGTGTCTGGATTCACAGCAATAACAAAAACACACAATTAATCAGGTTATAGCAGTGAGCCTCCTCAGATTATGCCATATATTGATCTGGGCATTCCGATATGCAGTACTGAGTAAACTGGATCTTGAGGTTATGTCCTAGAAGTAGTATTTAGTGGTGGACACCCTGCAGAGATCTGATCCACCCTGTACTATGTCTCCATGTGACCCTTTTGGCAACAGTTTGACAGATTTGTGAGCAGCACACATAAGAGCCATACCTTTTCATTAACCTGAGCAAAATCAGTTTGACCAGGTGACGATGTTTCCCTTATGTGACCCCACTAAAGGGGGCATGTAAGGCTATCTTTGTCCGTCCATCCATTTATATATAACACATTTGAGAGGCTCCCTGGGGTCTCCACATCCCCTCAACTCCTGAAAGAATGTAAGGAAATTTCGTGTGCGCCTTGTAGGCGACCTAAGGGTGGAATTTCATAATTGGTTTCTTTCACAACACTCCGCTATTATTATGTTGTGAGCGGGACATTCACTTACTTCTTGAAAATTGTTTCTAAATTGTGTGGGTAATGGTGGACTATCCACATCGTCCCAAATTGAATTTTAGCAGTGATGAGGGCAACTGTGTCCTTGGACAAAACCTTTTCATACTTACCTCTTCCTCTGCAAATATCTGTCTGTGCCTTGAGTTTTATGAACAGTGGTACGAACAGTCTATTTTACTTTTGGAATGAAAATGAGTAAAATGAAGCGCTAGTCAAAGGTCCGTCAGGAAGATTTTTTGTTTGTCATACAAACCTCTCACACTTTCTCAGTTACATTTTTTGGTGTCATTATCTAGGCTTTTAAGTGAGATGTTATCCATCCTAGTTATCTGTTTTTTTCGTCCAATTATACATGAAAACATCCTCAGTGTTAGCCGCTAGAGGAGAAAATGTACTTATGCTTGATAATCTAGAGGTAGCATCAAGATGCTACCTTTATTTCTATCATACTACTGTTAGGTGCACAATCCAGTCTCAACATAATTAGAACGACCTTCAGTAGAGAGCATAATCTACCTTATACAATGGCCAAATTATACAACATGTCTGTTCAGCTTACCCAACGTGAACCCTCTACAAAGTGCCATAGTTTTGGAAGTATCGACTTATAAGGGAAAATATAAAAAATTTTGGCAAATGGGGGGGCTTGAGCCCATCCCAGCTTACATTGGGCAAGAGGCGGGGAAACCAGTTCATCGCAGGGCCGACACAAAGACATACAACAACTCACACTTAAGTTGAGTTCCCGGAATGAACCCACGCAGACACAGGGAGAACTTTGTCTTGGGTTCTTGCACAAGCAAACAGACGTGATTGAAAATGTGTAATAAGGTTTCAGCTTGTACTTGAAATGAGAATCCTGTTATAATGCATTTCATTTTTAGAGTATGTTTACCATCTGAGAAAAAAGATCTGTACTCATGATGAAGAAAAACGATCATTTGTTATCTGGCTTTAGTTCATTCATTCATATAGAAAACATGTTCTCTGTATAGTTTTTTCTCTCTCATGTGACCAAAGACATGAAAATGTCTGTGTGAAAGCTGCAAAAATTGTCAAAAAATGTTGCAACCATCCGTCACCACCTCATGCAGCCGCCATAATTTAAGTTGTCCGCCATATTCCCTATGATGGTGTCACCACATTAAAATATGTTTTCCGTCTCTTCATCATTGGGGACAGCTGTTTCATTGTTTCATATTCATGCATTCACGCAGACATTGCTATTCTCTTTCATTATTAATAATTATTTAGAAACAAAAATCAATCTAGTGTTGGAAACAATGTTTTTCTCAAACAAACATTCGGCTCTTCTAGTCATACTAGCGCAATTCCCAATCGGCAATAACTAATTTTGTTACTGACTCAAACCTGATTGAAATATGTTTGATGGTTCATCCTCAGTTATTTCAGACAAACAGCACACTCAGGTGTAGTTTCAGATCAGAAGTGTTTTTATTACTGTTGTAAATGTTTCGCTGAAGTATGACCTTGATGGCTGTCTTATGCATCAAAAGATTATTGCTTGCTCTGCACCTAAACTTTCTGTGCTTTGTAATAAAAAGTGATTCATATGATGCATAAGCATCGTGCCGAGAGAGGATAACATGGCTTACACCCCTGAGAGAGCAATAACAAACAGTTGGAGATTGTGCTGGATCCCCGTGATAAACATAACAATCAATCTGCATGTCAGTGTTTACAGTTGCATTGAGTTTGGCTCCCTGAATTTGATTTGTAATTGTGCTTTGACTAAAGTGCCTCCTCATCTGTCACTCTGCTAATGCTGCTCCTGACAAAGCAACAAATAGTTTGAGCGGAAAGTCTGTTCATCACTCTTAACATCCAGCTTCGCTCAGAGGGAAATTTACCGCGAGCTCATCTTCCGGAGAGCATTTCTCTAAATTAGAGGGGTATATTTGACAACGAACACACACAACTCTGTGTGTAAAGCCAAGCCATGATTACATTATCCTCATTCACAACAGAATGATACAAACTATGCATCATTTGCAGTTTCTTCTGTCTCCAGAGACAAATGAAGTAAGCAGAGTAATTTCAGGATTGCAGAGAGATAAATGACACATTACCTCTCGCTGAAAGCCCTTTTTGTGTGAAAGGATTCACTGAACGGTAGAAACGCCTGCATAAAAAGAAAAAAGGCTATATTTTCTGATATTCAACATTGACTGTTGAGCTCAGATTTAGTTATCATGATCAGATTTAGATTCAATCCCCCTGCATTATGATTTTACAATAGGTCGTGTTCTGGACTGTAAGTGTTTTCTCATTGCGTATAACAACCTCACAATGCTGTATTTTGCATTTTGGTTTGAAGAAATAAGAGATAGTTTTTAAATTTGTGAGCTTCAGAGGGGTTTATAGATGTTTTTGTCATCTAAGGCCAACCAAACCAACTAGGTCCAGCTGTTGTAAATGCTGAGATGGTGTTCAAGGCTAAAGGCTGGCTTCGTGTCTGATTCTCAGTTGCCTGACTTCAAAAAACTAATTTCCCAATCATGATACATCCGAGGGGCAGTGGCTCCACTGCACACAGAGCTCCCTCTAGATGCCGGAGCTCCACCCCTTACCTCTTATGCAGAGCCCAGCCACCTTTTAAAGGGAGCTTATTTCAGCGGCTTGTGTCCTTGGTGAATGAGTGGGACGATGTGTTCTGAGAACGTTTGGACACACAGAGTGCACATCTCCCGAGGTAACTTATGGTATGACCAAAATGCTGTACAAACAAAAAACAAAACAGTAATGTCCATCAACAGATTATATTTCAGCCCTACCTGAAACGTGGAATCTACTCATTTAAAAATGGGACGCAATTTTGTAATGTATAGTTTATTTTGTCTCACCTATGGTCACCCACTTTCTGCATTACTGAGGAGCAGTGGGCGGCTACAGTGAAGAGAAATTGAGGCACAGGGTCAGACTCAAGGAACCCCTGACACGTAGATTATCTTCCTTCCAATTGGGGCTCGACCCCTCGGCCTCCTGAACCACAGCTGCCCATTTTGAAGTGTCTGAGAATTCAACGTGCTATAGCTGTGATCCTTTCATCTTTGAAGATCAGCTGTAAGCTTCTGACCCGAAGGCTGACTGTCCTCTATTCTGGAAGTTCTCCATTAGAACAAATTCTTCAATGAGGTGAGAAAGTAAACATTGATATTGAATGTTGGGCGGTACCCTTAAAGCTGTAGGAAGATGTTCGCGAGCTGAGGAATGCAGATGGAAACATAGGAGGTTAATCAGAGACAGGTGGAACCACCTAGACTGATCGTGATACAGGATGACACCAAGGCAGGTAGCCTTTTGCAAAAACATAACACAGGAAAATTAACCGTTGCAGCATTGGCAAAAAGGAATCTGAGGTAAGGTGTCTTTCGACTTTCTAGTAGAAAGGTGTGAGAGAAAGAAGTGAGAACTGAGGACCGGGGTAAAAGGATTTTCTAAAGCATCAAATAAGAGCAGAGAGCAGGAAGCAGACAGAGATAATGAAAGAGAACAAAAGCGCCATTACTTCTCTCGGGGACCCGGGTACTAATCCACTCATTTAAGACTTCAAATTCTCTTTATTGGAAAAACTTGTCATCTTGAAATAAAGGCTTGGGTTCAAAATCAGAAGTTCTGGAGTAAAGTTCTGGCCATAACTGCATCATGGGCATTAATTTGTCATCAAAAACTAAATAAACACAATATAGAACTAATATTTACTGTGGAACTGAGAAAAAAGGGTTCTTGTGGCGATTGGACAAACAGCTTCATTGTTTTTGGATCAAGGGTAAATCGAAAACATGGAGCGTTTCAAATAAAAGCTTACAGGATATTGTTTGAATCTATTTTGTCAGTAAACAGGTGCCAGAATTCTCACCACAAGGATAACGCACTTAAAGTAATAACACAGGATTCTCATCCACTCCAGTTCTTTTAAACGTCAGGTCATGGCCACAAAGTGGATTCAGTCTTGTCTTTACGCTACATCACTGCGTTAGCCTCTGAAAAGGTAGCAAAAAATGTTCAACCAGGTCTCATCTTAACAAACTAAATGCTATTTTGGCTAAAAGGGTGTGATTTCTTTTTTTTTTTTAAAGCTTGCACATCTTATGCAAACAGTGGGTCTCAATATTTCAAACAAAAGCTGTTGATGAGTGCCGTCAAAACAGAAATGTCCGTTTCAATCAATAGAACTTTTCTAAAAGGATTGGTTGAGCTGCAATGGGCCTGTGTGCAGGGGATCATGGGAAAACAGCGAATCTCCACGTGTGATCAATATACAAAGTGATGGCAGCATGAAAAGCATCACTGCACGTTCTCTCTATAGGATATTTAGTCTTTAACCGTGTTGTTGCCTCAGTAATGATGTTAATGTTCTAACTGAGCCTTTTAGAACAGATAAAAGGTTCAGTCAGAGCCCAGTGTTTGTTCATGAACAAGATTTATTTATTCAATTATACAGAGAGAGAGAGACAAGGATAGAGAGAGCGAAGCAGAGAGAGACAGAGGAAGCTTCACCTTGATCCAGCATTTGCTTAATAGATAAACATTCTAAGCCCTGGTACCGTACGGTAGGGTCTACAACTTACCATGAAGTACTGGAGCCAAATTGACAAAATTAAAAGAAACAACCAGATAAAGTCGTAATATTATGATTTTTGGATACACCTTGAAACAGAAATGAGAAATATGAAGCATCTAGTCAATTTATATTTAATTAATAATATAAGTTCCACATATCAATTCATTAACACACACTACGTCATTAACACATGTTGCATGCAAGGTTGCATGTATGTGTGTGTTTGTGTGTGTGTGTGTGTGTGTGTGTGTGTGTGTGTGTGTGTGTGTGTGTGTGGCACAGCTCAGCACCTAAGACAGAAGATGGTTGAAGCCAGGATTCCAAAACTTCCCTCTTACCAGTCTTATAATTACTACTTTATTTTCAAAATATTAGATTTTTGTATTTTATTCAAGGTAGCCCCAATACTCCTTCATAACAAGGAAATCACAGAACTTCCTGTCTATTTTGTGGATGGTCTTTAAGTTATCGTCTTCAGAGTAGCTGAGGAGGAGCAGGAATAAATGCCAGATTTTTTAATGTATGTGAATTTATGCTGCATTTCCTAAGCAATCATAGCAGAAATACTAGAACTTGGAGTTTTACATTGCAAGTTTTTCTCTGGGAAGGCGATAAGCGTCTGGTTCATCATTCATCCATTCATTTTTCTGTAACCGCTTCTCCTGATAAGGGTCGCTCGGGGGCCTGAGCCTCTCTGAGCTGACTTGGTACAACTTGGATGAGTCGCAAGTTCTTCACAGGGCCAACTCACAGGGACGGAAAACAACACTGGCATTCACACCTATGGACAATTTCCTGTCACCAAAGCACCTATATTGTATGTTTATGGGCTGTGGAAGAAAGCCAGGGTACCTAGAGAGAACATATAAAACATTTTAATTCTGAAACACCATCTAATTTGGTGAGCTATTATATCTTAAGTTTGGTTTTCAGAGAGAGAGAGAGAGAGAGAGAGACAGAGAGAGAGAGAGACAGACAGAGACACAGAGAGAGAGAGATAGGGACAGAGTGAGAGAGAGACAGAGAGAGAGAGAGAGGCAGAGAGAGAGAGAGAGGCAGAGAGAGAGAAACGGAGACAGAGAGACAGAGACAGAGAGATGTCATTTCATCACTCTGTCTCAACAGGAATGATTTATCTGAAGTTGATAAGAAGAAGTGAAGCAGGAGTTTCCTGCTCTACCTCTTATCTTTGCTCTCTTTCTTTCTGTGTTTTTATAGCCTCGGTATGAAATGATTTACAGGCTACAAAAAGATGTGACTTAATGTGATTCCAAATGCTGATACGCACATTCTACTCTGCTGGAAACTGACAAGATTATAGAGACTCTCTTTTTTAACCGATATCGTGCAAAAGTACTTCAATGAAGACGCTTCTCCAAGATGCTTGTTTGTTTACACCGAACCTAACAATGGCGGATCAGTAGAAGGTCTCCAGCCGGGGTTCCACGAGCCTTTCCTTTCTTTCTCTTCGTGAGGAAGTAGGCGTTTTCACAGGAATACGTATTCAGAATAAATATATTTGACAAACTACCACAGTTGCAAGACCAACAGTTTTTTTTTTGGGATTTCATAATTGCTCTACCTTACATAATTGATGTAATGTTTAATGACCCACCGTTATCCTCAGTCGAGATCATTGTTCTGTTTTTAAGTCTTTGTTCTTCTAGTAACAAAGGTTCCTCTCAGTCTGCTTGTGATTCACCAACATGAAACAGCATGTAGAATAACTTTAAAAAGACATTTTTCACCCTTTTGGTTTCCTGGTTATTTTCTTAAGGACCTCTTTACCCTGTTGCTGCTTTTACCTGCGGGTAAACTACTGTAGAACGCCCGAGGGCTCGTCTTCTCTAACTGGAGAGGCTTCAACGCAAAGTGAAACAACATGAATCCTTTTCCCTCATACTCTAGAACGGTAATACAAGCCAAACTAAAATAATTGCAATAATCTTCAATTTGGGCTATTGGGTGGTTTTCCTGTCCAATTTTAAGATTGGGAGTGTGAGAGAAGAAGAAACGCGTTAAACATCTGGGACAGTTTTTAGATTTAAAACCTCACATTTTGATCTGCTACCTCATTTCCTTTTAACACTTTAAGAATAAATCATTCAAGTATTTGTTCTACATTCAAATAGCGAACAAGGAGGCAGGTTATTAAGTCATGCATCAACTTGACGAGACGATGATTTCAAACGATTGTGGGAGAAGTTCTGAAAAATCTCTTCTTCTGTGGTGACCCCAAAGGGAACATCCGAAAGAAGAATAATTCATACGTATCATGTACAGTGAATGACACAGTTTGTCCGTTTGTTGGGTATTTTTTGGGAGAAAGAAGAAACAATATCAGATTCACGAAAGTAATAGTTTGATTTATGGTTAAGATAGAAAGGTTTTAGTTTAGATCACATGGAAAAGCTTTACGGAAATGACTAACAGCAGGGTGAGAACGCACCCAGCTTAATGCTAACATGTGGATGATATTATGTTTATAACTCTACGTAACACCACAAGCATTTGCTGATGCCATTGTCATTATATATTCTGGTGTGTTGGACTTTTGGAATTTTGATCTGAAGATGGTTTAGGACGACAAAAAGGCAGGCGATCATTAATGCTCAGCTTGTGAGGACATGAATGTCTGAACAAAACTTAATGGTGGAGCCGTCATGGAATACTAGAATTAGATTAAAGTACTAGATTTCATTGCAGTGCATTATGTAGAATCTGAGAAATTGTGTGCGCACAAAAATGCACATTTTCTTTTGGTGAAGATTATCTGAAGTGGAAAAGAAGGAGGGGATATTAAACAAGAAAAATGTCTTGCCAAAGATTTTTTCCAAAACTACAGAAACAAAACCGTACAATGAGCAAGTAAATATAATAAATACAAGTATAAGAAGTATAAGAAGTATAAGCAAACCAAAGCGTAGGATTGCGAAAAATATCACAAGCATATTTTTTAAATCTATGTTTATGTAATATATCATAATACATATTAAATGTGATATAATGTTTTATTACAATCTAAGACAAACATTTTAATATAATAATAGTAATAATTAATAATACATAACTAATGTTGTAAGTGTGTAAGATAAAAAATATACCGTATACCAGTGTCTAAGAATAGAAAACAATAATGTGAAATAATGAAAAGATTATTATAGTAGGGTTTTCTTTTAATTGTGTAGTATAAGAAGTAATGCAAATTTTTATTAGTATTTATCATATGTTTTAATTCATTGTCCTTGAGAAAAGCTTAAATGAAAAAAGTAGCCAATAAAATGCTGCTGTCACGTTTTCGACACTTTAAGTAAAATTATATTTATTTTGCCATGCCGTTAGTTGAATAAGAGAACATTTGATCATTCTAAGAAATATTTGACTGTTTACCCATCACCTCCTCCACTATCTATCATGTAGGCCTACACCTTGTACATTTCTCATTTGGGTGTCCCTCTCTTACTTCAAAATTTGAAGCTCATCTTTTTTCTTTTTTTTTGCACCTGTCTGCACATATATTGATGGCTGGTGAAAAAATCGGTTCAAGAATTTCTTCATAATAGATGCATTTTAATCTTACAGCGGAGAAGGGTTTTTTTTTTTTTTTCATGCGTGTGTGCTCGTGACCTTCACCTGCCCTCTCTGAGACACTGGCCTTCTGTGTTTCATTTGGAAATAATACATTTTTTCAAGACAAACAAGGACCTCAGGACCAAGGAGCTCCAATAAGGGGACCCCACAGCAGGAATCAGACTGCTGCCATATGGAATGTTTCACACACACGAGGCAAACAGCTTGCAGTGATTCCCTCAATTCAGCTTCCTTGGCATCGTGCTCGTCTTATAAAACATGAAAGATTCCAAGCATAGCAGCAGCAGCAGCAGCAGCAGCAGCAGCAGCAGCGGCAGCAGCAGCAGCAGCGTAGTGTCCAGGGATCCTCTTTGAGACAGTAGCAGAGCAGCGGTTTTAAAGCTGGACCGTGGTCCGACCCACGGATTCCCGAGTGGAATGCTCTTCTCTGTATCTGTTGGCAGCAGAATCTGGCAGACGTCCACGCACAACTCCAAATCCAGCCCGATAAACCGCAGCCCCTCAGTGTGAAGCATGTCCTTCGGAGAGATGCTGGCAGCTCTTCCCTCCCTCTGAAGCAGCTCAGCAGGCCGTGTTCTGTGTGCCTTTCATATTTGGTCTTGTTTGGGGCAGAACACGAGTTAGCATCCCGCTACTTTTTGGTGGACTACCTGTATCATTTTTTACGAGAGTGCTTCTTCACCTGCTGTTTGCTTTTATATCCTCGCAGTGAAATCCCTGATTCCCTCCGATGGCAGACAGTAAACATCCCAGACGCTGTGAGAGAACAAACATGTGCTGCATCAAGACCGAGCTCCTACATCATTTAAATATATCATGCTGTTTTATTTTTACCTCTAACTGTGATATACACCAATCAGCCCAAACATTATGACTGCCGACACGTGAAGAGAGAGTGACATTGATTATCTGTCAGTTGGTGGGATGTATCGGACAGCTATTGAACATTTTGTCCTGACATTGACGTTGTTAGAAGTAAGAAAAAATAATGAAAGACTTAGACAAGAGCCAAACCGTGATGGTTAAACGACCTGCTCAGAAAATCTCCTGGGTCTCTCTTGTTTTTTTTTATATAAGGTACTGTGTACAATATTAAACATGTTATCATTACACAATAGAGTAGATATTACTATGTAATGCCTTGTACGTGTGTTCGCCTGAGGCTTTTCATCTGCAGTCCTCTCGGCAGGATTACAATTAAAATATCTATCCATCCATCCGAAGGAGCAGCGGCTCCATTCCGGAGGACAGGGTGAGGATCCCTACACCAGGACGTAACAAAATAACATTGTAGAGACAAGGAAATGCAAGAAACCTACTAAAATAACATGAACGTCATTAAAAAACAACCCTTATTTGAGCCTTGAGACCTGATGTTTATGATTTTCAGTGGTTAGTACTTACCAAAGAAGTCTACGGTGTCTATAACTCTATATTGTACTTTTATATAATACAAAAAACGACACTAGTTCAGGTTAATTTATTTTATTTAAGTGACTCGGACATACAGTAACATTGGTTCTGCAACAATTATCCCTGCACAAGCTACTGAAACTAATTTTCCAATGCTGTCCTCAGGAGAAATAATAGAAGAAAAAGAAAAGGGAGAGTAAAAATACAATAACATTACAGAACATTTATCAATGCATTACAAATACGGAAGGAGATAGTTGTATCAGAAGTCTGCAGGTGTGTTTTAGGTTTGAGAAAGAGGGTCGCTTCTGCTTAAGCCGTAATTTAATACCTTTGTTAAAAACAATTCATTTTGAGTTGCATTTCCAGCTCAGCGGG
Organism: Lophius americanus; assembly: GCA_037951165.1. NCBI lineage: Eukaryota > Metazoa > Chordata > Actinopteri > Lophiiformes > Lophiidae > Lophius > Lophius americanus. Next base: position 1,614,929 of record JBBDHG010000098.1, on the reverse strand, counting down.
TGAACAGCTTGACCTGACCGGAATGTTGATGTGTGGTCACAAATTCATCGGTAGGAGAAGGGGCCAGGCCCTGCAAGCATTTAAAGAGACATTTCAGGTTACAGTAGAAAGATAAATCTTTCAAAGCTTAAACATATTATGTGACTCTAAGACGCGGCAATGGCGCCATCGCATTGGTTTGTTGTCCATGATTTTTATTGTCCGGCTGTAAAGTGATATGACGGCTCGTAGATTGTGAGGCTTGTGAGCGGGGTAGGATGCAGTATGACAAATGTCTTATAGAGCTGGGTTGGCTGTGCCTAAACTTCAGCTACTTTTAACACAGCCAAAATACTGCTGCCAGACTTTTAACAAAGACAAAGTAAAGAGAGGACATTACTCTGGTTCTGTCTACCCTGTACCGCCTTCCTGTTTCTTTTAGAACGTATTTTTGTGTATTTTTTTACTCACTTACAAAGCTCCTCATGATATAACATCTTCATACATTTTAGACCTTTTAATCCCTTGTCAACCAACAAGAGCACTTAGACTGTCTGATTATGGGATTTGAGAGGGGGAGGATGAAGAGGGGGAGGATCCTGAAGGTCTACTTGATAGACTGCAGACCCAGGTCCAACACAGGGGTCTGGTATCTTCCGCTCCACCCATCCATTGTCTCGAAAAAAAAAAGCCAACAACGGAGGAAGAGTTAAAAGCCGTCATCTGCATCCTTCCAGCGTGATTACAAATAATACATCTACCCAACAAAAATAAAGTTACAGGACATTGGAAAGACAATAGGAAGTGCAGTCGTCTAAGGTAGGACAACTTGTGAACTGGCTATGGGGTCATGGGGGGCCCAAGGCTCTTCAGGTTTGAAGCCTGTGTTGTCTGATCTCACGAAAGAGCTAGTGTCGCAAAAATTACCGAAAAGCTTCTTGCTGGTTCTGATGGAAAGGTGTCAGAACAAACAGTGACATCGAATAGCTGTTTTATGTTGCTAAAAGAGAGCATACACAATGTGAGGCAGGTGGTTTTAAGGACACGGCCGTAAATCCCAGCGGTATTGTGGCGTTCATCAGCCGCTCTGTAATAATATCATTCCGTCACAGCAGAGCAGCTGATTCCATCAGGGTTAGTCTCAGTAGAACGTGATCCCGCAGCCGGAGAGTGTTGCTGTGGACCGATCTAAGTGACGGTGTAATTAACTGGGTTTGGTGGAGCTGCACCGGTACCGACACCTCAGAGTCGTTTAATACAGTCATTTTAGACTTACTGTTTACGGCAGCATTAGTCACTATCTCCACAGAAGACACCTCAAGAAAACGCCACATGCAATTAAAGGAGAATGGAGACGCTTAGGCGCTAAATAATTCAGACGATGGAGCATGATCTGGAAATTGGCCCTTGATTCTGCAGCGCCGCACTTTCTGCTTAGCATATCTGATTTTTTTAATGGCTGCTGCTTGTTAGGGCGAAATCTGAAGAGGTATCACTTCCACTAATTAGCTTCTCACATTTGAGTTATTATTAAGTTTGAATGGTATCTTTTTGATTCAAGCACAAGGATGGTGTTCTCAATAATGTTTACGATGGCGGATCCTGACTCTGTCCTACTTAAAGCAGCGCAGTAATCATAAAGGGACACGCTGACAATCCCACACATGGAGGGGAAGGGATCCCTCAAAATGACTCTTCCTCCATGAAAGCAGCCGTGAAGCTTTCTAAAGATGTCTGAGAAAATCAGGGGGGATTGTCCTTTAAGAAACAAATGGGGTGTTTACATTCAAGGTTTTCCCTCAGGATGTTTTGTTTGGCCTTAAGTGTGACTTCATCATCCTCAGTATGTCCGTAGTGTGTTTTTTTTTATTTCACCATACAATTTCAAAAAATTAGAATTGGTTATTTCTGTGTGTACTTCTATATATGGTCAACCTCCAAGATGTATACGGATGAGTTCTCTGCTCATTTTGTATGTATTTGTGTGCACCTTTGACTAGCTTACGGATTCGAACAGGGCAGCACCACCAGATGTCATAGGGGGCGCTGTTGCTTAAATTACTTCTAGGGAGGACGTTTTGTTTTCAACCGCGTTTGTTTGTCTGCCTTTCTATCTTACTGTTAGCAAGGTTTTGGAAAAAACGGATGATGGATTTGCATGAAAGTTTACCCAGAGGTAGTTTCAGGCATATTCTACAGATAATTACATTCTAGTGACGTGACACGTTTCGCAGCATTTAAAATAAAACAAAATAATAAGAAGTTTGGAGTAGTGACGTTAGAATGTGACAACACGCTCCCTTGAAACTGTATCTGTTATTGATGCCTTTGTTCTCTTGATTCCTTTGATGTTCCTTTGGAGGTAAAGCTGGTTGCTCAGGGGGCTGAACAGAGATGCTGAAGTAGAAGGCGTAGGAGATGAGCAGCTTCAGTATTTGAGAGATACTCAGAGACTTTGTTGGAGTTGTCGGTAGATTTAGAGGCAGGCAATAACTCAGACATTAATGGAGGAATCTGAATTAATTTCTCATAAACCTTTGGTACTGCTGTGCAGAGAAACAAATGTTTACGGACACAACGGACAATAAACAAGTAAAGACAACGAGTAAAAAAAACCTGTATTTCAAATATCGTGATGCATTTAATAGCGTTGCAGACAAAAGCCCAGTACTTTGTTCTTTGCACATTGGCAACTTTCACTCACTATATATTTCATCCCATCTTCTAACATGGACATCTATTAATATATATCTATATATCTTCATGTTAGCGCGATAACTCAAAACTCAAAAACTGTCATAGTCCACTTTCAAATTTTATACCCATATAGACGTTTGTACGAGGAAGAACGGAATTGATTCTAGGAAAGTTGGTTTGTATATTTCTTTCTCTAGGGGGAATGTTATCTCCAAAAGTTTTCGGACCATAATTTAGTCCAAATTTAGTCCAAATTTAGTGCATATGAATCGACCCGAGGAAATCTATATATATCTATTATATGTATAATATATATATATATATATATATATATATATATATATATATATATATATATATATATATATATATATATATTATACATTTTACTTCAATCTATTAGTTAATATTTTAATCACTACGGCAAACTTTTTTTTTTTTGTTTTTTTTTTACAATAAACACTGTCTTTTTAAAATAACTTCTTAACCATCGACCCAATTCAGTCCATCAGCTGACATAACGAATCAAACAAATAGCTTATGGTAAGCTGTCAATCTATATACTTATTCAAGCCTAACTTTAAGCCCTAATATAATTTAATTAACAAAAGAAAGAAGAGGTTTACATTCCGTGTAGTGGAGGCCTACCAGACATGTTTGTTTCTGCTGTAGGTTATTTAAACATAAGCTCAGACAGTGTTTGACTCACTTTTGGTTTCGTCAGATTTTCAGATTGATGTGTTGCTTTTTTGAATGGTGGAGGTCCGAGGCATTTTTTTCATTTTGGGCCTCTTTCCAGCCTCTTACCAGGAAATTGATTCTCAGTGCGCCATCACAAAAGGGTGTATCAATTCCTCAAATACATCGCAAACCCAGAGGAGATTTGAACCGAAGATTTACCAGATTCTCTGGGAAAAAAACTTGATTACAGAGAAGGAGGCATACACAGAAGCATTTGTCTCACTAGTAATCATTATGTTGAAGGGGTCTAACACAGCTGGAATATCCAAATCATGGCAGTGCTTGGATTTTACATTCAACCAAACCTTTTGCCTTTCTTGAATTCTGTGAAATGGTTTATACCTAGAAAGATTTCTGTGGTAATATTTCACTGTGCATGAATAATGATGCTTTCGCACACTATAATTAGGTTACATAACGTCATTGATGTGGTTTCCCTACTTTATTTCCTCTGATCTATAAACATATGTAGATTTTTAAACTCTTTGTCATAAATGTGAGTTGAGTTTCCAACCTGCTGGACATTTTCTCTTTTAATATGCAGTATATTATATTGTGTTGTTGAATGTTTAGTGTTAATTGTCTTTTGTGTGGATCCCAATAAGAACAGCCGGGCGGAGCCTAAAATGAACAAACTGCATTCCTTAATGGGGTCTATCCTGTCTTCTCCGACAGCAAAAAGTTCCAAATCCCCTGCATAGCACAATCAATCCCCCTGATTGAAGAGCTGAACTTAAATGCAAAATTATGTCTGAAGAACCATGTTTTTCATAATAAGGGCTCTCCCTAATGAGTAAAATATGAACTATTGGATTAAAATCTGATTACTGATAACCCTAATACATGATAGATCTCCTCAATTCAATTCATATTCACTGGATTTCAACTAAATCGGACCAACGGTTCCAAAATTATGGCCCAAAAATGATTAAAGATAAAGCTTCCCCTAGTGTCGGAAATAAACAAAAAACCTTTCCTAAAATGTAATAACGTTTTCCTTGCAATAGGATCTATATAAGTATGAAATATACAGATGAACCAAGGAATAGTTTAGCAGAGTTATTGCATTTACATGAAGGAGCACCGGACGATTCCTAATAGCCCTTACTTCCGGGGATACAAGGACATCTTAGCTGAAACGTCAGAGTAGTATCATATGCTGTTTAAAGAATTGTAAGTTGATATTTCAACATTTAAAAACACTGGTACTTTCATCTGACTGGTCATAACGGTACAATGATCAGCCACACAAAACATTGCAAAGACAATTCAGCTGTACAATGAATGTGTTTTATTTACAGGCCTTGAAGAAGACTTCTCAGAATGAATGGATCTTTCATTTTGTTACATGCCTGTTTAATTAATTCCTCTTTCCTTGTGTTTTTTTTTCTTTTCTTTCTTTCATCAAAACAGAACTAAAGAGACCAGGGATGACCAGGACTAAAAATGAGTGACTAATGTCACATTTTAATGTATTATGGGAAATGTATAGGATCATACATTTTTAGGTGAAGGGTTTATCTGACTGACCCATCTTTATGGAAGTGGAACAATTTTTTATTTACATTTAATTAAAAATCAGTTGTTATAATGCAATGTATTTTAAGGACATTTATAGTCTATGACTGCATTTAATAAAATAAAATGTCGTCAACTTTACCTGGGTGACTTTCCACAGGATAGAGGGTTTCAATCTGTCTTCCAGAGGAATGTATTTATACATTTCTGACAACCACTTCAACCACTTTTTTTTTAAAGATGATGGGGACACTGAGGCCCTTAAGGGACTCAATCAAAGCACAGAATTGTTGGTCTGTAAATACTGGTATTAACTTCAGCAACGCCACTGACTTCAATCCCTTCTCATGATTCCTTTCCTGTCATTTCTGCAGCATCCCACCATGTCCGGACAGGCACCTGTGAAGTGGTGGCGTTGCATCGCTGCTGCAACAAGAACAAAATCGAGGAGCGGTCACAAACTGTGAAGTGCTCCTGTTTTCCTGGGCAAGTGGCCGGCACCACTAGAGCCGCCCCGTCCTGTGTAGATGGTACGCTCCGCTGACAAGCTACATAAAGAGTCTCTAATATCCGTTACTCAATTTCTCCCAGACAGAAGGAACGTTTCAGGAATTTGAATTTCCCCCACTTCAATATATTTATGTGCCACTTTTTAGATATCTTATATAAAGTTTTTAAATGATTAGATAGAGCCAAAATGTATTCTTGAATGAAATAATTGAGTATCACACATTTTTAAATGAATTTGATTTAACATATCTCCAATTTACCAGTATTTTATTATATAGCATTTTAGTCTATAGTAGAGTTTTTTTTTGTTTTTTTTTAATCGCAGAAATCTTGAATTATGATTTTAGTGAATAATGGTAAGAGGTCCTGCTTGCTTTAATACAAAAGTTGTTGATAAATATTGGTTAATTATAAGAAAAAAAAACTCATAAGGAATAATAGATGTTTATATTACATGGATGTAAAGCACAGAGATATTTTAAAGGTTTTTTTTAAGGGGAGGAATAGAGGATTAAAGGTTTTTAAAATTTCATCACAAATTACATCATTCAATCCTGGATTCTTAATTAATCTTTAGATAATTATTTGAATCAATCGTTTTGTCTTCAACATGCTATATATGAAAGAAAACTGGAGTTTCAGCTGAATTGTTTTCAGTTTATGATCATTGTACACTCTAAAAAATGAAAATGGGTCTTTTGTTACCAAATAATCAAATGCATTTTAACAATATAAAAATGCTAATCTTCTGATTTACATTGATTGTTTCTTCTTAAAGCATTATTTTGATATGTCGGATAAAGTCACTTTAAAATGTTGGTATTTACTGCAACTTAGTATTCCATGTCATTTAAACTCAAGTTTCTGAGTTCATGTAGCTAATCATATTTAACAGTGTGATCCGTGCATCATCGGATCTTTGAAGGCAATAATAGAGTAATAATAATAATAATAATAATACATGAGTAGGAGATGAAAATCAAATTCTCCCAACTCAAATATAATTGGTTGGCTGAACATATTTTCATTCCAAGTTGTGGTTAATCAAAAGGATTGATGCTGATTGTTTGGTTAACTTATCTTGTTGGAATCTAAATATCTATTTTTAGAGTGTACCCAAGTTTTATTCCGTGACACACGAGGTTGACGCCCATTTTCTACATTTGACTGTATTTAGCCGGTGGATTCTGTCTGGTGCATCCAAAAAGGTCCTGAAGGTTTTTTTTATGAGTGTGGAACCGTCCACTACAGTTAGCATACTGATGTGTCCGACCCCCAACTCGGCAGAAGTGGCTGCTTCGCACAGGTCTTGAAAGCGCAGCTTTTCTGGCTAACTTTACAGCGGTTGCGTTTGACCTATTCTTTGACATTTTGGTATTGACATTTTCTGCAAATTAGAGCTGTGAGTCATTGCCCTCAGTTTAAAGCTCCACGGGTTATCCCAGAAAAAAAAAAGAAGATCAGCACTTAACCTTTTAATTATTCTTTCTTCTAAAACCAGGGATTACCTTTAGTTCCACTCTGTGTGGGGCAATATCCCCTTTATATGATGATTAATGAACCTCCAGACATCCCAGGAAGACTGAATAGATTTGAATGTTTAATTCCGGGTTGGTGGACACGCTACACATCTGTAAACTTAAGTGAGTGAGCTTCTTGATGTGAAGGGATTTTTGTACTTAAATGAATACCCCGTTGTTGTTTTTGTGCCAAAAAATACAAACATAGACAGGATGGCTATGATATTATGAAAATATCCAATCCTAGCGTTGTAAAAGCATCCCCCCGGATATTCAAATTAAAGTTGATGTCAGAAAAGGTGTTTTTCACTTCAAAAAAAAAGAGCTGAGTCAAATTTTATTATCGTAAAATATAATAATCACAAGATAGACTTCCTCAAGTCGATTGATATGCACCGCATTTTGACTAAATTGGACCAACTTGCGATCTCATGAAACTCATTATATCCCCTGATTTTTCTGTGATATTACGAGTCCTAAACTCGCCTAACTATTCTACCGCCTCTCACATTGTTCTAAACATCCACTTGGAGTCACTTCCTCTACTGTTGGCTCAAAGGGGTACGATAAAGGCCCACCATTATGCCTTGCCGTCCATCCATTCATCCAGATTCCAGACGTCTCTTTCGATATGAGATATATAATCCCTACCGAAGGTTCTGGTTCTTCCACCGGCGTCTCCTCCTAGTTGGACCTTCCTGGAAAACCTCCAAATTGTGGTTTTCTGGACAGGCACCAGAGGGGTGTTTCCCCCCGTGGATTTGTGAAGTGAAAACAAACATATAATACCATATTTACAATAAACTGGAGAGAAAGTTATACTGTGCATCTATACCGATCAGCCATAACATTAAAACCACCTGCATAATAATGTGCAGTTCCCCCTTTAGCTGCATAACGGCTCTGCCACTTGTGTTACAGCGGGTCTTCAGTGGGATGGGATGATAGAGACTAGCCTTTGTTCCACACATGCCTTGGTCTTTCATAACCTTGATGCCGGTTCACTAGTTGTCTAAGAACTAACTCACCTGGGTATACCAGAATAACCCAACAAGACCTGCAGATCTGGATCTGCTCTGACTAGTTGTGTAGAATCATGACATATCTTTGCATTTGTCAATTTTCCCTGGTTCAAAGGACAAAATGTTCGCCTGCTGCTCATCGCGTCCCACCCGCTGACAGTTGCTATGGTAATGAGATAATCACTGTCATTCTGACCTCACCTGTCAGTGCTTTAAATGTTAGGACTGATTGGTGTATGTAAATTCACACCACAAACTTTGCTGCAGAAAAATTGTAGGGATACATCCTGGCCCTTTTCAGGTTTGGTTGCCAGTTTTGCCCAGGTTTACTCTCTGCTTTGCTTTTATAGATATACGATCTACGATCTACGATCTAGGATATACGATCTAGACGCTCGTCTAGATCTTTGTTCTGGCTTCACTCCAAAGACCCTCCACAACAATCTCGTTGTAATCTTGGAGGCTGGCTCATAATAATAATAATAATACATTTCTCATGTTGTAATCAAGACATTGGAACTTGATTAAAAGATAAACAAAGAAGTTTTTTTTTCAAAATCATTACAGGTATTAATGTACACCTATAAACCATAACATTAAAACCACTTGCCTAATATTGCATAGGAATCCTCTTCTACTCTGTCCAGCGAGCCACTTCCAGCTCCCATGATCCTCCTGGGACATGGGCGGTTCAACTTTGACTTTATCAATTTTTAATTTAGGTTCTCTTGCAGAATGAAAAAAATTACCCATAACATGATGGGTACCTACCTACTATTGCGTAGGAATCCTCTTAACTCTTCCACTCTGACCTGAGAGCATCTTTCAGCTCCAAGGTATGATCCACCTGGGACTTGGGCCAATTACCCATCAGCCATTAAATTAAAACCACCTGCGTTATGTGTAGTTCCCCTTTTGCTGCAAAACCAGTTCTATGGCAGAGTGTGTGTTGCGACAACTTTCCATCAGAACCGACATTAACATCTTCAGCCATTTGTGCTACAGTAGCTCTTCTTCATAAGGTACATGCCCCAGTTTTCTGGCCATCACTATTTGGTACTTCATTCAATTCCTCACACATTGTCCTGAAGTTGATATCTTGATAGCAGGAAGAAACAGGTAGGTGTTTACTTGCCCCTTAATAGATAAGGCATCATTGCAAAGACATAGTCAATTTTATTTTGACTTAACCTCTTAGTGGTTATAATAGTACAGCCAATAGTTGTATGTTCATTGACTACAGAGTTCTTACAAAACTGAATCGTTTTACTTTGACTGTGCCAACATGCAAAACGTTTCTCGTTGTGGCTTACTATTAGCCCAAGGTCAGACCAGAGATTCAGAGAGACTCTTTTACTGCTGAAATAAAAAAGCAAAATCAATAAACGTATAAATGGATTTTTTTTTCTTTCTCACTGATGTTCTCAGTTTGAGCTGCCTTTTCTGTTTTAAAGCATCATTAGCTGTTAAGTGAAATGTATCTCATATACTTTATGTATGTTAGGTTATCAATATTCCCATTCCATTTCATGGGAAACCTTTGTGGCTTTTTAATAGCCGCTGTTATAAAACCACCATCTGCTTGCAGTTGACCTGATGCATGTTTCACACCGCAGCGTTGCTGGAACCACGGCCGAGTGGTTGAGATTGATTCTCTCATGTCATAATGTATCCGTTCCGTGCAATTTAGTCTAGTGAGGCCCTGGTGTTGTGTGTGGATTATAATAACCATCCTTTTCATTAACAGGAGAACTAATATTGGTGGAGGGGCATGTGGAACGTAGATAATGACCTCTATAATGTGCTAAATTTAAATAATGTCTGGTACAATGGAGTAACAGAAGTTTAATGTTCTTTTTTATGAAGGCAATTGTGGAGGTGTTCTCACTGGAACTGAAGGTTTGCCCCCCCTGACATCACAGGAGTCACATCTTTTGCCTTTTCCCGTCTTGAGCACCTGGCTATTTATGGCGAAGATCTCATCACCATGTTTGTGAATACTCAAAATAGATTCAGAGTCCCTTACCTGAGACAGCTGTCAAAGTGAGACGCCGTGATGAATCTATCGGTGTTTGAGAAAATTTTCCAGACTCACAACGTCATGGAAATGGCTGAGAAACAAAATACAAATTTTTCAAATGAGAAAAGAAATTAGATCTGACTGGAAGAACATAAAGAATGAATCATTTAAATGATTGACATTGGAAAAAAGGCTAATCCGAATGTAGCATATTAGCATTGGAAACGGTGGTGGACAGCAACAAAGTATATTTAATCAAGTATTATACTTGAAATTGGAGATATTTATACTCCATAAAACAACTATAACTGACCTTCCAATATTTTTATAGCTACTTTAAACAATGACGCCACGCCATTTATTTGACCGGTGCTGTTACTTTTCAGAATACATTCTTCATACCTATCATGGCAAGTGAAAACCATGTGTCTAAATATATACATTTAGAATCCTGGTACTTGAGGGATTATTGTTTCCGGATTATGAGAAGATTCTTCCACTTCTTAAAATAAGTCTAATAAAAATAAATCTAAATCTAATAAATCTAAAGTGCCAATAAAATAAATCTAAATCTAAATCTCCAAATGGAAAAAGTTGACCTTCAGGATTTGTAGTTCTCAGAAGATAACGACCGTATTAACAGGCTCTGACCTCATAGATTAAACTACATTCAAAAACATATTCAATTCTAAGATTGAATATTTTATGTATTTAAATTACATGTAAACTTGCATATAATTTCTATGCATTTTACATAAACAAAGAAATAGATTTTATGTGATGCATATCCGTCATTACAACATGAATGAAACAAAGAAAAATATCATATAATAAATCATATGTGTTTTAAATATAATTCCCTTTCAAAACAATGTCATTTTCCCAAAAAATTATTAACCAATCTGTTAAATTTTGACCAATTGTATACTGATTGTTCTTTGGTGAGGCATATTCTAACCGTATTCAATATTCTAAAATGTAATTGTTTTCATAATTATAAGATTTAGGCTGATTCTATGGAATTTGCATAAATACATTTTCAATATGGTTGTTTAAATAAAATCAAATAGATGCAAGTACATGAACTTAAACTATGGAATGAGGAGTTTTTTTGAGTTTATTATTAAAAGTTAATTCAGTTTTTTTATGTTAATCCAAAAATATCCTATATAGAGGGACCGCGTTCTTACACAATCATTACTTTTATACTCCAAGAACATTCTGCTGGTAATACTTACATAGTTCAGTGAATCTGGAGGATTATACAGGAATATGGGAATCATCAGAGATAGCCAACTGAAGAAACGTCAACATTAGAGTCAACCTTCAGGTGTGTCTACAGGTGTCCTGCCGGACATGTTTATGCAGATTGTCCCCACTTCAACAATCGCTAGAAAAGGGTATTTTGGAATCACCATCGCTGTTGTGTCCGCCGCTCCTGATTGGTCGTGTAAACATGAAAACTCAGAAACGATTCCATGGATCGCGTTCAAATTTTATTCCCTCATAGACCTTAGTGCGAGGAAGAACTGCGGTGATTTGGGAAAAGGTTGAGTGCATATTCCTGACACCAGGGGGATATCAAAAAATGTTTTTCGGGCCTTAATTTCTTAACTGTGGTCTAAATATAGCTCATATGAATTGACTCGGGGGAGATCAATCTTAAATTTGTCTTATTATACTCGAAAAGTTCATATTTTAACCACTAGGAGGACTTTTCTTTTTCTTTTTCTATTACGAAAAAACATGTTTTTCAGACATGACTTCCTCAACTTTCATCCAATTTGTCCAAATTTGGTGCATATGAATCAACTCCAGGAGATCTATCTCGTATATATCATGTTTTACTCCAATAGTTCAAATGTTGCTCATTAGGCCAAGCTTTTTTCTTGAAAAAAAAACGCTGTTTTTCAGACATAACTTCAGATTTAATTTCAGGATTTCAATCAGGGACATTGTTTGTACAACACAGGGGATTGGGGATACCAGCTTCCTGTCAGGCTTAGTTTTTTATAATGTAATTAACAATGTGCAAAGGTCATGCAGACAAATCAAATATGTGTCTCCTTGCCACATTCCCACCGTTGACCTCCTGCTCTCTCCACCAGCCTCCATAGTGGAGCAGAAGTGGTGGTGTCAGATGCATCCGTGCCTCGATGGGGAAGAATGCAAAGTTCTTCCTGATCTGAAGGGCTGGAGCTGTGCTACAGGGAACAAGATCAAAACCACTAAGGTAGGTTTGATAATACATCACTTCTATGATCCCATATTCAGACCTGTTGAATCTCTCCTCCCACACGGACTCTTTAAGGTCACCAGGCGGGGGCTTCTGTTACAGTATTGTGTCCTGCCTTCACCTAAAAACAGCCACTGTTCACAGTCCCTGCTTGGACTCTGGGGATCTGTAATCAATGGGCTGACATGTCTCCTTTGCACTTTCAGGCCACTTTGATCACCCAGAATGGCCAATTACTCACTCCAATTACCTGCTTTTAACGTTGTAATATGATGCCCTCAGCCTTCACTGTGTTATGACGACCCATAGACTTCACTTCTGTCTCTCCATGTACTTAATTATTTAAACTGCCCGCACCACACCTGCCTGGAGCCCAGAGCCATGGAGCCTGGGGCTATTGATTCAGGGACGTGTTGGGACCTCAAAATGAGATATATATATATATATATATATATATATATATATATATATATATATATATATATATGATTTGTTTTCTTTTAGTGGTGCTGGGCTCTGATACACGTGTAGATGCCTGGAGATAGACGCTAGAAATGATCCGTTCTTGATAAGACCTTGACCGATGTTTATTAAATCCTACATTTCATTCTCTTTTTCTTCTTTGACATGGATGACGGGAAAGATTTCTGCCGACAAAGAGCAGCTCTGGTAACATCAGATGCTTCCAAGCAGAGTCCAGGTAATTAATGTTTAGTTTTTTTTTGTTAAGATCTTATCTTGTCTCTACAAGTGAGGATTAAACATTCAATTTAAAATGATGAAGAGATCCTGAACGGGGATCCTCTGTCTCAATGGGCAAGAAGAATGCAAATTATTTACAGTACAGTACAGCCACATCACATGCCACGTCACATTTTAATCATTACATAGGAGGTAAATGGCGTTATTAATCACATTTACAGGTAGTGTAAGTTCTCTACAGAGCAGAGCGAGGAGATGTGTGGAAATCTCCAGAGACAAACAAGCCGTTCAGAGTGTCAGCATTACCCAACGGAGTTATCCTGCGCCCCTTTGAACTGAGCTGGAGGAACAAGTTTTCTTAAGTTTCAAATCTTTCTGCAGGCTGCGTGAAGCAGTGGGGAGGTCAGGCTTGCATTCTCACCTTTGCTGGGCTTTTGGGAAAACAACAGAACATAAAGTGGAATCCCCATCTATACTGTCCTCTACGCTCCATGTCATAAATGCATTCATGCAGACTGGAGGCAGGCTGAGAATTCAAAGCGTAAACAAAGCAACAACTTACTACTACAAAGCCTGGGACACAGCCGTCCCTGAGCAAATCTGGGTGTGATATACGGTGTCTAGCGGGCACAGATATTGAGTCGCTGTCGCTGTCGCTGTAAAATTTGGATATTTTCAGCGCTCAAGCGGCACCAGGAGGGAATGCAAATTGTGTCATTTGGAGCTAGAGGGTCACCTCTCCCCACAGTTTGTGATGCTGTTTACCAGAGGAATGAGCAAGAATAAAAGTCTCACGATGCAGCTTTCACTCCTGCGTACGATAACGTCTGTAACTCTATTTTAATGTAACATGTGTCAGTCCCTGTCCATCCTATACAATCTGGAACATAGGATTTCACACAAACAAAAACAGCCTAGAGGGAAACTGGATACTTTTCCCTCAGAGCGGCTTGTGTATGAGCTTCAAGACACTTTTTATGGGATTAAAGTTTACTTAAAATAATTCCAGATACATTCTCAAATCTTTAAGACCCACTGATGCAATCCCCCTCTACCCAGCAAAAGCATAAGTCTTTAAAGAAAATGGGTGGATGATGCAACCTGCCAAGACATTCCAAGTGGCTTAAGGCTTTAGAGACATTTAGTTATGACGTTACAAGTAACAAAAATACATTTGGATTATACACTAAATATAACACAATAATAACTGCCAATAAATATTATTAACTCCCACAGAGGAGACATTTAATGACTATATAGTGAAGTACTGTCCAGTGACCCCTTGGGGGCAAAAACATCATTGGTTTGAGTTCATGGGTCTTTGAAATGCAACATTTTCAAGCGAAATTCCTACCAGATATCGAATGCTGGGGTCTGTGGTCTAATATGTCTCTGTGGATGTTTGATATCCTCTGCTTTAAAATCCGTGATGTCATTGTGGGGTTTTGACAGGGCATTACTGCCCCAAAGTTATAAACTCAACATTAGTGTTGGAATATTCCAATCCTTCCATCCTCGTCTGCCATGATGAACCTCCAGCTCCTCTGTATTTGAAAAGCCAAAGACAGATTAATATATTTAAAAAAAAAAAAGTAATTGGTTTAAGTGAACTGTCATTCATAAAATTATTTTTATATCTTTGGAAAAATCCATTATTCAAATACAGATTATATTTGAACTGCGGCACCTAATGGGCCGGCTGTGTGAAGTAGTGGAGAGCAGAGGAGGACGGACTACGCTAATCCTCCTCTGAAGGTGGGATCTACTCCATCAATTTAATCGTACTTCAATGAGCCTCTTTTTACACGATAATCCTCTATTAGCCAAAACAAATATATTGACATAACGTTGTTCGAATGAGAATTTCCAAATTTCTTCTTCAATCCTTCACCACTGTTAGGTGCTAGAGTTTGACATACTGGTGGTAAAAGGGACAAGCATTCATTGCAGACTACTTTCAAATATAACTAAAATACATATAGTTTATTTTGGCCTTGTCCAAATAAATTACATTTATTCAGCTTTAGCAGTTAGTTTTATTAGCTTAGCTGTTAGCAAGAAGCCCTGAAAAGCTTAACATTGGATTTGGAACAGTTTTTGTGGATGTGTGTGTGTGTGCGTAATTTTATGACACACACTCTGTTATGGCTGCAGCCGCTATGGCCCCGCACCCTCTGTATGTTTGTCAATGTGACAGATTCCACAGTAAAATTCGACTCTGCAGTGTTCTGCTTATAAGTGGCTCCCGCTACCGGAGGTGTTACCTGGTCCGTCACGGAACACCTGATTGGCCGAAGTAACGTTGTTGAAGTTACTTCCTTCAACAGCGTAGAACTCCCAGGCGAGCCCAATTTAGGTTAGGGCCTTGTTTGTAAGGGAAAAGGGAAGTAACATAAAATCCAGATGTTAACGGTAGCCATTCTCCCCTTTATTGTAATTCTGCCTCATGGTTAATGTAATTCACCTTCCTCCCGTTTATTTATACTTCATTAAAAACCTCTATGAGAGCGCTTATACTTTGATTTTCTCATCAATGCAGAACACCAACAAAAGACTCTCCAACTCAACTTCCCCTTCCTACTCCTTCAAAATAAGAGCACTTAACGTAAACCACAAAACTGCTGGTCCATTACTTCCACTAGGAAGTTGTCTATTTGGTCTGAGTTCTGGATAAGTCAGTCTGTGTGGCACATGGTGATATAGTTTACTTTGGTGAAGCTGTTTGAGCACCAGTTTTCAAAGCTTTGCAATAAATGAGGTGCTGAAAAACTCAAAAAAAATCCATATCAGTTTAAAGCGGATGATATTCGTCTTTATCCAAAACCAACACACTACAAATTTTCTAAATATCCCTTCATTGTTGTAATGCTGAAGTACTTTCTGCATATCTGCTTTCACAGTCACACAGAGTGACATCATGCTTCATTTCTATTTTTTGCACTATATTTTAATAGATTTTACATTTAAATGTATGGTTATTTTGTATTTTTCTACTTGTGGTCCTTGTCACTAATTGAGTAATTTAAAGTAATTGTAATGAAATGTATTTATTTGTTCCTCACGGATGCAAAAAATGTATTAAACTGTTGATTATCTTAATAATAATAATAATAATAATAATAATACATTTAATTTATAACGCACTTTTCATTTGGATCAAATCTCAATGAGCTACAAGAGAAAATTATCAAAATGATCCGCTTAAGTCAAGAAGACATTTTTTAAGTCAGGCACTTAGAAATATTCATTCAGCAGTTCAAAGAAAAGGTTGCTATGACATACAGACATTAAATTAAAGTATAATTATGTTTATGTCCCAGCAGTATTTTTGTCATCAGGCTTCTGACAAATAAAGATTATTATTTTTATGATGAAACAGATAATAAAATGTGAATGATTGTATGATTGGTTAAAATATTAAAATATTAAAATTTTTGCTTTTTACATAACAGTAAATTTGTATGTATCCTTTATTATATGATTGAAATAATACATTTTCTAAATAAAAATTATAAATGATCTCAAAATAGGAAATGTTTGTTCAAACAGGACATAAATAATTGTGCGACTGAACCAACATGAGAAATATTTTAATTTGGTACGGCCAAATTTATTAGTTGTTGCCAAATTACAGTAATGATTTGGTAAAAATAAACAATCTTAATTCAGTATTATTCAGTATTTTAGTATTATTTAGTAGTATTAAACGGCTCTCCACCATTATTTATCATTTTTAAATCTTTTCATTTTGAAATGAAGTAATTTTTATTATTATTTTTTATCAACATTAGTTGTTAATCTGATAATAAATTACAATAAATACTAATTTTGTAACAGGTTATTGTATTGACTTGCTACCAGTTTTTATTTCTTATTCAGTACAATCTGTATATTTATTTTTAATTATATCTGAATCAACTTGTTCCATTGGTCCATTGATTTTCTGTAACAGCTTATCATTGCAGAGTCATTGGGGACTGGGGCATAGAACCTATGCCACCTGACAGTGGGTGGGTAGATCCTAGACGCGTCGTCAGTTATTCACACATAGAGATAAACAACCATTAACACGTACAGACAATTTACTGTCGTCCATTCGTCTCTGGACAGGGAGCATCATATGTCCGTGAGGGAAAACACGCAGACATATGGACAAGCTGGAAACTTGATGCGTGAGGATTTCAACCCACAACTTTCTTTCTATGTGAGCAAGAAAGTGACGATGATAATCAAAACACCATCATCCATATCCGTCAGTCTTTCAGGCCAGAGCCGTGCAGAGGGAGGGTTATCTTAATCCGTCTGCTTATTTGAGTTTTGAAGGCAACTTTGTGCGAACACTCGACACTCGCTGACGAGAAGGAGTTGAGAAGAGAAGCTCACCAGGAAGGTCTGTGCAGCAATTCTGGAGGTCAAGTAATTGATCTCTTCCTAACAAGCGGAATTTGAACAGGCTTGGCCCCCGTTTCAACTGAAGAGTAATAGTTCTTTCATACCAAAACGATCTTTCCTCGTTTCTATATGTTCAGGTTTGAGTACATCACAGATGCGATGTGTGTCCCCGGAGAAGAGACCCTCAGGAACAATTGACTGTCAGTTTGTTGTACCTTCTCCACCCACCCTGATGTCCAAATCATTTTCCTTCTCACCCAGACTTCCGGCTATTATCCTGCCCCTACTAACTATCAGAGTATTCGGCCCCTTCCATTGACAAACAAGATGCTACAACCTCTATCTTCTTAATATTACTCTTATTTGGGTTTCGACAACTGTCTATGTGTTTTGAGTAGGATTAACTCCTCTTTTCTGGCTTAAGTCAACTATTCTTCTTCTTCTTTCATGGGTGTCTTACCAGCTAGTCTTTGCTCTACATTCTAGTACTTTCCTTTGCTCAATTTTACACTCCCTGCTCAGGAACTCGATATCTTTTTTTCCTTTGCTGGCTTCATTTCCTGGGTCTTGATTAAATGATGTCTGCACCTGTACCTCGGTTTATACAGGTACGGATATGGTGGCTGCCCAAGGTTTAGACTAACTCATTGCGTACTACGCTTGAATTTGTCCCTGTCCATACATGGACTTGAACTTTTGGGCTGTCTTGAGCCAAGACAGCTTCTCCAATCTTCCATAATCTCCTTTAACCTTGCGTACGTACCTTTACCAGGAAGTCCGTCTGAACTACTCGGCGTCCCTGTCCTGTCCGTTTCCGTTGCTCTCTTGTTATCCTCTTACGAGCTCTGCACAAGGGATTGCCCTTTGAAACCAGATCCACAAATATAATTCCCCTCCTGCCAATGGAAAGAATATACTAAGTATACTTAGTCAAACCTCAGGCATTCTGGGTAGTGACTTCTTTAAGTTTCAAACTTAAATAAGGTTCTTTCGAGCATTTTTTGTTCTTTCTAAGAAATTCCAAAGTTTTCCTCTGCAGCTTCATTTGAATATTCTTTGACAGCCGCCCTGATGCCGGTCATTGCTGACTGATAGTGATGTTTGCCCGGTGGGTGTCTTCGTAACAGCCAGGTTTTGTTCTTGCCATGGTAACTAGTGTGGATGGCAAATGTCTCTCCTCCCACCATCGTATGTTTGCCTTGATGCCTATCTCCTGAATTCCTGTGCGGACGTTCAAATAAATTCAAAGCCACATCTCGTCTTCCCTCAAGAACAGTTAGGTTTTGATTTGTGGAGATAATTACCCATTAGTCCTGACAGCAAAACTTTATTTGAGTAAAGGTGAATCCGCGGTGTCTCCGTTCGCTCTTCTTCTTTCCTTTTTTTCCCAGTCGATTTTACGGGTGGATTCTCACATAAAAGTCTTGCCTGGTGCAGCTTTAAAATGGCAATACTATTAAAATTCCTATGTCGGTACTTACAACTGAAAACATATTGCTGAGTAGGATACTGCAAGCGCCAATTACACGGCTGAATTACACAAAGACAAGCCAATGCACCTGCTGTGTTAAATCTTTGAGCCAACTTCCCTTCAGACACTAAATGGGAATGAATCCTTCGCCAGTTAAATTATCACTTGTCACCTACTAATTAAGCAAACCTAACATCCACTAAAATCTCCTCTATTTTTAGCATTGTTACAGACAGTCACTCAAATGCTGTTAATGACCCCCTCCCCACCGCAGATCCATCTCTGAAGACATTTTCTCTCCTGACAAGAAGCAGCTCTGCTCTTTGTCTTTTCAGCATGGAATTATTCTCAAATTAGTACCACATTCATCACAGTGACAGCTCAGAATGTAAATTACTCTGTAAAGGGGGCAATTTATTGCGGGCTGTAGTGAGACTAGTAAAGTGCTGAAATTACTACATTTATGGAACTCTGATATGATTATTCAGGATTTCCGGTGGAGTGATGGAGTATTTTTGCATTGTCCTGCTTTTTTCTGCATTATTGAAGATGATATAATAGATGAATATATGATACTTTCTAGTTTTGCGTAGCTGCTACAGTCCATGTAAAACAACGCTAATCAAAGCATTCTGTCGGATCTGTCTTCTATCAAGAGGTCAGCTTTGAAAATGGAGCCTTACAACTTCTCCAATAGCTCCTCGCAGTCTGTCAAACCGACTTGGTGTCTGGCAGATGCTTGGAACTGATAGTGGACATCGTTATGAAAGTTGTAATGTTCCTCCAGAGTATTTCCCCGAATGTGCTTTTGGAGGAGCAGAGGAGCTGCCAGTTTGCCAGTGAGCTTGACGACAGGCAATTTCATTTTGAGGAATATTGAGGTATTTTTGAGATAGCATCGAAGCTAGGAGAGAAAAAAACCTTTGGCATCCTTTATCCTAAATAATGAACTCATAAATGTCGCGCCTGTCTTTAATTAGGTCCTGGAATGGGACTGAATCTGAAAGATTTCCACAGATCTTAGTCTCCGAGAGGTAATATCTAATTAGCATAATATTTAATCTGATTCTTTATTAGTATACGCTCTCTAAGGGATTTGAGCTTTATTTCTCCTCTGAAGATGTTGACATGGTGGCAAACATGAAAAATCAGCTTCAAACATAAATTGAGACTTCAGGGTTGAATAATATATCTGATTGTGTCGCTGCTTTGCCAACTTCTTTGTTATGTCAATCAACGTGGGCGGGAGTCTCAGGTCTTTTTGCCTGTATATTCTGATGGAATTCTTTTTTCATCAGTGTAGGTCAAACTCTTTTCTATTTCTGCTCAGCCACGCCATCAGTCACTGCTTAGATCAAGTGCTCAGTTTCACAGAGTTTTCTTCCTGCGTTATCCACCAAACAGACATTAAGGGCATGAAAAATACTCCAAATATTCAGTGTTGATTGTGTTTAATGACTTTCAACACCATTTTTCTGTCGCAGGTGAGCCGGTATTCCTGGTGGGACCATCTAAGGAGTAGAAGACCTTTCTGTAAATAGAGACTCCCTTTCTCCTGGACTCAGAAATGTTTCTTCTAGAACTCTATGGACATGGAAAAGAGGAACGGATCCTGTTGAAACATGCAACATTTCATTCTGATGGATGCAAGGATGGACTTATTCTCTACCATTATACTGCTTGTAGTGAAAGACACTTAATGAACTTAAACTATATGTCAATTTCTCGAGTATTTACGTCTTTTACGGGGGTTTCGCGTCACCAGATGACCAGAACGAACAGTTGGCCCTTTTGTTGTGAGCAAATATTCAATACAAAGTGTGCTTCTTTTTTTTTTTTTTGACAGTCAGTTGTGACTAATCTGTGATCTAATAAAGTACATTAGCCGTATCAAAAGTTTGGATATGGATGAAATTCCAAGTTGACTTCAAGGGAAATACGGAAACACGTTCATCAACGCAGCACTCAAACGGAAAATAAACCTAATTCCACTGGAAACTCTGCATTAATCCTACTATACATTATGTTACTTGTGGATTCTGAGTTCCCATCAACCCAGATGATGTTGCACATCAACCCACCAGATGTTACCAGACAGGAAGCTGGATCCATTTTTGTTTTGTTATTGTTCCTGCCAGATTTGGGTTTAGTATCACAGACGACAGCAATGTAAATTAAACACGCAGCAGCTGCTCACTGATTGGGTGATGACAACAATGTTCCCAAACACTGTTTCCAACTAGTTACTCGAGTACAATCTGCTGATCACCTTTCAGTAGGTGTTGCTGACACTACCTTTGTCTGTGCAAGTGTGGACATCCGTAATAAACTATGGTTGTGTAACTAACACCTCGTGTCCTCTGAGCGACTCCTAA
Organism: Lophius americanus; assembly: GCA_037951165.1. Taxonomy (NCBI): domain Eukaryota; kingdom Metazoa; phylum Chordata; class Actinopteri; order Lophiiformes; family Lophiidae; genus Lophius; species Lophius americanus. The sequence goes on along the minus strand of JBBDHG010000098.1, from coordinate 1,593,746 downwards.
TGAACACTTTCATCCACGCTAGCGGCGTGGTGATAAGAGAAGCTGTTCCTTTTTAGACTGAAATATATAATACATTTTTTATTCATTTTTTTACACAAAAAATCCTGTTGATACAACTTTATATTTAATTTGAGAAGTTCATTCAGGGGGATTGCCTTTACAGGTTTATCCCTTTTTGGGGATAAACCTTTGTTGTTGGTGATGACAGCATAGGTCCAGTTCATTTCCTGAGTTGCTCGTTGTTTCCGATTAATTTGATTATTTTGAGTTTTTTCGAGAATGGGAGAGTGCAGAAGTTACTGATCCATGATGTTCAAATAGATGATGAAGATGTCTTCAGTCATCTGATTGAATATGAGTTCAGTCAGTTGCTGTAATCACTTTTAAAAGTACATTTTGATATAAAACAGCAGGCAAAATGGCTTTTTTACTTTGAATCGCACAACCCCACAACAGATTTATCTCTGCTTTGTAGCGTCTCACTGTTTCAAACGATGGCCTTTTTTAATCTCACCCTGTCTTTCCCGAGAAGAACACCATCTGTTATCATCATGTCGAACCTTTCTGAGTCAAATCTTTTTTTTTTCTTTGAGAAGGTGAAACAATCTTGTGAGTTATGACATTTTCCTTTTGTTTGTGCTTTTGGGGAAGTGGTGCAGCCTGCTCCTCTTGAAAGCATTCCCAAATACCGAGTTGTTCCTATGCTGAGTTGATTACCCATCATAGGAATACACACAATTGTGGCAACAGTTTTTTTCATCACGTAGTTGTTCGTAGCGAACACACAAAGTTAGATTCTCACTTAAAGTGGTTATAAACACGTCCGCGTCAAACAAACAAAACGCCACGTTTCTCTAGGTTTTCAGCAGCATGTAGCAGCAATCAGATTTTTCTAGGTGATAAGAAAAGGGCACGATTCAGACAAAGGCGGCATCCGTGAATTTGATCAGAGACATCAATACTCGCAGATGGGGCTTTTCGAGGCTATATCCTTGCTGACGGGGCCTAGTTTGTAAATGTAAAGCTGTTATTTTTATCTAGTTAAACCACTAAATTGTTCAGGTCTATGATTTACTGTGTATATTGCTAAGCTGATGAGTGATGAGTTTTTTTCGGCCCTTTGTCAAACCACATAGATATCTTTTATTTAATCACAATGAATACTATTGATGTTTGCTTTTGATGTCCTCTAGCCTAAGCTCAATTCTAATTCCTAGTGTAACTGTAATTTTACAGTGTACAGCTGATAGTATAATAATAACGGATGTTAAAGCTGAAGCAGGAGAAACGAGAGGTTGGATATAAGCTGCTCAAACAGCCTGTTGCTGATTTTTAACTCCTGCACACACACACAATCCTCTTGTTACTGAATATATGGCTCACAGCATGTTTAACCTCTACAAGTATTCCACCCAAACCTGTTGTCTAGATGAGAGTTTCTCAAAGGCTTTTTAGCGGACGGCCCTGGTGAGAGATTAGCTTTGGTTGCTGTGGGAAACAGGCTTATTAAAAAATTTCGCATCCTCATCATAAAGGGACCCACCAGCGGCGAAACGTAATTTGGATCTCAACCCACAGTTACAGTTGAGGATTTTCCACGCTTTTTTGTAGCATTGCTGACGCATCTCAATTCATAGGTGCTTCTCTTTTGGGAAATTACACCAAAAGAGAAAAAGAAAAAGTTTCCACAGCTGAGATAATCAGGAGGTCGCTCAGCTCCAGGCAAGGAGGAAGGAGTGGATTTGATTTGTTGGTTTTTCTTCAGGTTTATAACCTTGGTTCTACATCCCCTCTCCACGCGCTACAGACACTGTTGCTTGTCAAACACAGTAACACAAAATGACTCGGCCTGCTCTCCTTTTCCACACATCCGGAGTGTGAAACGTGTTGCAGTGAGAAGAGAAAACAAGCGCTGCCTAGAGCGTCTTTCTGTTTCATGCGGAGGGAGTGCTTCCTTCAAACATCAAGCTTCATTCTTCCCCAACAAAAGCGTCCTGTGGCAAAACGCCAACTCGGGCCTCGACGTGCCAAAACAGGTTGAGTTTCTGGGGTTAGTGCTACACTCCTTCTAGGCATCTGAATCAGTTGGGAGGATGAGGTGAGCTGCAAAAAAAAAAATATATATATATATATATAAAATGAACTTTAATTTTCAACGCTTTGATTTCCTCCAAAGGATTAAAATGCAGTAAATGCAGGCATTTCTCGCTTCCTCGTTTTGCTGCAGTCATTACAAGAGCACATCAAAGGAATCTCCTCCTCTCACCATATGCCATACAGTTTCATAATCTAATGAGGGTTTTGTAATTACACTGTCCACCAGGGGAATGGAGCCCATCCATTCACTGGGAAAAGAAATTTCATTACACGAACTCGCTTTGAAGCGCGTTGACGCTATCAACTGTGTTGTACCTTAATTTCATTAAGTCGTTTTATACGACGAAAGGACTTGCGGAATAACATGTTAGGTGGACAGTTGCAGATGTGAAAGCTAATCAGTCTGATTGAGTCGTTCACAACTTTCACGGCTGCAGGAGAGATGTTGAAAAGTGAGAGAACGTGCTGAACGTGCAGGGAGTTTCTAATAGTCATGTAATACGTTTCCTTTCCTGTCTGACATTTCAACATCTGTGTGATGTACAGCTAATGAATGCTGCTTTCTCATGGATGCACCTCATAACCAGCGATGGGAAATCCTCAGATGCATTCATCAAGACATAAATTGAGGAATGAGACACTAGCTGTAGGGGAATTATTTATGTTTCTGCAGGCGTATTAAAGGCTACAACTGAGTAGCCTTCTCTCACTGCTCAGCTGAAAGACTTTTAAGTCAAGCCTGGGAACTCAAGACTGAAAGTTTGCTTTTCACAGCTCCGGCTACATCCTCTGAGTCATGACTGGAATGCAAAGAGTAGCTTATGGAAAGGTATCTCTGAAGTCTTTAATCTATCTATCTATCTATCTATCTATCTATCTATCTATCTATCTATCTATCTATCTGTCTGTCTGTCTGTCTGTCTGTCTGTCTGTCTCAGTCAGTGAGCCACAGCATTAAAACCACCTGCCAAATACTGTGATGCACCCCCCTTTTAGTTCTTCACCATGATCCTGGTGCCACCAGGACAGAAACAACACTAACAGTCAGGACACAGATATTGAAAAAGAATATGCCCAACAACAACATGGATTGAGCACAGGGAGGGAATTTCACTGTGGACAAAATGTTTAAGAGTGTGGCAGGGTTCTAGACACACCAGAATAGGTCCGATTGCAGACTAAGAGAAAGTCCTAAGCAGAGCACAGAGATTTGGTTTGGTGATATACAGGATAATGCAATACAGAGAGTAAACACCAGCTACAGAGAGTTCACTTTACGCATTAACCTATAGGAGCTCATTTGGAAAGTTCCATAGCCATCAAGGAAAGCCCGGTTTAAAGCAGTCAGCACTGAGGAACAGAAACATGCAAAATCCACACAGAAAGGTGCGAGCAGAGGTGGATTCCAAACCAACACCTTCTTGTTGCGAGGCAGCAGCATCACCCACTGGGCCCCAATGCTTTGATGATATTTTATTTTTATTTTATTTTCCTTTTTTCTGCAGAGACAGAGAACGGTCCATGAATCAGTCCATTAGAGTATGGAGGTGTTCTGGAACATTATCTAGATCCATGGGATCAATGGATCAAATCAATGGGAGCTATTACAACATTTTCACTTCTGATGGATGACGCTTATAATGCTTGAAAAAAATACAACAATATGAAAATATCCCACTATATGATCTATCACTCATCAAAATCTGATCTAAATCCAAGTAATATCCCAGATCTGGTGATCCAGAATGTTTAATCTCATGGGAATCACAGGAATATCATTACCGTGAGATAAGGATTATAACGCTACAAACTTGAATTAAGAGCGATTTCAAACAGATGCGGATGTTCTGTGTTGTTCTGTCATGTTGTTGGGGGCATGTTTGAAACCCGGCTGCAGATGAAAATAAGCCTTAGGCTGACTCGGGTTCAATCCACTAAATAACAACATTTGTGCTTGTTTTGTTCATCACCAACACATAAATAGATAAATGGTGCTGATAAAGGGCTCCGGAGCCGGATCCTGAAGAACACCGCTATTATTGTCTAACTATGAAAGTAATAATGTCGCCCATGTGAACACAAATTGTATGTTGCTAGGTTGCCTTCCATGGTTAAAGGGTCAACGTGCCAGAAGATTTCTGCACCGACACAAAGCAGAAACCGAGCTGCTTTTGGCTTTCGAGGATTTTTAGTTTTACTTTTTTTTTTTTTAATTGGAAAAATAGCCGCTGCTTCTTAATGGAGATTGAGTTGTGAGATTAAACGACTAAACAGTTGCAGACGTTAAAACTAAACCAGTTAGAAGCTCAGAGGAGCTGGAGGGACTGCAGTGATAGGTGATAATTCTTTGTGGGTTTGTCATGATAAGCAAGCCATCACATTATAATTAGCTGTTTCATCAATTATTTAGAGATGCATCAATGCCTGTCCACTTTGCATATTTGAGGATTGGCTTGGCTTGCTATTTCAATCTTCCAGGTTGTTGCCATGAAAATAATATTTTTATGCCTTCAACCACTGCAAACACATCCTCTCAGATCAGTCTCACTATTATAATAACACAGCTTGATTCTATCATATCTTAACTTGTAATTTGATAATACCCAAATGTTCACAATTTACTACAGCACGCTATTTTTTGATATTACATGATTTCTTGCAAGTTAAACCTAATTAGTACCCTCGTTTTGCACGTTGTGATTACGCTGGACAGGTGCAGTGGATCTATGTGGATTGTACGCGACTTTCTCTCCGAGTCTTTTCCTGCCTATCGCTCTGTTTCCATTTAAGCTGTCAGTCAATTAGCCCCATTTCTGCACAGCTCATACCAGAGTTCACCTGTGGAGCTGGAAGTGTTGGTGGGCCAATAATGGCTTTAATTGAAGGTACAGGTTATTAAATTAGCTTGTATGAAAATACCACGACGGAGATGCGGACAGGATATGGAAACAACTATGAAAGGTAAATAACTATAAGGAATTTGTTCTATTTAAAACCCTGTAATGTCCAACTTAACTGTTGAGTTCAGCTCATTTTGAGTCACTATTCTTTATTGGAAAAATGTCACTTATATCACACTGTCACTAGTTTTACACTGTGTTATTATATTGTCACCGGCATTATTGAGAAGGTCTAATTTGACAAGTTGGATTTCTTTGCATTTTATAGCAAGTGAAGACTTACTAAACAAAATTATGTAACCACAAAATACAACCACAACCACAAGGAAGGACTAATAGTTTTCTAAAATCATGCTCTACCAAAACGGTTAAGAGATTTCACTTTCTGATAAAGGTCATAATTGTGAATAAAAATTGACTACTTTCTATTTTTTTCAACCAAATTGTCTTTTTATGGTAACATTACAGTGTTTAAGATATTAAATTAATAAATTGAATAGAATATATTTAATTAATTAATAGAATAAAATTTGCAAAGAGATAATTAGCGTTACATTTTGCATTTTTTCTTCTCTTGTTCATCGACGGTGTCCAGACCGGTTCCCAGTACTGATGTTGCCATGCACACAATTGTACAGACACATTTTTATTCACAGCCCTTAGCATCCACATGGGTCACTGCTGCTTCCCCGAGGACATTTGTTACCATAATTACGGGTGCTACGGTGATACATCACGCTGGTATCCATTCACGATTTTAGAACTGACCTCAGGGGTGTGATCGCTATATTTAGTTATTGGAAATTTGATGAGAAATGGATCCTTGTGCACGTACACCCGACCAGAGCTGACGTTATGAGCGGTATCCGGTCCTTCTCACGCCAATAAAACTGAGACGTCTCTAATTAGTACCGAGATGGATCACGCCTGTTTACCTCCTTCCCTTGAGCTGTGTGAAACATGCCTCTCAGTGCAGTGTTGGATTACATGTGGATGAGACAAAGGAACCAGGAGGGATTCATCCTAGTTATACATATAACACTTGACTTCCTGTGCCTTTGTGTTAAAGTAAGTACATCCCCCACCCACTTCAGCGTCTATGAAACAGCCTCTGATCTCAAATCCCCTCAGAGACAGGCATTAAACAGTTAAAGATTTCAGCAGAGGTCATGGTATGATTCCTAGCAGCTATTATGCTCAGGTCTGAAGAGAGGGTGTCACGGCTGCATCAGGGTCCACTCACTCCTATCAAATGCTATGGAAGGTGACTCATTTAAGTACACAGATGGTTTCCACACTTACATTTGATCACCATGGCAACCGCAGCAACCACACAGAGAAAAACAATAGCCAATTACACTTAAATTTGAATATCCAGAATTATATGAGCCAAAAGCCTTTTCAAGTGGAGTTCAGTGGAAAAAGAGCAGATACTAGAAATTCGGCAGTATCATGGCACCGTTGCCTCACAGCAAGAAAGCTCTCTATGAAGAAGGTTCTGAGGTCAAATCATCTTCATAGAGGTGTTTTTGAGTAAAAAGTGACTCCCGCCGGCGCAGCTTTTTGACGAATTTCAATGGAAGATGAGCTCAGAGTCACATGAAATCAAATCTGACGTTTCAGGATGAGGTGACATTGCAAAAAACTCAGACCTGTGTCTGATTCAGGTTCACATATAGAAGTGGCCCAAATCGGGAATGGAAAAGATCAGATATGTGGTTTGTGCTGTTCACTTATGAGCCAAGAGTCAGACTTAGGCAACATTTTCCTGCTCTGAGAACGTAGCCTATGTGGGTCCTGTGATGAACAGGTGTTATTACTCTCGCCCAATGTCAGCAGGTATAGACTCCACCACCCTAAGTGGAGCAACACTTAAACTTGCTTAATTAAATCATATAACATGTCTAAAAATCTCCTCACCTTTTAATCTTCTTGTGTTTTTGCCAATTAAAGTCTACTCTTGGTGGTGTGACTCAACTTTAAAACTTTACTCTGTAAATTTGCAGAGCAAATTGTCCAAATCTTTTCAGTATATAACTGTATATTCCGTATTGAATTTAAATCTACATATTATATCCTGTATTTCATGATAATTAAAAGTAATACCAATAATAAAATAAATCAAAATGAATGAAGATACCTATAACGCATCCTTCTAATCCAAACTAGCACCAGGCTGGCTTTAGCTCTTCACAGAAGTCACCATATCTAGCAATAACTAATCACACATCGACGGGACATGGAGTCTTCAACGATCTGGGGACATTCTTCCCTCCTGAGGCACAACAGAACAAATCTAATAAGCTATGAATAAAAGCTCGGTCTGACTGTCATAAGTGTCACTGATATCTCACATTTTGAAATGTTTATTATTGCAACAGCAGATCATAGTATGAGCATGGCCACCAGACTCCGACCTCATCACTCCCTGCAGATATATTTACATACAGACCGACAGCAAGGGTATGTACCCAAAAGTCCCCAATTCCCTGCATTGTGCAAGCCGTCCTCCCTGAATACCTCAAATTGAACAACTGAAATTAAATGTAAAGTTATGTAAAAATAAATAAATAAAAAATTCCCTCCACCAACAACTGCCACCTTAACATGGTGGAGTGGTTTGAGTACCCTATTCATCCTAGGAGGTGTGTTGTTGGGGGCAATTTGCACCTGGTAGGGTCTCCCATGGCAAAGAGGTCCTAGGGGAAGGGTCAGACAAAGAGCGGTCAAGACCCCTGATAAGAGAAAAAACGAGGACTCGATTACCCTGCCCGGAGGGTTACCGGGGCCTCTCCCTGGAGCCAGGCCGGGGGTGGGCCCACCACCCACGGAGGAATCCGCAGGGGTCCGGTGTATTGTGGATTGGGCAGTAGGAAAAGGAAATGGACAAAATTTCTAGGCGCAGCCAAGTGGCGGAGGGTTTCGGGTTCGGTGGCCTTTTTTGCGGATGATGAGGTCCTATTGGCATATTCAAACACTGACCTCCAGCTCGCACTGGGACGATGTGCAGCTGAGTGTGAAGTGGCCAGGATGAGAATAAGCACATCTAAGTCTGAGGCCATGCTTCTCAGCCGGAAAAAGGTAGAGTGCTCACTCCGGGTCGGGGAGGAGTTTTTTCCCCGAAAGGAGGAGTTCAAGTATCTCGGGGTGTTCTTCACGAGTGAGGGGAAAAAGGAGCGGGAGATGGACAGACAGATCGGGGCGGCGTCCGAAGTGATGCGGACGATATATCGATCCGTTGTGGTGAAGAGAGAGCTGAGCCGAAATGCAAAGCTCTCAATTTATGGGTCCATCTACATTCCGACCCTCAGCTATGGTAATGAACTGTAGGTCATGACCAAATTTGAGCTTTGAGATTGAAATATGGATAAAATAAGATATAATAATGATACATCTCCTTGAGTCGATTCATGTTCACCAAATTTGGAATAAATCAGATCAATGGTTTCGAAATTATGACCCGAAGACCTTTGAAGATAAAACCCCTCCTATAGTCAGATATATACAACCAACCTTTCCCAAATGAATCCAGTTTTTCCTTGCATTAATTTCTACGAGGGTATAAAGTTTGAAAATTATCCATCAAATAGTTTTTGAGTTATGTCCAGAAAACAGGGTTTTTACGTATAAAAGTAAGTAAGGAAGATACGATTTTTGCAAGACAGCCCTCCTGGCATCGATTCATACGCACTTATCTGGACTGAATTGAACTAATGGTTTTGTCCTAGTCAGGTATGTATGTGCCCCCTAGTGAGTAAAATAATACATTAAAAGTAAAATAACCAGATAACAGGGTTAAAACAGGTTTGGAGATAAAGCTCCCCCTGGTGTTGGAAATATACATTTTGATTGATGATCCATGAAATAGTTTTTGAATTATATTCCATAATATCATTGACTTTTTTTATATAAAATGGGCAAACTTAAGCGGCACCTACAGGTGATGTTGGGCTAGGGGTGGTGGGGCTGGAGGTGCAGGCTTGAATGAAGCATCTGCAATGACAGGCAGAGGGAAAGATCGTACGTTGTTGCAGCTTAAATGACTGTCAAATTGGGACAATGTTCTTGATGGTGAATGAGGAGAAGGGTGTGTGTGTGTGTGTGTGTGTGTGTGTGTGTGTGTGTGTGTGTGTGTATGTCTACACCGGCGAAACTTGAGTTATCTGCCTGAACTAGATCACAGGTTTCACTCCAATAATTAAGATGAAAAACTGCAAATAAAAACGATAAATAATAGTTTTAAAATATTCAACATATTGACACATTTTGAAAATTATTAGATGATTAGAATTGTCCAAGGATATAGATGCCACAGCAAGTAGAATACCCCAATTTGTGTTGATATATTGTTGTGGAGAGTCTAGAAGCTCTATCATGGCAGAATAATAGCAGAAAAATTTAAAAATATGCTAAATGAAGAAACTAATTATGGTATCTTTAGGGCTGCCACAAATTATGTGTGAATGCATTTGAGGGGGAGATGTGGACAAATCGTACACGCTATCGAAACCGGGACTTATGTATGGATGGAGAGACACCAGGTGAACCCTAAATGAACCCTGTGGTGGGCGTGCATTAAAAATGGCCACGTATGTCAGTGGAGCCTTACCAATGCAGCTGTGGACATCAGTGCGATACAGCAGAGCAGGTCGTAGTCTCTGTTTAAATTTGATATGTTCCTATACTTTGCTTTTATGTTCCCATGATACTCTGCTGTTTACAGTACATACCTGTAAATAAGGACAATCTCTTCAAGTTCTGTGATCATCTATTATTTTTCTCTCAGATTTGAGTTCACATCTTCTAAATCCCCTTATGACCTACTCCTGCCTGCCCCTCTCTTGTTTCTGTATACGGGGGTCCGTGGTCAGAGTGAAGCTGATGCTGGCAGAGTTGATCTCCATCCATCAATTTAAATCCAGCTCTATTTAACCCCAGTCTCCACCATATCGCCACATCGCCCCATCAGCTACTGTGGTCCTCTCTGTGTTCCGGCCTCGTCTATAAACTTCCCCTGTGTCGGTTCCCTGCGTTTACTTGTCTTCCAATGGGTCGGTGCTCGCCACAGCATGGAAGTATTCAATCAGCATTGTTGAAGTAGCTCAAGTTTTACAATGGTTGCTCTTACTAACTCACCCCTCCATATTTATCGGAGCACGGGTGGTTCTGTCGGTACAGTGACCTTGAACAAGTGTGAACACACTGCCACCTGAATTACAGTACATACCTAACAAATGCTGCCAAAAGAAATAACTAAACATCGACCTAAATCTGAACAGACCGGAGACCAGAAGAACAGGATATGATGTCTCAACCGTAGAGGCCACATGATATAACGTTATGATTTGTCTGGACCATAGAGACATTCATGCAGTTATTTTTTTTCTCCATTGTGAGCTCTTCTTATAGTTCTCAGTTGGTAAGAAGAGACACACAAATAGAAAAAAGTCCACAGCATTATACTGAAAGGTGGCGACTTCCTCTGCGCCATAAATTAGCAGTAGATCAGTCCATCAGGCTGTGACCTTGAGCCCTGGACTTTTGTTTCGTGTTTCTTGGCTCAAATTTAAAAATACCATTATGAACACTAAGTGCAAAAATCACTGCAAAATCTCTGAGAAATGGATGCTCTGATCCAGACACAACTTGCATGACTTTCCGCCATTCCTGACCTCTGACCTCCAGCGTGCCCGTTGAACTGTGTGGGACTTTGTCCTTGGATTTGGAAATGTCATTCCTCATAGAAGCCTCCTGTTCACTGAGATACCTCTATTAAATCCTACATTCGTACACTCTCCGGTTCCATCCACAATGCCTACATTCAGCTTTGACCTCAAACACTGAATTAATGAAATGAAAAAACTTGGACTGTTGCACCATTAATGCAAATCTTTATCAACACCAATTTTATTTAAAAAAAACCCCAAAACATAACGAAGGCCATCAAAGCCTTGCTTTAACGTGAGCAGCTTTGCATTATGCTCCAGTGAGGTTTCACGAATACAATGAGCACCGAGGCATCTGCTGCTGCATAATGTCTGTAGAAATAACTTTTCCTCAAAGCTGTCTCCTCATTGTCTGCCCGCTGTAACAAATTTCTGATTCTATTGTGAGGCTAAACATCGACTGAACATCGGTTGAGCGGCAGCAAATGAGACGCTGTTGAGCGTTACAGCTGCTGCCACAAAGCAGAAATATATGCAGCAGCGATGGTTGCAGTGAGCCATCAGTGTCATCAAACTTACCTGCGTGGAAACGCATTGTGTGCTGCCATTTATTATCTGCGCTTGCTGGGAGCAACTAGCTATCATAAAAGCAGGTCTGCAGCAACAATAGTGTGCGCTGATTGACAACACCCAAATAGCAGGTAAGTGAGAAAAAAGGTTTGTCATGAAAGCAGGTCATTTCAATAACTGTCACATTTCTGGTGGCACATCAGAGCTGAATGGATGTGTCCTTTGTCGGTTTTGTCAGAGTCTTTGTTTCCTGACAGCGTCTTTATCTGACTGATCCAAACATGTGGTCTGTGCGCTTCTGGATTCATCAAGGCCCGCCTGAGATATTTTCTGCCTTTGTAAGCGGCCGCCTCACTGTATGCCAAGCTGGAAAAGCATAATAGAGTTTCTCCCACTATTCCCCGGTGGTTGCTTTCTTATTTTACCCCTTCAATTAATAGACTTCGGATTAGATATTTCCATCGCTCTTCTTCTGTGTGCACAATCCATTTCATTCTTCACGCTTTGTGGCATTTTCCAGTCGCAAGTTAATTAATCAGGTGGAGATGCAGTGGTTACGGTATCACAAAATTAAGTGAGCCGTATTCAGCAAAGAGGAACTTGACTCTGAGATATCAGAAGAAGAGAAAGCTGCACCCCGAGCCAGGCCGTTAGCGCACAGCGGCAACGGTCCCTGTTTCATCTCAGGGCTGCTTTTAACGAGATAAAGCCTTTACTGACAGTGACCTGAGATGAAAGTAAGAGACAGAAAGCCGGCAAGAGTTCAGGGAAAGTTCTCCAACGCACCACCTACCCATCCACTCACCCCGCCTAAACCTCTCTCAACCCCAGTCCTAGCGCTGCTTAGAGATGGGAGGGAAATGGGTGGCGGTGGAGTGAAAAGTTCCTTCGCCTCTATTACAACTTTATGCTTGATCCCACAAGGAGGCCTCACTAGATGCTAAAGATGCCGGGATTGACGGCAGTAATCTCGCCGGCTCTCTCCGTCTCGCTCCAACTTGGCCTCTTCTTTTGTTCTCTAAGCCCTGGATTCTCTCAGTGCTACATCTCTATTTGACGCAGGGCCGGTCTCCACTGAAGAGCGTGTAGCAGAGGTTGATGCGACGGCTGACGCAAACCGGAGGGACATGATGGTGCGTTGACCGGCTGTGAGACGCAAATGACCGGAAACTTAATCACAGTTTAATCAATAATTAAATAAATAGTGAAATTTCTCGGTTAATTTTGTATTAGTTCTGTCATTTAGTTTTGAAGTTTCATTTTCGTCATCCTGCAACATGTTCCCTGTTTTACTTTGAAGTGTCATCCATGTTGTTCTGGTTAGCGTGGCACTTCCTGTTTAGTTTCTTTGTGATCTGTTTTTCCTTTTTATTTGCTTGTTTAGTTTTTGAGTTATTTCTTATCCCTCCTGTTTGTGTGAAGTCTTTGTGTATTTCGCTCATTCTCATTTTCCCTCTCGGTGTCCGTCTCCCTTGTGTTGATTCTACTTTCCTCGTGTGTGATTGGTCAAGGTGATCACCTATGTCTCCCTACAGCTGTGACTCATTGTCTCGTTAACCCCAGTCTATTTAAATCTGTGGTGAGACAAACAGTTCAACAGTATTCTAGAACAACCGTCACAGTTAGTTGGAGTTTTTGATAGATTTGGAGTGAAATATACAAGCTCTAAATCTTTGAGCTGATTCATTTTCACCAAAGTTGGACTAAATCAAAGCAATGATTAGGAAGTTATGTCCAAAAAATGTATTTTTGTCAAACAGCTCCCCTTAATGAGAAAAATTTGGAGAATTTGTAGAGTAAAATAGGCTGTATACAAGCTAGATCTCCTGGAGTCGAATCGTACTCTCAAATGTGGACCAAATGGGGCCAATAGCTATGCAGTATGTCTGCAAAACAGTATTTTTTTGTAAAAAGCTCCTCCTAATAAGTGAAATATGAACTTTTAGAATTAAACAAAATGTAAAGTAGGTAGACGCACCAAAGTTTGACAACATCGGACCAGCAATTTTAGAAATCATGGCCCAAAAGATAAAGCTTTTGGAGATCAAGCTGCTCTTATAGTGTCAGAAATATACAACAGATCTTTTCCAAAAATCCATGCAGTTCATCCTCGCATTGAGGTCTACGTGGGTATAAATTTTGAAATGATCTATGAAAGAGTTTTTGTTATATGTCTGTAAAACAGTGTTTTTCGTTTTAAAAAATCTCCCCCTGGTGAGTAAAATATGAATGATTAAAATATAATGGGACCTATACAAGAAAGATCTATGAAGATTATTACCATGCACCAAATTTGGGCTAATTTGGACAAATTTTGAAAAATAATGGTGCTTAGTGTGTGACATAGCGGCTTTGGGTCAGTGGGTAGAGTCATCCCTCAACCAGGAGACCAGGCTTGGAGCCCAGCCCCTAACACAACAGGCCGCGTATTTAATGCAGAGATAAATTTCACGAGGCTGATTGTGTAACATGTGACAAATAAAGGAAAGAGTATTATTATTAATAAATATACTAAATACTTATGTACTAACCTTTCACAAAATCCCTCCAGTTCTCCCTTGCACTAAAGTCAATGTGGGTATAAAATGTCAAAATGAACAGTGACGTAATTTTTGTGTCATTTGTCAACACATATATCCCCCAACTCTTTGGGGTTATAATGATTTCTACCTCTCTTCATTGCTTGCAAAAAAAACCCTCATATATATGAATCTCTCAGATATTCAAGCTTTTTTTTTATGCTAGTTTAAAAAATTCTAGCCAAGCAAAATTGGGTGATTCTTTGCACAAGAAGAGAAAATATGATTATAGTCAGGAATAATCTGTATCTCTCTAATATGTTTTTTTTGCAGTGTTTTTCTTATGAAAAATAACAATGAGGATTGTACAAAATGTTTATTTTACAGTAATTTACTGACAAAACTGGTCAGACAGGTCGTGCGTTGAAAATGTACAGGGATACAGAAGTTGTTTAATTATTTCTAATAATATGCTGTAATCCAAAAATGTTGTAAGAAAGGGAAAAAAATGCAGATTAATTAGTGCAAATTTACAGTAGACCTACACTTTTTCCACCTGATATATATGAAAAGAAATGAAACAGAAATGAATGAAAAATCTCCACCTTTAGATTAAGTTTTGAAGTATGTAATCCGATTCTACAAAAGGTAATTTAATGTTCCTCAGATGAGCTGATTTTCATTCAAGCCATCTAATCAGTGGATATTTTACACGTGGGATGTGAGCTGAACGCAATTAACTACCAGCAGAGGGAGAGGAGAGAGGCAGCGGCACCTTTGGGATCCTACGCACTGATAATAACTGACCTCATGGAAACTAATTTTGTATTGACGAACACTGGTGCTTAAAAACAGCAAGTTGTTTTATGAAAGGCATGTGATTATTGAAGATGATTCATGCATGAAAGGTTATGCATGATGATACCTGTAAGATGCTGAAGTTTGGGTAAGAGTGGTCCATGAAGAGCAAAGTTAAAGAACTTGATGGCAGAACATTGACATTTGTAATCTATGTCAAGCTGAAAAGACTTTTATTGAAATAAAAATACATTTTTTGCTCGTACACACACTCACACACACAAAGAAACACACAGCAGGGATCATACAACCCCCTCCAGCTTTGGTAGGTGGAGTTTAGCCAAACTGTACTAGTTGTGGATGGTGTGGTGATCGTAACTAACCGTAAACAGAAGAGGGAGTGAATCATTCTGTGAGGAGTTTTCTTACTGGATTGTTGAGTATTAAGGTATTTAATCACAGAGCTCAACAAAGATGGCGTTCTTTATTTATTAAGTTTGCTTTACAGAAAAACTAGAGCAGATTGAGAGCATCTGAAACGAACATGGATCCAAAATTGACTGAAAAAACCCCCCCTGAAAAATATGTCAATTGCAATGCTAATAAATGTTCACTGAAATTTAGCTTGTGGCATTTTTTGGTTTATGATTTCTGTTCACCTGCAAAGCCTTGAGTCAAAGTAATTTCCCTCTGAGCCTTGAAAGCACTATAGACTATGTCCGTGAGCAGAGTCAAGGCGTTGAATCCCCATCTCTGGGAATAGAATATGTAAGTATTCAAACCGGTCCAGCAACTTGTGAATGATTTGTTAAAGCGTGGCGATCTGCGTGGGAAATAACTCGCCACAGCCAGAGCTGGTCTGTATTTGACAGAAATGTCGTAATATAGCATTTCTTCGACCATTTGTTTTCTACTCTTACTCCACATCGTGTTGGTTTCAGTTGGTCTTAATCAGGAGTGACTGAGAATCAAGAGGAGATGAAAGTGTATTAAACACATGATAAGTTATAATTGGTCCAGCAGGAATCCTTTGGCCCTCAGACTCTTCATGGACGACTGCAGTAATGGGTGAGATGAAGGCCTAGGAACCTTTGTCATGTAATGGCATAGCCCAGGGGAGAGAAATATAAGATATTAACATCTAGAGTCTCTCCACCTTTTGCATGTAGCCTCCAATTTAAGACTATTGTTTTGTAGCTCAATACTTACAATGGGACAACAACTCCTTCGAATGTTTCCTTAAAATATATTTAAAATCATTTCACAGGTCTTGGATTCAAAAATGAAGAGTTGTACCCCAAAAAACAGAAACATGTTTGTTTACCCTTGCTCAAAGAGAGACAACACCAGAAAACTCTTGTTCTTCTGACTTATCAACAGCCTTCATGGGATTACCGCCGATGACTTTAGCATATCCTCTCAACACAGGAAGCCACTAAACGTCTAGTCAGTCTCGCAATTCAGTCTATTTCCCACAGCGCAGTCTTGATAATATCAACAATTAAGCTGACTTAAGCTGAATTAAAAGGTATCCCATCAACAGAAAAGGTGCATGGAGTACATTTGTCTACAAGAGTGATATATATTCGCCAGCAAAGGAGCATTTTGTCTTCAAAGTTTATGTGTTATAACCTGGACAAATGGTCAAACATGAGGATCTGATATATATTTCCAAAGCCAGATAGTGGTGGCTAGATGACGAGGTCAGAGTATCTCCAGAACATGGAGGTTTTGTTGGTGTTGCTTGTCTGCAGTGGTCTATCCGTGTGTTTCCCCCCCTCCCTCCCGTGCTCCTCTCTCCCATGTCTGTCTCGGTGAGTGGGTGTGGGCAGAGCATCCTGGTTCCGATTGCGGCTGCTGTCACTCATCCTCCACGGCCGTGGCTCGTCTCGGCAATCAAACCTCAACAGTGTTAAAGCTCGGTTCATCCTCCCAGTCTCTGCCAGACCGTCTGTTCACTCAGTGGTAACAGTCCAGCCAAACTTCAAGTCTGTTAATTCCTAGGGCTTCGCTTCATCTTTACTGATTGCTTCTCTTCAGAGCGGCAGACCAAGACACATGCAACCCAGATTCCCTGCCACTACCTGAAGTACTCACTCCCTGGTGAGGAGCATCGTGTGCCTTTTCACCACCTGCTCAGCATCACCTTGGCTGGTGCACCGCCTCTCGTACCTGGACCACGGATAAACTATCAGCTTGTCAGCACAAAGTTTGAACATTAGACAAACTAAGCCTGTTTTTCCCCTTTTCTTCTGCATTCTGGGTGCAAAATGAACCACCTAAAGTGGTGTAAGGAAGCACAACCAGTGAACCAGACTAGTCAGAGTCATGGGAGCCAAAGGCTCATAGAAGCGTGTATTATCTGACCCCACAGAAGAGTGACTCTGGCACAAATTGCTGTAAAAGTTAATGCCGGTTCTGATAGAAAGGTTTCTGAACAGAAAATGCATCATTCAGCTGGTTTGGCAACAAAAAGGGGAACTAGCACAATATTAGGCAAATCAGGTTTTAATTTTATGGCGGATAGATGAATATCAGGAATATATAATATACAAACTGAGAGCTATTGAAGTGCTGCTGCATATATGTAGATGCAAATGAACAGAAACCTGTTACAATATATTCGGAAATGACATATAAGTAAAAGTAAAATGGATTAGGTTCACAATGACAAGATTACATTTCTTGATATTACAAGGAAAAAAGTCATATAAAGAATGCATATAAAGAAATAATTTAAGGCTAGGCATTACAAGGAAAGTATAAACGAAGTGTCTTCAGCCTCAAAATAAGGAACACGGAGCATCTTGTCAAGCTGTATTTTTATAAATGTTGAACAAATGAGGAAATGTGGAGTATTCTGGCTCATCAACAACACAAATTAATATAAATATCCCATCTTTTAAAAGGTTGCATTAGAAACTGGGTCTGTGTCGAAGAATGAACCCTGGAGGAAATGTTCTCTTTCATGGAGCAGCAGGTTCTGGTAGCAGTCGTCAACTGTGGTGCTAGTGTTAAAATCAGGGTGAGATTGGTTCTCCTTTTCTTGGTTCCTGAAAAACTCCATTGTCAGGCGGTTGCAGTAGAACTGACGCATTTGCGACACGTATCGCACAAAGAGTCATGATAAATATAACGCTGATTGCGAAGGCATAAATGGCTATGTTTAGTCTTTGACATTTTACCGTAACCTTATTTTTTTCTTGTAAAATAATGATTGTTGTTCTCATGAATTAACACTCTTATTTCTACTAACATTAAGACTTTTTTTTTCTCGTAGGAGTACAACTTTTCTCCTGTAAAATTACTACATTTTTCTCCTAAATTATTATTATATAAAAACAATTGCTTTTTTCTTGTAACATTGCAGCTTTATTCTCTTAATTTTCCAGCTTTTTCATCATAAAATCTTACTTTTTTCTCGTAAAATGATGACTTACTAGTGAAAAAACATCTATATTTTGGTAGTCTTATATTTTTTTCAACATGGTCCCAATACTCCGTCGTAAAATCTAAATAAGGAAACTATATTGAAACTTCATTCCATCTCCTTACTTTCATTTTCCATATGTCGTCTTTCTTAATCCTATGCAAAGTTTTGAATTGTCTTGTTCAAAGCTACTGTCCAATTTATTTCTGATTCAGCTATGGAAGTTTTAAAGAACATTTTAAATACATTAGATTTTGTTAATTTGGCCTTCCATATGTGCTCACGTAATTTGGTCTATGAAACAACTACGACATCATTGCCATAAATTAGACACAGTTAATTTGAAGAGCTGCTCTGCTCTGATGTCAGTGCACCCCAGTGAAAGCATATTTGCTATTAGTAACAGTACACAACATGTCAACACCTCATTAACAGTGTATGAGGAGTTGGATAACAGGGTTACTAATGAACATGTCCCCTGCTGCGGGAATCAACATACGGGTGAATTACAATAATCTCCAACCCCCCGCGTACGAACCGGTTGTTCATGCTCTATTCATGAGTGTGCTGTGGTATTTGTAAGAGTAGCAGCTCTCCAGCGCAGGCCCCCCCTCTCCAGCAGACACCATGTTTGTTCTGCGAGCAGCAGGGCTGAAGTGGACACGGGCCGATACATTAACTACCAGCATTTCGGTTTCTCGCCAGCTGTCTGACAGCACTGCATGATAAACACCTGTAAACGTCAACCAAATGACAGGAAATCCCTTCATCCACAAGTAACAGCAGCCATCTGAGGGCAGATCACAAACCACAGACATGGAGACTGTCCCTCATGGTTTACCGAGTGTACCCCTGAAAGTTGTAAAAATTCTGCAGCTACTTTTCTTTGTGTTTCAGGATCTACTGAGGGCTGCATGTAATCTGGGGGACGGTGATCAGCACAAACTGTCATTGCTGATTCCACGTTTTCAACACACCAAAAAGACAATACTGTTGTTAATGTACATGTATGTCAATAGCGGACGCCATTCTTATGTTGCATGGCGAAGGAAATGGCTAATATAGCAACTGTAAATTATAGTTAAACCCTTTATTTTCTTAAATGACTTATGTTTTGTCTATTTACATGTCTTATTTTTGCATTAGGCTATTAACTGAATTCTACTTATTTACTTATTCATTCATCAAGAATTTATTTCTATATTTCAATCTGTTTTACTGTTTCACGTTCTCCTTCAATGTGTACATTTTAGAGAAGATATCCGTTGGTCTGCCCCTGATTGGAGACTTGAGAAAAGATGGGCCGGTCACAATTCATCACAAAGTGCAAAACAGAATTCAGGTCTCTGCAGATGCAAGTTTTTTTAAGTATCAGAGGTTTTTGACCAGTGGAAAAGTCTGAGATAAGACGTGAAGCGGTGCTTCAATGCGTGTCTTGAGCGGTGCGCTACTATAGGAAGACGCTTGATATGTTTCTGTGTTTCACAAGATGTTCAACGTTTAGATTTGACATCAAACCATGTTTTTTTTCACTTCTTCTGTTGTGCGCCCCCTTCCAGATACACCATTCAGTCTAACGGCACCCCATGCATCTTCTTATATCCACTACTGACCCAACTAAATAAGACTGCCCATTTGCTGTCTCTTGCAGCAATATCTCCTCTTCAGAATTTTACACAATGTTTACATTTGGAGTCCAAAGCTGCATTATCTTTTTGTTTGTTGTTCTTCCACAATCTCTGTGGTTGTTGTATGAGTGTTGCACACGTCAGTCTCATTCAGTCTCAGCGGAGTCATCCGCCACCACCACCATTGTCTAAACTCCCTTTGAGGGTTTATCTCGCAGCTCCTCAGGGGAAAGGAAAACGATAAGAAAACCACAAAGGACTGAAAGACCAATCCCATATCAACCGCCATAATAAACAATTATTTCCATATTAAAACTGTTTTGATCCAATCATCATTCGGACTTAATAGCACAAACAAAGCTACTATGTTTTGGGAAAAGATAGTTTGAAAAAGATTATCTCACTAAAGGTCAGGGGTCCTTTTCTGTTCCGGTTACATTAATAACATGGGCATTTGCTGAAATGCTGATATTATCCTTTGTCAGAGGTTACTATATGGAGAAAAAAAAAAATCACAATCACCCTATTTACTATTTATATATTTACTCTAATTATTAGCATTGTTCGGTGTAATTACTTCTTTAATTTAAAGTTCTGTAAGATGTTTAGAAAATGTGTCATTAGGACCCCTAATGGATTTTCCGCCTTCAGGGCCCCACACTCTGCAATTCCCCCCGGTGTGTGTTCAAAGCATGTGAATGGATGGATGTGAAAGGAATGAAAAAGGAATGGAATGAAAGGAGGTTCCAAAAACAGATGAGAGGTAGGAGCAAATGAAAAGCCTGTAATTTCCCTCCTATAATGTTGTCATCACAAATAACTGCGGCGGTATTTACAACCCCATAGTTGCAGCCCTATAAATATGGCTCTCTTTACAAGCTTGTGTGTCGGCAGTCAAAATGGATTTCTTGCCACGCGTGGATTTCTTTTCGTTGATGCTGCCTCTGCAATCAAAATCAAAATACTGGGAATAGTTTCACTCCCCACTTTGAAGATTCATATGAGGAAGCACCCTGGATGTTTGGTGTACATAATTACATCATCTCATGTCATTAGGGCGTCTTTCTGTCACAACAAGACCCATCTCATCTGGTTGGACTTTGATGCTGATGCTTCATGGACATTTACTGACCAATACTTCATAATCACAACGTCTGCCAGGCCCTTTACCATTTTAAACCCCAGAATGGAACAAAGAAAACAAACAAACAAGCCTCATTTGTAACATAGACTTTGTATAACAAAGGGAAATATGTTTTGACCCATCCCTGATGAGCAGTGGGCGGTCTTGTGCAGCCCCCCTGATTGAGACACTGAGATTTAGCGTCAAGCTCAAAGATCTTTTGACTTTCAGAGAGCAGGAGATCCAAACCACCCACCCCCTGATAAGTAAAGGGCCGCTTTATCTTCTGAGTCACAGCCACACATGTATACAGGATCATCGAGGAGTTTTATGTTTTCACAACAGAAGTCAGAAGTTGTTCCTGATATTGTAGCCGTCAATAATTTGTCACGCTAACAGATTGATGTCGGGTGACGACTGAGAGAACCAGATTGGACAAGCTCTCATTCGATGATTTATCTACATGACGTTCTCAAACCGTACATCTCAAACATCTCACTCTGTGGACGTCTCTCACATCTGGGCATCGCCCTTGGGTTTGTCTCCACTGTCAACAAAAAACTTCTCCTATAACTTTGGCAAATATTTGATATTACAGTTACTGAAAACTGACGGATATTGTAAATATGTTTAAAATCCAAGTGAGACATAATCCTTGCAGGGGTGTTGAAGGTCAGCAGTTTCCACTGACGTCAAGCATCCCTCGCCGTTTCACTCCCTGGGAGTTGGTGTGTTCCTGAAGCGTTCTCAGATGAAATGTGAAATTCCTCCAGTGAGTTCTGTGTCCAGCCAGGATTAACTCTTTATTTTATCCTCAGCTGCTTTGACATGCACTAAGTGTGCATGCTATTCAATAATCATTTCATCACATTTCCACACACGATATTCAGAGGAATCGTGGTCAAACATATACTTACATTCACTCAGGCAGCACCTTTCTCTCCCGGCAGTTCTCTCCTTCTCTTTTTTTCTAAATATTTGCTTGTGAGCGCGTCTAAACTTCCTGCTCAAACGGCGGGAAGTACGTGCCAAAGAGTCTCACCAGTTGTCATGGTGAATCGCAGTATCTGAGCTCCATTGATGATGGCTTTTAATCATCCACGATTTTGAGTCGGCGTTAATTAACTCAGATTTGATTGAACCAACTCACATCAGCGGTTTCTCATCTCAAGCTTGGTCAGGCCAGGCCTCGGGGATAAACTCAGACTTTCTCAAGGCTTCTTCTCAACATACCTGCATGATCTGTGAGTTAAAAAAACAGGGAAAAAAAAGAAGAAGCAGCGACTGTGTTTACTTCAACGATGGCGGATGACCGAGAGAACCCGTGGAAATAAACGTTGGTCTTCTACGTTACTCGTCCAAGTGACGATAGTAAACACAAATCATCCCTCAATAATAATAATAATAATAATAATACATTTAATTTATAATGCACTTTACATTTGGATCAAATCTCAAAGTGCTAAAATGGCACATGTGTGATTAAAGGAAGTATAAATAAAGTGAGTTGAACCAGTGTTATCATTTCCCTGAGTTATTTTTGTTTCTGATGTTTCCTTTTTTTCTGCCTTGTATATTTTCCTACCAACATGACGGTCTGCCCTACACTGATTGAATTGACCTGTGCCTAGATTACCCTCCTTCCTCAGAGTATATCTATTTCTCCTGCGTCTAATGTTCAAGCTTTGTTATTCCAGTCAACATTTTTTGGAGCTTTTACCTTATCTTGCCTCTGCCTATTGGATTTCTTTGCCTGGTCTGACTGCTCTCCCGTGTCAAACACGTTTTATCAGGTAAGGAGTTCTATCCTAAAGTGAACCTCTCAGAGTCACGCATTTGAACCTACCTCTCTGTGATCCCCCACCTATAACAGCTATAAATCCAGGCGGCTCTAAATGGTTCATAATTATTATTCATCATGGCGAAAAGATATACAATGTGTGTTACACACAAATGGTGGAATGATAGAATTGAAGCTATGATGAAACCACGAGCAAAACGTAAATCCTCTGTGATGTTAATGGATGCCATCTGAAAAAACATGAGGCTTTTATTTCACAAATGTTCTGGAGGCGAAACAGCTTCTCTGTCCTCTCCCTGTCGACGTGTTCCCTGTGTCTCCCGAGACTTTCCCCTGTATCTATATCATACATGCTGCCACTTCTAAGGACAGGGAGTCAAGAAGGTTCAATAGGGATGGTGACACCTCACAGAAACCAATTATTCACGGGCTCCGGAGCCTTCATTTCTGTGCTGGAGCTTTGAATTGGTTTTGATATTCCATGATGAATTACCACAACCAAATGAGAGGGAGAGAGATGGATTGGGAGAGGGGTAGCAAGAAGGCGAGAGAACAAGACACTGAAAGAGAAAATCCTGGAGGAATTCTTTGCCTAAACTCCCTGGGGGTGCTCAGCGTGTTGGCGGGGTACTGTACGTTTCTCTGCCAAGCATATCTCCTCTCTTCCACCCACACGACTCTCTCATACTGAATAAAATCCCAGTGGAGGAGTTCCTTCATCCAGCCGGAGTGCGCTTGCTCTCGTGTTGCACACCTCCTCTTAATTAAACAATGACAAGTGCTGAAAACGTTGTTTGACAGAGAATGCGGAAATTAACTTTTGAAGAAAAAAATAAAAAGACAACTCTAATCTCTCAGGCTTTGAGTTCATTACGCAGGGAAAGGTGGGTTAAACGCATTCTAGCAACATGACAAAACAACATGTCTCCTGTTGTCGTATGACTACATTTTAAATGACTACTGGATGTAATTTAATTTCAACACGGGCGCTTTCATGTATTCTAGGATTATTTTCCCTATCATACAGTAACAACATCTTCACTCAACCTACACCTCGACGACTACAGTCCTCCAGAGAGAGCAATCATCCGAGCCGACGCCAGCAAGAATTCTCCTCGAAATAGAAAAATAATCAGAATAATAAGATTAGAATGTAAACTCCGTCTTCGCTCCAAACATACGTGCTGCATATGCGAAGGCTGTATGTGCTGATCACCGGCAGTAATCTGCTTAAGGCAATGATTTGTTTGCAGTGTTTGTACATGGCACAGTTCAAAGTAATGCAATTTTAATAATGAACCACTTATTGATGGAATTATGTAACAGTGGCTTAAGCTCCGCAGCTCAGTGCCGTGTGGTTGGCTTTGAAAATTAGACACCCGGATTCCTTTTTTTCTTGAGATGACACACACCGTTTGGAAAAGTGAGTCAAGCTATTCATTAAAGCGACGGAAGGACTGAGGAGGGATCTGAAATGTCCTAACTGATGACAGCCCATTAATCCTATTAAGGATATTTCAGACTTGATTTAATTGACATGGATACTTGTCAGCCTTCTCTCCTACACTCCTCCATTACTATAGTGGACCTATTATACTGTATAAGGCTGTATACAGGAAAATAACCAGTCACTTAATGAACTCTATAAAAGCAGAGGGTTAAAACCCTTAAATGTCCTGCTTGTCTGTTTGGTTGAGTTCATTTTGAGACACTATCCCTTATTGATAAATGTGACTGAACCAGGTTATTTTTAAACAACGAGAAATGTACACTAATTCATGCTTTTGGCGCTTTTTCTATTACTCATAAACCACTAACTGCTTCACACAAACACATCAGACTTTGAGAAGGATGTGTAATAAGATTAAGAACAGAAATTATCTTTATCAGTTGTCCGTCAACCTATCTGTGGAAAAAACTCACAAAAAAACTCACAGCAGGTTGCTTTAAGGAAGTATTTGCTCCATTAAAACCAGCATTTCCTACCATATCATAAATGTGCTTAAGTATTAATTAAACTGATGAGATACAAACTGTTTATCAGGGCGTTACAAAGGTGCTGTAAGATTTATTCTTGAATTCCAGACCTTCTGTTTTCCCAATGCTGTCAGTCATGATGCTTGGCTAAATTAATCTCATCCTGACCCCACCCTCATAATCACCAAAAACATTGACGATTGGTCTTTTCTTATTTAATTCTCAATGATAATTGAGGAAAACATTTAATAAAATGTCCTTTTGTTGGCAGTGAAGGACCAACCCCTTTACTCAAAAAACTCAAAATACAGCAAATAACACATACTGAATTTTGCTATATGCATATGCCATGCATATGCATATAGCAGTTTTTTTGTGTTTTAAGGAAGCAACTGGAATTTGTAATTTGAAGTTGAGGACGTTTCACCCCACATATAATCGAAGAGGCTTCTGCAGTTCAAACTGACTGGTGGGTGGTTCAGGTACTTAACCTTCGGTAGGTGTTTGATACATACTATACAGTTGATCTCGCATCAATGCTGTTGGTTTTGGTTGTCTTGATTATCTGCTGAGTCAGCACATGAGTTGATAGTCTCCAGACCGGAAGCATGTAATAATATCAACCAAAAAGTCGGGGATATTATGGAATGGTCATCGTTGCCACAGACCCTTCGTGTTACATTCTAAAATGTTGTGTCCACATAGTACTAATGTGCGAGAAAGAACCGGGGTTGATTTTCGGAAAGGTCAATTGTATATCTCCAACAGTAGGGGAAGCTTTATTCCAAAAAATTTTCAGGTCACAATTTTCTCAACTGTTGGTCCGATTTAGTCCAAATTTAGTGCATTTGAATCGACTCACAGAGATCTATCGTTTAACTATCAGACTTACCTCCAGCTGCTTAGTAGTAGCTCATTACAGAAAAGAGTTTTTTCGGACAACTTCACATTTTATTAGCGAAGTTCAGTCGTGGTGATTGCTTGTATAATGGGGGGGGGCTTTCAGAGATAAACCTTTGCTGTTGAGGAGCAAAGCAAAGGCCTAGTTTTAATCCTATTATTCTTCTTCTTCCTTGTTATTTGGCTGCTCCCAATCGGGGTCACCACAGCTGATCATCTACTGTTTTATGTTCCGCATATTGATTTGACAGTGTTTTTACGCCGGATGCCCTTCCTTACGCAACCCTCCTCATTTATCCAGGCTTGAGACAGGAACTAGAAAGTACACTATCTTGTGACCCTTTTTGGCTGGGTTTGTTTTAATACTAATACGTGGAACAAATGAGAAAATGAGAAAATTCAATTTATTTTGAGCCAAAGATATCCCGACAGGAAGTAGATCACGGAACAGAAGCCGTCTGATGAACACATGCTTCCGGTAAGGAAACCTTCATTCAGAGAGTAGACACAAGTGGTGCTGGTGTCGATTGGATGGACCTCAATGTTGGCTAGACTTTAAGGAAGGAAAACTTCTGATAGGATTTGATTGGAGATGACCAGGTGTACAGTGTTTACACAATAAAGGGGTAGAGATGAATTCTTGCTGTACTAAAACGACAGCAGAGAGAGAGTGTATTTTAAGTTTTACAGCTTACTAATGATCGTCTGAAGTTTGTTAAAGCATGACAGTAGAATGATTGTGTTATTTAAGATTAGCACAAAGAGATAATCTTCCTGCCAGGATTAATAATACCTCTAAACTCACTTTGATTATACGTGCATGAAACCCATTTGGCGGGATTTGTTTACTTAATGTGAATCGCCCTGCGGGTAGAAAACTGCTGCTGTGAATGCTGCTGGCTTGTAAAAAAAAAGAAGTCTTTGTGATAAAAGCTGAAGTTCAAATCGACTGAAAACTCCAAGTTTGGGCTGTTAGGGGGTAAAGTGCTTCACAGATTCGGGCCGACGTTTTTGCAAATGTGATTTATGCTTACGGCGCAGTGAGGAGCTCAAACCTTTAATTACCGTGCAAATTACTGGCCAGTGTAATTCATCAGTACACAACCACCAGAACCTCATTTCCACACTAATTTAATGAATAATTGCTTTCTTGGAGAACCTGCCTCTTCTAGTATAATAGCTGAGGCCTTAGAGGGTATGACCACTAATGTGGAGCTGAGTTCACACGTTCAGCCACAGCGCCGACTGCAAACTGTTTTAATGGAACTCATGGTGGTGTTGTGGGGATGGACCGGCTTTAATTACATTGACATCTTCTTCTGCAGGGAATTCAGCTGTTGTTAAACTGGTTGTCAGAGATCTCTGGTGCTCTTATTTTCCGACTCGTGGATAAAGGCGGCTCGTTGACCGTCTACCTTCACTCGTTCCCAGCTTGAGAGAGGCCAATGGCCAATGATAGGAAAAAAAATAAAACCTAGTGCGTGTATTTCTACAGCTCATAGGGCTGGATTTTATTTCATGCATGAGTCAAAGTACAACCAGGGAAATCAAATGTCTGTCACATATTGGAGTGGAAATTGTCAGGGCTGCACAGAATTTCATTTTTTAAGTGTTTTCTTTCCTCCAGAATTGTTCTTATTATCATAATGCTTCAATCTCCTTTTAGTATTTCCCCTTTTTAGAGATAGAATTTTTTTTTTTACTAGACTCAGAAAAAGTGCTGTAACTGCAATCTTAATCTTGTTGTGTTTTGTAAAATTGAAAATTTAATTACTGATTACTAGCCCACAATCTATTCCCTTACCCGCAAAACCTAAATACAATCCCTCCTCCATCGATTTATTCACCCATGTTTGCTGTACCTCCTTCAAGAGGATGAGAGGGATCCAGAGGAAAGCTGTGCTGACCTTCACTGGTCTCCAAAACCACAAGATCCTGGAACCATGGACTCGTATCCAATCAATTACACAGTGGCTTAATTGATTTGCAAAGGTAATCACTGGGCACACATCCACCAGGACGGAGTATTTGATGTTTTAATAAATGGTCTTACAGCAGAACTGGATGAGCGGATCGATTCAGCCTCTGTAACCTTGATTATAGCATGATTTAGGAGAAAAAGCTGTGTAGCAGCGGGACGTGCCAAGCGATGCAATTGGTCGGGCTTACCTTTATTGTTTACAATGTGTAAAGTGTTGCACCGCGTGGTGAAAATCAAAGCTGACCACATGATTCAATTTCCTCTAACAGGAAAGAAACTGAGACCAAATGCTTTCTATGTACTACTGCCTTGTAACCCCGCAGAAAATGCAGTGAACTGTAAATAAATTTGCAAGAGTCTTTTGACCTTTCTCAAAAATCGATACATATAAAACTGTTGGACGATCACTGATACTGATTATTCCTTTTTCAGCCCTTAATGCAATCACACATTTCCCCCCCCCCTCAAAACTCCAACATGAAGCAAAGCGACCCACATTTATTAGGTTTGGTCACATTGTCTATTATCATATAGCTTCATATTCTTTAATGTAACATATAGCATTTTTGACAAATGAGGAGAGTCACCTGAATGTTGTGCACCAATTACATCGGTGAAAATGATGCTGCCACTGATTAGTTATAAACTCTCTATTACTAAATCCAGACTACAGAAGAAGACGCTGCTAACGATGATAAGCAGCGGAAGAAAAGTGGGATATAAGTGATGCTTGGATACCACCTTACAATAAGACTACCTTAATAAATTACTTATAAATGTTTATAATTAGGTTAGACATTAGTTTATAATTAGGTTAGAAATGAGGTTGTAAACACTTTATAAGCCATTAGTTAATGTTTATAAACTATAACATAGCTCTCATTTGTCATTATTTGGCAATTTGCGGTTAGCAGTACAGATAAGTGTGCTCCTCACTATTAGTCAGGCAACAGGCCTCTGATACCTTTTATATCTCATGAATTATAGCCGCTTATTAATAATCTGTAAAGTGTTTACAATTTAATGAGTGAATTACCTACAATCCATTTATAAGTCCTTCATAATGTGTAGTCTTATTGTACAGCGGTACCGATTCTTGTTTACAGGAGCTGTAGCCAAGTTGATGCACATGTCCTTTTATTTATTCATTTTTTGACTTCACGGCAATGTTCATTCCAAAGAGATAACGCAGGGCAGCCAAAAGATCTAAATGTCACGTCTTGATTTTCACCTGAAAGATTCACATTTCATTGTCTTTGACAACCAATTGCAGGAATGAAAAGGTCAAAATTCAGAGGTAAAATCAGTGGCAAATCTCCGTGGGCATTGGTAGAAAATGTGATTGCTGGGATAAGTGACTTATTTGGGATTCAGCCAGCGTGAGACTTAACCTCTTTCCACCATTTCCATCACAGCCTCGCAGTTAAGCAGTGCATATCGCTGTTTAAAAACATGTTTTTGTATATAATGCACCTAACACAATTACAGTTTGTATATCCACAATAAAGGCTTTTTATTCTGTTCTATTCTTTTATGTGTATAGCCTGCCTAGCTGTTGTACAGGGCTTAAAATGTACACGGGTTTAAAATGTGCATGAATTCAGCTGGCTCAGCTTTGAAAAGGATAGAACCCACCTTCAACACTGAGTGATGATGAATCCTCACAGGCTCACATCGATTGATAAAGCTTGACTTGTCAACCAGCCGAAATGCATTAGGAGCCAATGACTCCATTATGGCCGAATTCGACTCAGTTGTCATTCTTAAAAGAAGTAAATATTGAGTTGTCTGATCTCAGCGTGAGGCTTAGAACTGTGGTGGAATGATGATTCATTTCAGAAATTATAAATGCAAGTCTTTCATTTGATTTTACCTTCTTCTTTTTCATGTGTTGATACTTAATTAAAAAAGAAAATAACTCAACCAAGCGTTGTCCTGACAGATCAAAAACGAAGTAAACATTTGAAGAATCGGACATATCAAAGAGATTCTAATCCTTTAATGAGGTAAAAGTTATATTCCCATGGGATGCATCTGCAGTACTACTTGATGTTAAATGTGATAAATGTGTTAAAGTAAAAATGACAAAACACAAACGTTACCTGTCACATTATATGCAAGAGTGATATTTTGTTTTCTTATTATCTATTTGCAAAGCTGGTAATCATTTGTTGATGCTGATATTGTCCAGAAATCATTCACATTTTTTAAAGTTTAGCTGCAATTAAGGTTCTTACTCATATGATAATTAGCATAAACCAATGACTTGTTTACTCATAATGCATAAATTTCAACTCTCAATTAATCAAACACACACGGACAGTTTGCGTTTCTGAATTTTAAAATAAAAAATTCGGAAAACGCTGCATTTTAATACAATGGCTCAAAATCCTTTGTCGCCATTTTGATGAACAACTGCCTGACAGGAGTAACTGAGTGTAAAGTACTTATTGCATTCTCGCATGTAGATAACTGTGTAGTAACATTGTATTCCAGTATACTTTGACCAGTACCAGTATGTGCTGATGATGCTAAGGGGTCACTGCGCAACACTAACGCCTCACCCTACATGTTATTTAAAAAGCTACTCTACTAACTAGTAAAGCTCCATTTACTAGTAAAAGCTTAAAATCAACTCTGAAGTCACATTTATACACCATTAATGTATGATAAACAGATTTCCAAATGTATCCGTCAGCGCCTGTATATATGTATTGATATTGATAAAACCTCTAGATAGCAGTGAAGAGTTAAATGTTTCAAGAAAAGAAGAAGAAGGTAGTAAAAATGCATTCAGGAAGTAAATTGAATCACATTTGATGTAATGTAACAATAATTAAATTAATAGTCCACCTCCGGGACTATTGCCTGAATTATTATTACATTGCCCGCTCCTTATTCCAGTTACATTGTTTCCTTCATCCGTCTCGTTTGTATTTGTAAGCTGACCAAATACACACACAAACATGTATGAAAAGAAGGCACGTTTGTGATTCTCCATCCTTATCTATATACATCTATTACGTTGAGCATAAACGGGTCTGTAGACAGCAGGGTAGTCCACTGGTTTGTCTCCTCTGGATAGAGTTACTGCTACTGTTTACATCCAAGACCAAAGAGGTGGCTTCTGGACATGCAGTTGGTTGGAGAGACGGAGGATAATGCAGAGGACAGGGCAAAAGGAAACAGATGACTTTTAAAGGGAATAGCCAAAAGAAGAAGTCTTTTGCTTACATCCAATCAACTCCAAGTATAATTCTTCACAGCGAGTGGAGAGCGTGACAGTTAAAGAAAACTCTTGTTAACAAACCTTAATATAACTTCTTTTCTGACTGTCCTCTGACTCTTTTATTCCAGTCTAATAGGACAGTCCCACTAAGTTTGCCTATAAAACTTTTTTTCTGAGCCATCGTTTTGGATCTTTGTTCAGATAACTTAAATAAAACTTTTAAATGAGGACAAATACTCTGCCGTCGCGGCTTTTTAGGAGTGTCTCCAGCTTCTTTTTGGGAAGCTCTCAACTTTAACAGTCTCCACCAATATAGAGGAAATGGATTTTTCTTAAGCTCAACGTTTCACTATTTCACAACTTGAAAGGCCTCTTTTAATTGTCTTTTGGGTCGGTTCAGTCCAAACCGTATAGGTTAGGGCTCCACCTGCATGTCTCTACTGCCAAACAAGACAGTGACAAACTGGGACTTGGATTTATCTGAGCTGTACCACTACTTGTGATCCAGTCAGGGCGGCCATTTTTACTAAATCTGATACCGGCTCAGGTACCATGAACGTGATGGGTCAGTTGTTAATACTGTTGCCTCAAATCAAGATGGGCTAAACTGCTGGCTGGTGACGACTTGATGATGCTGAGAGTTATTTGGGGAAAATTCTATGTGTGGATGAGTGAAAAGTTGAACCGTTTTGACGACCAGTCCAATATTCTACCACGGACAATGACATAGGTATAAAAATAATAATAAAATCTATGATTTTCTTTTTTGATATGATTGCCTGTGTTTTATGTTACATTATAGTTAGTTTGGAATTCTGGTACAGTACAGTATTACATGCATAAATGGAAGCTATAAGAAGTATTATAGTGGTCTATTATTTTTTCACTGCAGTGTACATGCACTCTTGCAATTTCAAATTTCAGACGGAATTCTTACTCTATCCAGGTCAATTTTGCATTTGGACAGGAGAAATAAAGGTTATGAACTTCATAAGAGCCTGCAGAGCTCCTCAAATGCAGCTCAATTTAAGACACTTCATTTCTTGCAATTCTGCCATGTTACTGCGGGACACATCAAAAGCTGGAAGGTGCTCGTGAATTCTTCAGTGCCGTTTGAAGGATCCAGTTCAATTCCTTTAAAGACTCTCCTCCCAAGACAGAAACTCTCAGGAGTCCAGGAAGTTGTTGACATCTTTGAGTACCATAATAGATTGGTGGGTTTTGTCTTAACAGATAATGATAATAATAATAATAATAATAATAATAATTATGTACGATACATTTTATCTATAAAGCACATTACATTTAGATCAAATATCAAAGTGCTACAAGGTAAAAGCAGATAAAAGCATTAATAAAAAAAAATAATAATAATAAGATAAAAAATACGACCAAGAAGCACCAATGTTAATTAAAAGTTATAGGATCTGCTAAAAAAGAAGGTTTTAAGTCCTTTTTTAAAAGTAATAGATGGTTTGGTTTGAATAATAAACTATTATTTTATATATTATTTAATGTTAAAATGTAATATTCTCATTATTTACCTTAAAGGTTTCCCAGCTATTCTTTAAGTCACTGTCTTTTGTGAACAATGCAGGGATGGAATGACAATCAGGCAAAAGATTTTTATCAATTTGACAAAGGGGGTACTGTCATATGGCCTGTCATACAAAACTATCACGAAATTGTTTTGCTTTTTCTGGAGAGTTAACATTGACATTATCACTTGAGGATAGAAATGCAAAATGAATTTGCATTAAAACTAAAACCATTGCTATATTAGTCGTATAAGTCCAACTGGTTCCAAAGGATCGTGGTGGTATATGAATGCAATAGACAAGGATGGCTGTTTCTGGTTCTGCCGTGACCCGACTGGTCATCTGCCAAACATTAGTTGAGATGTGGTTGAGGGTTATGCCTATTAAATGGTAGTTCTTCCTCTCCATTTTCTTGCTACTGTTGGATTTGTTGGATCTGTGTGGACTAACGAGTGCAATTTAGAACTGAAAGAAATGAGGACTAAATTGCCCCTTGCTCCGTTGTCCCCTGCAGAAAGGGTATATCCCCTAAAAGCCCTCAATCACCTGCGTTCTACAAGCGACCCCCATATACTGACTTGTCAAACTAAATGTTAAATTATAGCTGGAAAATATACCAGTATTGATAATAAGATAAGATATAATACATACAAGATAGATCTCCTCGATTTCGATTACATTGGACCAACGGTTAGGAAGTTAAGTCTGAAAATCAGTGTTTGTCGCAAAAAGCTCCCCCGAGTGATTAAATTCAATTATGGCCTGAAACCTTTTGGACTGAAAACTTTTGGAGATGATCTTCCACCAAGTGTCAGAAATATAGAACGGACCTTTCCGAAAATGAATCCAGTTCTTCCTCGCACCATCATCTACTTGGGTATATAATTTGAAAATAATCCATGAAATAGTTTTAATCCATGTGGGTTGAATACAAAGCAGCTGGGCTTCTGTTATGGCTTGAAGACGTTTCAGCAAACAAATTGGCGGCGTCAATTAGAAAAATATCGAGTTAAGGCGAAGAACAAATACATCCAGGTGCAGTCACAGACAGACAATGTCCAGTTAAGGACGAGGCAGGGGAACATTGAGCTGGTGGTTGTGAGCCAGAGGGGAACAGAACCAAGAGGGAGGGTTGATGTATTTTTAGGGGAAGGCTGATATGGAGAACAGGTTTTAGTCAAAAGGTCAAACTCTTGATAACAGCTCAAAAAGTTCAAATTCAAAACTTGAACACAGCATCGCCAACTGTGACTTGGCTGAAGAGAGTCTTATTATTAGGTTTTGTTTATGGAGATGGGAGGGAGCAGGGAGGTTCCTCCTGGACTCTGCCACACCTGCTGGTAATAACTCGGTCTTGAGGAGGGAGGTTAGAGAGAGTTACTCTAAAAGAAGTTCTTAGAAGGCTGAGTAAGACGTTGTAAGATCAGATGTTAGACTTTAGTTGCCCTTTCTTCAGTTCCTCTCCTGTAAGGTTTTCTTTGCAGAATTCTTGGCAGAATCTTGGAGCTTCTGTTCAGCTGAGCCTTGACTGCCTACATTCAACCATTGTAACAGTGTAATAGAATTATCTTTACTTCTTTTTAAGTCTTACAAACAAAATACGAGGGTGTACATTTATTCCGACGTTTTGTTGAAAAACTTTTCAAAAAGTAGTTAATTTTGTAAAAATATAACAGTTAGTTTGTCTTTGATATTGCCTTTTGTTGTGATGCACTTTCAAGAAAAGAAAAATGGACTTAATATGTTATGTTATGCTGCCCAGTGTGAAATAAATGATGATAATTTTTTTACTAGATTTTGGATCCATCTTCCTTGAGGCTGGCTCCCCGTTTCTTTGCTTTAGAGGAAGCAACTTTAATGACACGATCTCCTGAGGCTCTTGTTGACTGTGGGCTGTTGGTATTGAAGTTGCTGAGAAATTAAGTAAGCAACAAAAATTCATACTTACAAACTACAGAACGGTGGCATCTTTTATTTGTGCAATGTTTATTACATTGTATTAAGATAACCAATCTTTTCTTCTTTCTTCTTTCTTCTTGTTGGATCTGCACAATCATCCATTGTCCTGGGCGAGACTCAACAGACAAAATCTTCCCGTATAGGAGAATAAAAGTGTGGTTAGCAGGATGCGGATTAAATATTCTTATATTTGGTAACATCTGGCAGACATTCAATTAGCCAGTAAACAACCCTGAGAGGGTAGTCGTACAATTGGGTTTATTAGCTTCTTTTTTTTTTTGATAATGATTGCTGTTTATTGTCATGTAAAATAGAAAGGTTAACTAAATGGCAGGAACATCTGGCAAGCAAAAAACTTAAAATTAAATGTAAAGTTCTTTTAAAAGTAAAATATCGTCATTCAGATTAACAATGAAGCCTATGCTGTCCCATACGCCTATCCCCTGATTGAACACCCCTAATCAAATGTGAAGTTATGTCCCCTGTATTTGCCGTAAAACAAAGGTGTCACTAATCAGTAAAATATGAACTATTAGTGTAAATTATGATATATACATGAAGGACCACCTCGAGTTGATTTATGTGCACCCAAACTGCACTAAATCAGACCAAGGGTTAAAAAAATGTTCTTTCCGAATAACCAATTTAAAAAAAAAAGAAATGTCCCTACAATTAAGGTTAAAAACACCATGTAACCCAGCCACTAAGGGGTCACAAGTCAGTTTACTTTCAGTGCCGGTCCGAAGCCTGGATAAATGGGGAGGGCTGTGTCTGGTAGGGCATCCGAAGCAAAGCCTATGCCAGACTGATACGCGGAACACAAGACCGATTTTCAAACCAGATCAGTCAGGGCCTGGGTTACCAACAACCGTCACTGGTATTGTTAACCAGCAGGCTCGCAGGAGAATATATTCTACTGTTGGTCGAAGAAAAAGAAGACGGAGAGGGGTAAGATGTGCAAGGAAACAACGGGCAATGAGGAAAGGCAGCAGTGTAGGGGGAAGAGTAGGAACTTTAAATGTTAGCACAATGACAGGAAAAGGTAGAGAACTAGCTGATATGATGGAGAAGGAAAGTAGATGAACTGTGTGTCCAAGATATCAGGTGGAAAGGCAGCAAGGCTAGAGGCAATGGAGGAGGGTACAAACTGTTCTATCGTGGAGTTGATGGGAGGAGAAATTGGGTAGGGGTGATTCTGAGGGGGGACTATATGAAGAGTTTTCTGGATGTGAAGTTAGTGTCAGAGTGATGAGTGCCTATGCCCCACTAGTTGGTTGTGAGTTGGAAAAGAGAGAGAATTTCTGGATGGAACTGGATGAAGTGATGAAGAGTATCCCCAGAGGCAAGAGAGTCGTGGTTGGAGCAGTCTTCATTAGTCATGTTGGAAAAGGGAACAGGGGAGAAGAAGAGGTGATGGACAAGTATGGTGTTATGGAGAGGAACAGAAGGACGGACGGTGGTTTATTTTTGCGAAAAGAATGGAAATGGCTGTGTTGAACAAATATTTCAAGAAGAGGGAGGAGCACAGAGTGACATATAAGAGCGGAGTAAAAAAAAGAATAGTAAAACAAACCATGTAATAGAGAGATCTCCTCAGATCGATCCAAACGCATCAAATTTCAACTAATTCGGACCAATGCATGAGAGATTATGGCCTAAAAACTCCAAAAGTTTTAGGCCATAAGAAAATATTTAGCAAGAAGTTGATCAGTGTTTCATAAATTGGATTATTTGGTGCTGTGTCCGATGTGTCCGATTATTCTGGGAAAGTGGGTAGTCCATCATAAGTCAAACAAGTAGAGACAAACAAACCATCACAGTCAACCTCACTAGGTCATCAGATGGATTTGAACCCATAAAGCTCTCGCTGTGAGGCATCAGTACAAACCACAATGCTCCCCTGTCATCTGCTATGTGCTATTTTCCTGCACACACATTCCATCAATTTCATTCCTCTATCTAGTCCGCTGCAGAAAACTTTTTCTGTTGCGTCTTTGAGGATAACCTCTAAGAAAGACTATGCCTTATGTCTGATGTAATAAAAAAAAAGTTGAATTTGAATTCATAATAGCAGATTTTGAATATAAAAGGTAATTTTTGTATACAATAAAAAGAAAAACGTAAACAGCCCTAAACATTCCAAGTGCATTCCATTTTCATTTTCTGCTGGTGATCTGGGGTCAGGTCATGGTGGCAGCAGTATAATAAGGGTATTCCAGATATTGCTCATCCCAGTGTGACCGGTTTACCTCAATGTTGTGATTAAATATTCTCGGGACCGGAAATCTCTTTGGAGATGCTCTCCGTTTATTCTGTTAAAATAAACAGACATGTGCCACAGTTCACATGCATTTAATCCCTGCAGCTCGTCACTTTCCCATGAGGGAATCAAAAGGGGTGAGGTTAGGGGATGAAACAATATATATAAGGGATTCCCACAAAGAAGAAATGAGGTAGGGGGAACACAAACACAGAAGAAGCTGGAGGTCCTAATAGTCAGGTAAAACCAAAATAAAGCTAAATCTAACACATTTTGTGTAACTATAACTAGACTGGTTACACCAGCAACACTTTCCAGATCATACAGGTGGATCCCAATACGTTACATGGCCGGTTGAGGTATATAGTCGCTCCAGCAAGTTCTGGGTCTACACTGGTGTCTCCTCCCAGTTGGATGTGTCTGGAAAACTTCATAAGGGAGGCGTCCTGAAGGTGTCCTAATCAGATTCTGGGTCTACTTCAACTGGCTCCCTCCGATACGAAGGAGATGTACCTGTAATCCGAGCTCCCTCTGGATGTCTGAACTCTGCATCTTATCTCTAAGGCTGAGCCCAGCCCCCCTATGAAGGAAGCTACAACTACCCAGTGCTCATGACCAATGATGAGGGTTGGAACGTAGCTGGACTTCTAAATTGAGAGCATCGGCTTGCAACTCAGCTTTCTTCATCACAACGAACTGAAAAAATAAACTCTAGTCGGTTCATGATGTCCTGTTTCCACCATTTTAGCAACTGGCATTCCTTTTCTTTGGCAATCTTAGTTCTAAGTTTTAGAAAAAGCTCTTGTGAGTGCAAAACGAAACAAATTCATTGTGGTTTACTCAACAGAAATTGACAATATCCAAGATGTGCTTTTCCATGTTGTGACTCACACAGGCCTCAGTGATGAGGGAAGACATTCTCTGACACAATATGAAATATCCACTGAAAAGAAAAACAAGCCAATGAACAGCCAAACAATTGCGACAATGACGGGATTGTAGAATGCTTTGTAATTACTGGACTTTTAGAAGTGGTGTAATCTACACCACTTCTTTTTGGTAATAGAATTGATATGAATGACAGAGCTGGCTGCAACATTAATTCCAGACTAGTTTCCATACCTGGGTACATGCATACTAAATACTGTCAATTCTCAATTACTCAATAGACTGAGACGGATTCTTAAAGGCTAGCTACCTTCAACTTGAAACACTGCTAACATGAAGAGTCTGCTCTGGTGGATTAAATTCTAACGCATAATAGCTTCAATATAAAGCAATGTCAGTTTCAAGGTACATTCTTTAATGTCTGCAAACTGTCTTTGAATAGTATGGTTTGCATATGCAATTCATAGAAAATCTATTAAAGAATTCCAAAACTAATGTTCTGTAAGTTAAGATTTGTACAATGTTTAAACGGTAAATTTGGACTGTCTTTTCTTTGGATAAGTGATTCCCCCAATTTGCTGAATAATCTAACAATGGCACTACTGATGAACAGCCAGGAAAGTTGCTTCTGTGGTTCTTCAGACATCACAGATGGTGCTGCACTCTGAAAATACTCAAATATCTAGTGTTTTTTCTATAAAATGAATGTACGTACATCATGCAGCATATGGGTGGTGGGTCTCAAGGGAAAATAGGCAAAATGTAACAAACGGAGAAAAAAATCCAAACCAGAAACATCAAGGATAAAAGCTGTCCCCATGCAGATTACCATTTCTCATTATGTACTGTTTCGCAGAGAGTCTTCACATAATCTTTAAGAACTCAGCTCCACTGAGACTTTGGTCATGACATTAATTGACATCGGTTTTTGATTTTAAATAGAGAGAAGGTGTTCCATGAGTAAAACAGGCATGAATTATATAACACAGCATCTTGTATGACGTGTGACATATGGGCTGAGCAGATTTCCTGTTATATGGAAGCTGATCTCGTCCTCTCCTCGGAGGCTATGGAGCTCCTCCAGGACTTCATGTTGCTTCTGGGATATGAAGATATTTTTGGTTGATTTTCTTTGTCTTTGTCTTTCAGTTAGCTGCTATTCACTGCTAGCTGCCTTTACGGCTTCCAGTTGTGTGCCATACAAATGGTAGGTTGTTGAAATGTCACACCTCCTGCCTCTCTGCCTCGCCTTTATCCAATTTACCTCTCTGGCTGCTCTCTCAGATGCGGTAAATTTAAATCGTATTGTTTTAATACATTGTTGAGGCCATGCAAATTTCTTGATAACTACCCTACAAACTGTTATTCAAATTATAATACAACAAAAGGGATCATACAATTCATAAATGACGGACTATGATCAATTTGAATTATTGACCTTTATATACACAGTGACATGGACATTCAACATCACCTGACCTTCACTATCAACTGACTCTTTATTGCAGGAAAAATGTGGCCCAAGTCGGATTTTTGGATCATATGGGGTTCTTCATGGCAGTGTGGGTATGGATTCGGATCTTTTCCAGATACGATTTGGGTCACTTCCACACAGGCAGGAACTTTTGCAATGCAACTTCAGTCTGAACCATCAGCATGCTGCGTGTGACGTCTTTGTTAATGTTCTTTTGGGCATATTGGTCAGTTTAGGACCTTGAACTATTCACACTGCAGTCTGATTATGGACATAGTTTAAAAGTAATGTGAACGGCAACAAAAAAGAAAATCTGATCTGAGAATAAAAAAATCGGAATTCAGAATTAAGATTGTCGGAGTGAACGTAGCCAGAGAGTCTTTGGAAAGTTGGGTGCTAACGGGTCTTCTTCAAACTGAAAACAAACTATCAGATTGTTTAAAAATGAATTTAGATATATTTTCATAGACTTTTATTTCCACCTCAAACTCACAAGTCACTCACTCAAATACGACTGAAACACAATTTCATTATTAAAGATTTTCTTGCTAAAGACGAGAAACAGTTTTGGATAAATCTTTGTGAATAATGCCAAGGCTTTAATAATCTGATTAACATTAATCACGGATATAAGCCTTAAAACAACTGACTAGTACTTTTCAGATTAAAAAATATACTGTGGTATTCAGTGAACTATTGTAGCAAGCCAATAAACAGTTGTGTGATCCAATGTGTTTATACATATTTTCTTTGCCTGCTTAGAGACAAAGCAGCATTTTCTAAATGTTCATTGTTCTTTTTGTATTACTTGACTCCTATTCACTTCCATCTGCTTGCAAAACAACAGAATGATGCCATAAAGCTGTTTTATGGTGGATGAACTGGTTAGACTACTATTGTTGCAGTTTTTTTTTCATCTTTAAGGATTGAGTATAAAATAGGTGTAAAACTCATGCATCCATCCATTCTATAGTGGCTTATCACTTGCTGAGGGGGCTGGAGCCTATACCAGCTGATAATTGGCAAGTGGGAGATTAGACACTGGACAGGCCACCGGTTCATCTCAGGGCCAGCACAGAGAGGCAAAAAATGTCTCATTGCTCATGTTCTATCACAACCACGGATACAATTTTAGAGGGAAACGTGTGAAGTTAAAGGACAGATGATTTGTCCACCAGTCCTGATCTTGACTCAGTATTCCAGCACCAGGGACATATCAGAGTACATAAATAGCTTCCATGATAAAATGATAGCCAATCAATGTACTATCCTTGTCTTCAGAGACATTATATTAGATAATATCAGTATGGCTCCTTTGAGAGACTTTCCTTTTCCTGTGACGAGGTTGGTGTGTCTCCTATTTTGTAACTACAATATATCCCGTTGAACTCTTTCACTGGCCGTGTTTTTGATTGTGCCTCAAGTTCTTTGCAGATAGATAATCTTCCACGACATTGGACACCAGGGCAGGATTCCAACCCAAAATGGTTCAAAAGTGTTGCACCAAATCTGTGACAGATCTGCCGTGTTGAATATTGTTCATGCTTTTTCTTTTCCTTTTATTTTGAAAATAAATCTGCTCGGTAGATTTTTTTTTGGAGCTTTCCTTCTTTATAAGCAGTTCCACAACGAATATCAAAAGTTCAAGTTTGCTGAGAAACATATGATATAGTATATCCCTGAAAAGTCTCCTTTCCCCTGCGTTGTACAAGCAATTATACCCCCCAAAAAGTATGCTCCCCATAGTGGTTAGAATATGAATTATTATTGTAAAATATGATATATACAAGATACATCTCCTCACGTTGATTCTTATGCACCAAACTGGCACTAAATCCGACCAAAAGTTTCAAAATTGTGGCCAAAAGAGGTTTGGGGATAATGCTCCCCCTAGTGGTGGAAACATTCAACTGACTTTCGTAGTTAAACCCCGCCTTTAGGTCTATGGGGGTATAAAATTGGAAAAAGATCCCTGACATAGTTCTGGAGTTATTGTGTTAATACAAAGGATCTGTGGCTGCAATGATTCCATAATATCCCGGATGTATATTCTAAGTATAGCAAATAATAACAATTTGATCATATTCTAAGAATAATATAGAAGTGGTTAAAAGTAATACAATACAAGTTTTTAAAGTATTAGAAAATAACTGAAACTTTCCTAAAATAATTTAAAAAAATAAAGTAAAGAAAAACAAGCTGAAAATGATCGCCGATGGAGTTCTTGTGTCTAGAGTGGAGGTTAAGGTACTATAAGTTATTTTCCATAGCCTTTAAATTGTCTGTGATAACTGAAAACTAACCCAAAGAGCCTGCAAGTAACAAAACCAATGTACAAATTGACTGAAAAATCAACTGAAATATAAACAATGAATATTCACAAGGAACAAAACAGAAATAAAATCAGGCTGGAGACAAACTAAATCTAAATTAATTAATTCAAATAAAACAGAGGACAAACAAAAGGGAGAGGTGCATGGACAACCAGACAGTAATACAGCAATCGCTAAAACCGGCAATGGGAAACCACATGGATTCTGTCCACACGAAGCTAATGTGGGATTGGAAGGAAGGCAAGGCAACTTTATTTATACAGCAGATGTTTCGGCAACAGGGCATTTGAAAGTGCTTCATAGGCAAAAAGAGCATTAAGACATAGTTAAAAACAGATTATAAAACATCAAAAAAAATTAAAACAGTGACAATAAATATAATAATATAAAACAAAGCGTGACATGAGAGAATCTTCAAAGTAGAAAAAGAAAGTAAGCTATTGATGGAGTCTTTTGACAATAAGACTCCATCAATAGCTTATAATAAGATAAGATAAGATGAACCTTTATTGGTCCCACAATGGGGAAATTGCAGACCCTAACCCTATAATGACATTTTGTCTCCTTTTTACTAGTCATACATAAATTAGTAACTTTTGAAGGCATGAAAATCACGGCTCAGATGTAAAAATTATTCAAATAAGAGAAGCCCATTCTGAGTTTGCATCATTGATGACTGTTGCATTTGTTTCCTACATCCATAATATTTAATATTAATGCACTTTACGTCCTACTGCAGCAAAGCAATAAAAAAACAACAACCTTTTAAACAGATACTTTGCAACGTCAAACCGAAACTGAAATTTACACCTGTGCTTTCCAAGATCACCGACAGAAATGTAATTAACGTTTCACACGGATAATCAAATTGGCTGAGAGCAGACATGTAACGAGGCGAGTCAGTGTTAAACCATGACAGGCATAAGAACAAATAAACATGAAATGTGAGGGATATGATGAGAGCTGACTGGAGGTGGGAAAGGCATTTCTAAAGAAGAAAGTGATGTATTGTTGCGTTGCTGTGCCGGCTGCTGCGCCCATGGTTGCGGCGGGCCCTCAGAGAGCCGCAGTCCACCCTCATCTGATTATTTCTCACCTTGTTTACGGCTGCTCCTATCTCCCTCCCTGCAAGGACTTGTCTCATTTTGTCCATCTCAACGAGTCACTCAG
The DNA here is from genome assembly GCA_037951165.1 of Lophius americanus. Taxonomy (NCBI): domain Eukaryota; kingdom Metazoa; phylum Chordata; class Actinopteri; order Lophiiformes; family Lophiidae; genus Lophius; species Lophius americanus. Next base: position 1,551,505 of record JBBDHG010000098.1, on the reverse strand, counting down.
TCGAGAGAGAGGGAGGGACGGAGGGAGGAGGTGAGCACGAGGGACAGGTAATACAAGGACAGGTGAGGGAGGACGATTAAAAAGAAATGAATATAGTCGAGGAACGTTGTTTAAATCTGTCCTGACAACAGACGTGAAAATCTTTAGTTTGGGAATTACTCTGAGCGTGTAAATACATTTGAAGCGGGACGGGCAGAAAAGGAAAAAGTAGCACCTTAGATCAACTGGGGAGCCCGCTTTATATCAGAACATTATATTATACACTATATCTGATGTCTGGGATTCAGGTAAACAGCCCCTATAGCCAACACAAACCTGCATAGCCTCCTCCAGCACTTTCTGCCTCTCATCAGTCTTTGCTCATATGCCGTCAGTCACAGCCAAGGTGCGAGACATGGAATATTGGGGAAATGAGTGCCTGTCACATTTTTCCCTGTGACAGACTTTCAAACAGGGACACAGTGCTGGCGAAGAAAGGAAAACATTTTATTTCCTGCCAATACTTTGATAAGATTGGCGTGTGCTGCGGCAGCCCTGGTGAGTTGAAATAGCTCTCGCCTCCTCCATGTAAAAAGGTTTGTTTATTTATTTTTCTACAACACAAGCTTGTAAAACAAAATACATTCTATGATTACTTTATGCTAAATACAACCCTGACACTGGGGTCGGGCCAACCTGTCTAGATTTGGTGCCCAGATAAATGGGGAAGGTTGTTACTGGCTTGCTACGTCAGGAAAGGAAGGAGGTTATGTTTTCAATCCTGTGTGTTTGCCTGTTTCTTTGTTTCTTTATTTGTTTGTGAGCAATACTAAAGAAAAATTTGTGGATTGAAATGCAAGAAATTTTACCCAGAGGTAGGTTTTGGTAAATGTTTCGCAGCATTTCAAATAAAACGAATGAATAAGCCCTTTGGAGCAGTTGCAACACAATATGGCTATTTCTGCCTTTGTTCCTTTGATTCCGTCGATGTTTCTTTGGGGGTGGAGCTGGGAGTTTAGTTTCAAGATTTCCTTTGATGTTCCATTGGGGTGAGGCTTTGGTCTCAGTTTGCTGAACAGAGAAGCTGAAGTGGAAGGTGAAGGGGACGACAAGCTACAGAGTATTTGAGAGATACTCAGAGTTTGTTGGAGTTGTTGCTACATTTAGTGTTGAGCAAATACTTGGAGAGTAATGGAGAAATCTGCATGGACTTTTCTGTTGTGACTTGGCAGAGGTTTGCACCTTCCGATTGTTTTTTCTAGTTAAAAATTGTTGGAATTCTTCAACGGAGAAGAAAAATCCAATGTGGCGATCACAAATTAGGAATTTAAAGAAGATGATTCCCTTTTGCTAAACACACATATAGAAACTTTCATATTAATGGTGTTGTATAAGTTGAATAGAGAAATCATGGTGTGTTGGTATGGCAGTGGATACTGGGGAGAGGACGCTGGCGTTGTTTGTCCGCCGCTTCTCCGTCAGACGTCGACAGCCTGCAATATTATAAACCGACAACTATACCTTTATTGTTGCTCACCGGCAAACCCTTTGGATTTCTAACCGTATTTGTATTTGTTATTCTGTATTTGAGTCTGGTGACGGTCCGCCTACCTGTTGCTGCAAGTGAACCATCACCCGGAGGCTTTTGTATCTGTTTGTTCCATCGTTTATGTCCGTTTCTGTTTGTTCGTCATTGATGTCAGTTTGTTCATCTTTCTTGTTCATCACTGCCCCCGTGACACTTTCACGGTGTTTGTTTACTCCCGCTCCGATCACCTCATTCCGTCACTTTGGTCTGACGTGCGCACACTCGCATCTCAGACACATCATCAGAACGCTGTCGCTCTTCCCACTAGTGGCACTGGAGTTTCCTCCATAAAGCTACTCCCTGTGCAGGTAAGAAAACGTGGCGTGGATTTCAGTCTTCTTCGGTTAATACAGAGACTCCCTGCTCCATCTAGTATTAAAATTGAACTCTTTAATACACAATCTCTCACAAACAAATCAAGACTCATACATGACCACATCCTGGAGAAATGTCTGGACGTTAAGTGCCTTACAGAAACCTGGCAACAACCAGATGATTTTTCTGTGCTGAATGAGACCTGTCCCGCCGGTTACTGTTACCTCCAGAAAGCCTGCAGCACTGGTCGTGGTGGTGGTCTGTCTGTCATCTACCGCAGTGATCCGGACTTGTCTCCACTGCATTAAAACATTGCAGGCCCATTTCCAAACTCCCATTCCTCTCCAAAGTACTAGGAAAAGTAGTTGCTGTTGCTTGCCCTCAGCACAGAAACAGCTCTGCTTAGAGTCACAAAGACCTACGGATGGCAGCAGATGCTGGTTCACCTTCCCTCTTGATTCTCTTTGATTTATCTGCTGCCTTGGACGATGCTGAAAAGCTGGTCCAGGCGTTTGTCTCCTCCAGACTGGATTACTGTACCGCACTTCTCATGGGGATCCCTGATAAAAGTCTTCAAATATCGAATGCATCAGGGCGCCTATGGGGAATTCAAAAAGTTCTCAAGAAGAAATAATTATCATGTTGGTTGTGCTAAAAAGTAAAAGGTAGAAAAATAATTTTAGGCTGACACGCGGTTGAAATGTTCATCAGTACAAAAGTGAAACAAAGTTCGAGTTTGTCATCTAGGCTCCGACCTCATCACTCAATGCTGATATGTTTCCATTGGTTTCCAATGAGGAAGATGAAGCATTCACATCATCTTTATCGGCAGCAGCACTGCTTGAGATGTCTGCCTGAACCAGATGCTGGCTCCAAAGGTTAAGGGTTACGTTTTGTAGCGACCACTGGAAAAAAGTCACATCGTGTCACCACCCACCTCAGAGGATCATTCATGTTTCCCACAGTTCACACCCACATCAATCCAGTTGTCCTACCATCAGCAGAAAAACTCCCTGAGGGATTTAGTCGTAAGACTGGGAACCACCTGAAAGACGTTGAGATGTTCAGAGCAGGAGAGATCTCGGCCTGCAGGCCGACACTCACACTTAATGACATGACCGACTGACTTGTCTACAGTTCAGTGAGGAATCAGGGATGAACTTCATTTTCACAAGTTTGATTTGTGTTGAAATGCACTGAGAAGCTGTATTTTTTAAATAGTTTTGCTGACTTCTTCTTTTGCATTTGATGTATTGGATTGGATTACTTGTACTGTGGGTTGTGGAGAAACACTAACAAATCCTCAACGGAACGGACTGCCCCAAGTCAGGGGGACTCATGACTGACACACACATTCATATTTGCTTCACATTGATGGTTTAAATAAGTCATAGATACTCTGTGAAAAAATTGTGTTGAATGTGGTTTATTTTGTTTCTTGTTTGCTGAAATGCTTTTTTAATGTTTGATATATATCTGTGCTTTTAATTTAATATTTTGGGGCGGTTTTGACTTAATTTTTGTTCCCATTAATTGTTTATTTGTCGGACAAGACGCTGACTGGCACCTCTTAAAATAAGGCAAGCCCATTACAGTTTAATGTTTAACTTGGTCATGCTGTGATCAGAGTTAAAAGTTAAAATCCTAACTGTGTTCATTTTGGCAACAAATATGATAATACGTATCTATTGATGTCTGTTATCATTTCCACATAAACTGGTAATAGTATGTAATCGTCGGAATCGGAATCAATGCTACGTCTGCGTTTGTGGCGCCAGATCATTCGCCTTAACGTGAAAACTCAAAAACCATTTTCATGGATCATTTTATAATTTGAAACCCAAGAGACCCCCATGACAGGAAGAACTGCTTTGGTTTTGGGAGAGGATCGTTGTATATTTCAAGCACTATTGGGATTTTTATCTTTTAAAAAAAAATTTTTTATTTAACACTTTCAAGCCATAATTCCAGAACTGTTAGTCTGATTTAGTCCACATTTGTTGCATATGAAGGGATTCTAGAAGAGCTATCTTCATATTTTACTCTAATTGTTCAAATTGTACTCACTTGGGGGAGCACTGTTCAGACATTACTTTGCTTAAAGTGTGGTGGTGTTTCTTGTTCAACGCAGGGGATTGGGGACTTCTTGGGGATGTACTCCTGCTGTCGGGGAGGACAGCGTTGGTCTTGTTATGTATCTAGATAATAAAAGAAATGAAAAAAAACGTTTGTGGAAATACCTGGACATTCATGAACTGGTGAGTAGAGAAGAGACAAAATAGTTGAATCTGATTGGATGGAAAAACCTAATTTAGTTTTCAGTGCATGAAAGGATGGGTTATTTTCTTTATTGATTAATCATTTATCAGGAGATTAAGTTGATTTTCTTCTTAAAATAGCTCTGAAAAGGAAACTGGTAATATCATTCCCAAAGAGGAAGGATCTCCTGTCCCTTTGAAGTGAGCAGAAACACTCAGCAAAAAAACGTTGTCCCTCAGTTTGGAGATAAGGATTAATTACTGCATGTATGTTAACTGGTTAGATAAATATTTGATCATTCACTCATAGGATTTAATCTAATAGAATTTTTAGATTTTTGTGCAAAATTAAACACATTGTAAAATTTTAATGAATTTTAATGAGCTTACAGCAAAATCCTCCTTAATATATGATCTTTGAAGACTCATGGACAGACTCAAACTTCACTTAGATGAGATGTAAAGTCAAATCTAAAGCATTCTTATTTAATCATCATTAAGTTGGAAGTTTGTCGAGTTAAACATGATGAATTTAACTTAAGCACTGGAAAATTACCAAAGAAAAACAAACCAGAAGGTCTAACATCTTTGAGTTTCCCTGAAAAGTGACAATAAATAAAATGTATTATTATTAATATTATTATTATTATTATTATTAGACTGTACTCTTTATTGTACAAAATAATGTCATATTTATGATGTCATGTATTATGTTATTGGTTTCTGAATAGTCAACATTCCATATAAACAAAATGACTTAATATTTTTAACACTACCTACATACTTTTGACAGAAAATATTGGTATATGTCGATATTTTAATTAAGTAATCGCAAAACATGTAATTCATTTTATTTTTTAATTTGTCTGACAGCCATAAATATAATATAATATAGTATAATATAATGTGATATAATAATTGCAGTAGAATGTTCCTGTTTAAAGCTCAGTCTTAAAATAAATATATAGAAGTTCATAATTTTTTGCCTCTTTATTTACTTTAAATCGTATTTAAATACCGTAGCCTCAAAGTAAATTATCATAAAACATATTTGCACACTCTCTTATCTGCAAATCACTCCTGAGCAGAATTGGTTCTATAAGCAAATGAGTTTCAGAGCTATGGCCAAGTTAAAGTGCAGACAGTTGGATTCTGAGCCTATTTACCAACAGGGAAAACCATAAAGATGCAAAATGCAAATGTCTATGGTTCCAAAATATTTCCCCAGCAAAGAGCCCAGGAGGCATACTTGACATTATACAAATGTTTCTATTTTCCGCAAACACCCGAGCATTTGGGGAATGTGCTCCATATGTGGCACAATGTGGGCTGGTGGCTCATAACACTAGTCGCAGTTTTGGAATCTGAAGCTTTGTTCCGTTTAAATAACACCTGGAGTGTGTAATCAATCACAGAAGAATAACAATTACCGAGTGTATGTTTGTGAAAGTAATGAAACGGTGACATCTTAATCATGTCATTGGATATAGAAGTAAATTAAAGCATCCAGCTGACAGCCTGTCCCCCTCGCAGCCTGTTTGGCATGCTTCATGTTGACATTGTACTCATCTCCAGCTGTCACCGAAGCCGTGGATCATCGATCCGTCCCTCCGGTCCTTCATAGACCTTCTGAGGCCTCCGTTCGCTGCTGCCACAGCTGCGATTAGCTTGTCACTCTCCGCATTTCTGGAGCAGAACTAATCAGGCTGGAGAAGAGGTTTGTCCCACTGCTATCCATGTGTGACTTGTCTTACCAGTGAATGCAGGACCAGCGGAAGCACCACAGAATGAGATTTCATTTCCAGATCCTCGTTGGCGTGCTGACGGGAGCTCGATCTGTTGCGCCTGTAGAGACAAGTGGAGTCTTTCCTCTAATTGTTGCAGAGGAATGATTGAGTGTATCAAGAGGTAATTATATGGATATTATCAGGTTTAGATTGACATATTACTCTATTAGACACTGACTGTGGGCCGGTCATGTTATCAGATGTGACGGGGGTAAAACTGTCTGGACTTCTTCTTCGAGTTCCTGTGAGTGAAGTTCAAAGTCAAACTGATATATATATATAATTATTTAAATACATCCACAGAGATCCTTCTATCTTCTGCACCTTATTGGTCAAAATTACAATGGATAATAGGATTGGATGTCCCGACATCAGAATATTGACAATGTCTTTACCCGTAATTGGATGTGAAAAAATATTAACTATTTGTGAAGATACGATTTTTTTCGTAATATCGTACAATTCATATAATACGATTATTTTAAGACGAAGAATCTGTGGACGAGGAGAAACAGTCTAGACCTGCTCTTTCTAGAAAAGCACCTTGAGACAACTGTTGTTGTGAATTGGCGCTATATAAATAAAGATTCACTTATTGATTGATTATCTGGTGCCGGTCATTTGGTCCTGGAACACCTGGATCAGTAATATTACTTGTAATGTGATAAAAGAAAAGACTCAGGGAAAAATGAAATAAAGATCTAGAGAGGTTTCAGTCAGGAAGACTATTCCCTTGCATACTCAGGTCACAGATTATTTCTAATACAACGCTGTCATTCACACCTTTCACGCTCGCTCAGTCCCAGGTACGTTGACAGAGTTCTAAAGTTTACATTTCCTTAAACATATAGTGAGGAGGTCGACGTTTTCATTTGTTGTCATTGCGGTTAACGGTGACTTGGCCTCTTTGTAGTATCACTTCACAGCTAAGATAGATTTTTGGTAAACAGGAAGTTGACGTACTGAATTGATATAAATAAAAACAAACAGTTAGAAAAACAACAAAAGCATTATTATAAACTATATCTATTATTTTTATTGTCTAATTCTTATTTCAATATTAGCATAGCATCACAATTGTGAAGCATAGCCTGTAAATACACTTTGAACTGAATCTCTGTTATCTTTTTTTTTCATTTTTGTTTATTTTATTCTCTGGAGGTGTTCAAGATTTCCCGGGGGCTCACTCGCCTAAAATTAGTTCCTGGAGTCTTCAATGAAGCAAGGATCGTGTAGACTAGCGTGTAGTGTTTAAAAGTTCATATTGATGTCAACATATTAATCTGTGTTTATATTAGGTATATTTTGCAGTATCTGTAAATATTTATTTTCATAATATCCAATTTGTAATGCATGAATGTAAATATTGTAATTGTGTGCCTGTGAGCCGGTCAGTGAGTCTCGTTATAAAACAGTCACTATATTGTTGACTATATAATGTATGTTGACTTTATTTGTTTGATATGATTTTATTGAGTTTGCTAAATGCAAAAAAAAACTCTTCTGGTTTCTGGAACTCTTCTTCTGATGTTCCTCTACTGCGACCACTCAAGCCAGCTAGCGCTTGAATTTCATACGCACAGTAGCCTTCCGAATTAAACTGGAGCAATTTCCTATGGATCTGATGGAGGGATAAAAGGAACATGGTTTTATAAAAAACAGAGATCTCACACACACCAAAGGACCTGATTTGAGCCCAATCTATAGAATCACACTAAACACACTGTGTATAAGAAGGGTGTGCCGGTAAAAGCTGAAGCAGTTGTTTTTCCGCCATGATTCAATGAATCACTCTGGCACAGGGCCACGTGGGAGCAATGGGGGAGGCAACAAGCCTCTGCACGGACGTATTAAAAATTCAGCTCCGGGATAAAAGTTTCTCACTTGTATGGTTGGCCCCTGAAGTACCTCATTCTGTGCAAACAATTTTCTTTTGAAATTAATTCACTGCCGCATATGTGGACACATAAAATATTAACACTATTTTAATATTTCAGTGCAAATAATGAGAGCTCCTGACCTCTGTATTTAAATTTAATCATTACATGCAGAATTTATTAGCTGCATTTCTGCTTGTCTGTCTCGGACATTCTTTCTTCTCCAGTAATTTTCACGGATGGTGATGAAGTGTCTGACTCCCCATTATAAATGAAGACAATGCAAGAATTATGAGGAAAAAGAGAGTCACCACGTACCCATTTTAGGGGGTACTTCGTAGGGGGGAGGGGGAAAAATATCCTCTAAATGAGGACTGCGCTGAATCTGGTGACGCAAATCAGAGCTGAACCTCATATTCGCCTATAGAATCTTTCAGTGGAAACGTGGAAACATTGTGATTGTGATGAGGTAAAAGGGCACAGGCATGGAGCTTGTGATGAAACCATAACGAATTGCAGTAGCATTCACAAGCTGAAGGTCAACCGCAATGTAATTGCTGCGTCCCGTTCCCATTTGTCTTAACCGGGGTGTTTGCATTCAAAAATGAACTGCAGGTGAAAATGTATTTGGCCGACTGTCATCCTCACTCACCTTCATCCGGGACGACAATGGCACTCGGCCACGACAGGAGGGCACAGGTAGAGCTGCAGCGCTTATCAGCCGAGCTCACGGCCCTCGTATATCAATAACACACGATATATCTGCAGTGAGGCAGGAACGTAAAGTTCAGAGTAGAAATTAAACAAATTTCATAATTTATCCAAACTAATAAAACAAAAGATTAATTTAATTATCGGTTTCATTTCCTCCAATCTTGTGATATTGACCCTTGATTTCCGCTTTCAACCTCAATATGATCCAAAAACATTAGGAACAGTTTTGGCATTGGAATAACTGCGTGTTATAGCGAAGACTATTCAGACGGAGGTCAACTGTAGACAACAAAGAATGCTCTGGCCATGAAAGTCTATTCACACCAACGGCAAGGTGGACTGATTTTTTTAACTAGGCTTACTCCCCTTGCATTATACAAGCAACCGTCCTGATTGAACTCCTCAAATTAAATGTCATGTCAGGAAAACAGTGTTTTTGTAGAAAATCCCCCTCTAGTGAGCGAAAATATGAAGTTCCTCAGATGAAATTCACCAGATAGATCTCCTCAAGTTGACTCGTATTCACCAGATTTGGACTAAATTGGAAGGTTGAGAAAATATGGCGCCCCCTAGTGTTGGAAGTATACAACCAAACTTTCCCAAAATCAACCCAGTTCTTCCTCGCTTCCTCGAGTTCTATGTGGTTAGAAAATTTTTTAAAGAATTCATGAAATTGTTTTTGAGTTATTTCCAGAAAACATTGCTTTTCATTAAAGCCTTTTTTTCTAAAAAAAAAAAGTGATTAAAATATGAACTACTAGAGTGAGTATAATATTTACTAGCATGAATTTAAAAAATGCTAGTAAAAAAAATTGAGAAAGATCCATGAAATAGCTTGAAAAGTTGTACCGAAGGATCCGTGGTGGACGCTGGAGATGCGGATGAGTCCAAATAATATTCTTGACTTTTCAGGATATAATCATAAATGTTTCCATCATAATTTCAAACAATGAGAAAATATACAAAACAATGGTTCATTACCATCATTGAACTCTTTCTTGGTGAAATCCCTCCAGTTGGAACAAATTCTATTTTCTACAATCACGGAAGCAGCTTTTTGGAAACCACCATTCTAGGTTTATCTAGTGACTTAAGTTGATCACATGATATAAAGGAATACACAGCTCCAATGTCAACTGTGAGAGATAAGGTTCCCAAAAGTTCCCAAAAGTCTTAGAAAAGCAGTAAAGTGGCCTTTTCCAACATATGTAGCATTTAAGTTACGCTTCATCCTCAAAAGCCAGTGATATAAGAGATATACTTTATAGAAATATAATAATTACACCTGGTTTGTTTAACAAAAAATAATAGACATAAGCCATTTAATAACAAAATTAGTTAGCAGCAAAGACGATAATGCAACAAAGAATGGACAGAAGCGCTGCGTGGGTCAAAACTGAAGCGGACAGGAACCAGGAGCTCATCGGAGAAGGTTTGGTCAGTAAGAGATTATATTCTCTAGTATAGTTTGGCACAAAAGAGAATTTTAGATAATTTAATTTCCTTTCTCATTTTTCTATTGGGTACACAATATGTGCCGTGTACTGTTTTTTATTTCCTCTTTATCTTGCTTTGTTTGTTGTTAATATTTAATGTCTAAAATCATGAATTTCTGTTTTCAGTGATATTGATGAATGTCGTTATGTAAAGTTATGTATTTAGTGATTGATGTCGCTGTTTAAAGACGTATGTCTGCTGTCATTTGTTTCTTTGACACCCTGATGAAGACTCGTGGGGCTGAAACGTGAAGGTCAGAAGCACGTTTTTTAGCGCCTTTGTAGCCGTGGAAGAACTTCATATTTTAAATTTGAACAGTTTGCCTTGTATTTTCTGTAAGTCTGTGGATAAATACGCCACACAGGATATTTGTATTATATATTATTGAACATATTCTACAAAAGAAAATAGAGTGTAGGAAAAAAAAGGGTGTACTTGATATTCTTTATAAACCGAAAACTGTCACGTTATCTGGTTTTCCCTCCATGGGAGGAAGAGTAGTACATGAGGTAAAATAGAGTTCTATGCTCGGGTTAAGGTCAAAGTCCACTTGAGTTGAGTGTGAGTGTGTGTGTGTGTGTGTGTCCGTTGGGAAAGCCTTTCCCGTAGCCAGTCGCTGCATGTAAACGTTGTGTCGGAAAGCTTTCTGTTTGGGTTGTATCTGCTCATGCCCAGCGCCGTGACTTAATAATCTACTGAGTTTTTTTAGCGCCGCAACGCATTTTAAATATGGCGACTTCAAAACATTACCAGTCTGCATCGGAGGTTGATTTATTCATGAAATATTTTAACATTTTTGGGCGGTTAGATGGGTGAAAAGTCACTTTCGCGCACGCCCTCTTTTTCGTATTCTTCTTCTGGGCTCACGTTTGCGGTCGGCACCCAACTCACATTCATAAGGAAGCATTATAGCCACCTTATGAACGGGAGTGTGGATCGTCTGCGCATGTGTGAAAGCGTCTCCTATTAGGTGAGTTGATGCATGTAAACACCGGGTCAGAAAAGATCACAAGTCATGTAAACAGAAGGTTTAATCAAGATAGGAGAAAAAATTCCAATGTAAACTCAGCTTTATTTTAGAGCTGGTTATAAAAGAGCAATATTCCTGTGATTTACTGCTGCAGGATCTTTAATCTATATTTTTTCAAAAGCAAGCTTTTGTGTTGAGGATAATATCAGTACGGTCTTTTCCAGGTAGACTGCACTCTTTGGATTATGCAGCCTAGATAAATTTAGTGATCAATCAGAAATCTAAGAAACCAGTTGCTGCCACTGTTTTGAGTTTAAGTCTGAATATATTCTTATTCAGAACTTGCTTAATATGAGAAGTAGTTTCAGGGAAAATAGTATCATCAGTCATAGTAAACAAGGAGAAATCTTGTTTTTGAGATCAGAGCTGCATAATGTTTCTCTTCCTGGTATCCATCACTTGACAACCTCATAAAATCCCAGTCAACTAAAGCAAGCTTTAACATCTGATTGCATATACTGCAATTTGCTCACGGGGGTTGGGGGAGTTGGGGGTGAAAACCATACATAGCAAGAGTTGGTTTATTTCTATAATCTATTCATTTTGAGTATCCGGTTCTTATCTCTGTAGCACTCTGTGACTTTTGAAAAGTCTTCATAAATAAGAAGTTAATTATTACAAATGGAGTCTGGGCTCAGAAGGCTCTTTGGAAAAAAGATCAAACTGCAATTTTGTCTCCTTCAAGATGAATGCGTTTAAGAGCACTACATGTTTAGAGTCCACAGAACTGGCTTTGCCCTTAAACGCAACACAAACCCAGAAATAAAATGATTCTAAATTTTCACACATGTTCCTTTATCAAAATAATCCTAATAATAAAATAATATGTATATAAACCATTTATCACCATGTTGTTATACACAGTACAAACATACAGGACAACATAGTTGTATTATTTATCAATATTTGACCCATCCCTGGGGGGCAAAATGGGGATTCTTGGTCATAGTCAAAGACCTTATGACATAGAGGTGACAAGGGCTGGGATCCAACTTCATCCTACTGGAGGACGACTGCTCCACCCACTGAGCTACACCCACCCCAGACTTTGAACAGTAGAGTATATTTATATATAGCACAGAATAGGTGTAAAAGTATATAATGTGCTTCTTTGTATTACATTGTTTCCAAAACTTGCAAGAAAGTTTCCAAAAATAGGCGTTGGACGGTCATTTAGGATCCTTTGAAGAGTTTTATTCCCACAAGAGTCACTCTGTGGACCAGAAGTCATAGAGGTGCTGTGGATACAATCATAATGTTTTAAGGTAATGCCATGACAAGGCCCAGTTTAAAGGTCTGACAATGGATCATGAGTTCATGAGCACAGATTTACATGTAACATTAACACAGTAAGTTTGTACAGAAAAAATAAAACACTCCAATGGATCCTCATTATAAGGACAAGAAATCTGCTACACACTCGAGAACTAAGAAGTTTTCCATCAGACGGATAACTTCAGCCCCTAAAATTCCCCAATACTCTAGACCGGGGGTGTAAAACTCCCCCGGTCTAAAATCAATCGGTTTTTAATCAACAATACCAAGATAAAGGAACTTTAGATGACCCTAGATGAACTTTAAATGGCTGGGCTGATTAAGCCGTTTCTTTCTGCTGTCACAATCAAACAGTGAAAGCAGACTGTTGCTCCTTGTGTCTGTTCCTGGAACAGACACAAACAAAAAACAAACACATTGTTTTCTGTTCTATATACTAATATGCGCCTGCGACTTGCTAAAAAACGTATTCTTTATTTTTCTTTTCTTTTAAAAAAAATCCCATCCCTATCCTCTCCCCGGCTCTAAGGATTAGTCTAAAGATTCCAAAGGTGGCTGGATAAATGCTGATATTGGAAACCACAGAAGAGCAGGGAGAAGAGAAGCGCTGTTGCTCTTGATAGATGTGCCAGCAATTGCAGGGATTTCTAGTATATGTTGTGTTTGTTCTGGATACCAGCGGGATAGTTATTTGTCTCGTGGGCCGGATTTGGCCCGCGGGTCTTGAGTTTGACACATGTGGTCTTTGATGACCTTGTGTTTTTTGCTTCATTATACTTATAGCTGGGTTTAAGTCGGTGTCGGTGCCAATCACAGGCATAGGTGAATTTTGATAATGGACTATCAGAACACCGGAGTATCAACTTCCGTCATGTGCAGCATAGTTTTTATACTCTAGAAAAACACGGACGTCACTGTAAGTCAAACATGTTGTGATCTTTGCTGATCAGATTGCCTTCAGTTAGTCATCTGAAAATTCTGTTTTTGGTTGCTTAAAGGGAATTTGATACTATAGAAGGCAATAAACTGAAAACAGTACAAAATATAAACAGACAAAGTGTAAAATGCTACCATGACTAAAATATTGGAAAACATGGGTGTTTGAGCTATAACACTGAACCCCGCTTTCTTACTTCCCTAAGAAAAGATTGATGGAGTTAATGATTCGCAGGCGTCTTTCATCTCCAATCAGACACGGCGCAAATTGCCTTTTGTCGATTGGTAATTATACAGATGAATGAAGGTGACAGCATATGCTTTTTTTCTTGTATTCTGATGAAGCCTTGCGTTGAGGAAGAAAAATAACAAGGGACTCTAATATGTTTAAAAAAATTATGGAGGGGAGTAGGGATCTCTTCCAGAGGTATGAGTATTGTCTTAACAACAAATCTCTTCCATTTAAATGTGGCTGTGTTAAACTTGTAAACAAATTTCCATCTCAGTCAGCATGAACAATAGGTGTCGGACTTTTGATCAGTTGGGAATGAGAGAATAAATCTGTGTTGGTCAAAGTTCAGACTCCTGACAACTCCCAGTGACACAGACATAGATTGTGATCAGATCCGTGTTGATTGAAGAACACATAAGGAGAGATGTGAACATCCTTCTTCTGTCCTCTAAACCAATGCACATATGTCTATAAATTGGAAAAGGTTCGGGCTCCAACAGCAAAAGAGACGGTTCGCTGGGGTTCGTTCATCTGAAGGCTCCTTCAGAGACAGATGCGGTGTGATAAAAAGATTATCATTTACAGAAAAACCTCAATTATTTCAGAGTCTTTGAGAGAATTGCTGAGGGCGGTTGAGTCAGGAGGGTGCCTGGAGAACCTGGTGGGTAGTGGTGAGTGATGACTGGTTGGAGATAATTCCTTTAGGCAGAGGGAGATGAAAGTTATCATGAGACAGTGTAAGCGATTTCAGAAAAACTAATTGTTGTGACGACGATCTAGTGGAGTGGTGGAGTTGAGGCTCAGTCTTTACTGCTGGGAGGACATCTGACAGCCGGACACGCCCACCTGACTCCCCTCCATCAATCACACGGAGAGAGACGGGCTTCCGACCAGGAGGGTGAGGAGCGATGCTTAGTACTCAGTCAAAGTACGAAAACCACTATGCTCGTTTAAAAAAATCGCATTTGTTGATAGCAATATAGCACTTTGCTTTTCTTACGTGGAAACTGACACATCCACAAGATGGCAGTGAAGAGTCAAGACGCCGTTTCCACAAACATGGCAACGGTAGAGGAAGTTGTGAATGTAAATGGTTAATAAAAAGCAGCCAATACGAAGGCAACAAAGTACCTTATTGCTGGGTGGTGAGGTCATCATGTTTTTTAATTTATTTGTGTTTATTCTCCTTTGTTGTGTTTAAAGACGTTTGTCAAATCCAACCTATGGTCTCCTCCCTGACAGATATAGCATTGAAAATCCCCCGAATCACTGCAGTTCCCCTGATTGAACTCCTCAAATTAAATGTCAAGTAATGTTCAAAAACAATGTTTTGCGTAAAAAAGCTCTCCCTAGTCCATTAACTGTGAAGCATTACAGTAAAATAGAAGATATATGAAAGATAGATCTTCTGTGGAGGTAGAACATTTGAAAATGATGCATGAAATTGTTTGTTTTTTTCTTTATAATTGTATTTCATTGAAGTTGTCAGGCTTACAGGACCTCTTTGGGAAATAATTAGAGCCCCACTGCCCCCTATGATTTCCCACAGTACTGCTCCATGTTTCCCTCTAATCCATATCTGTTAGCTCTCCAGAAACGTACACAAATAAACACTAAATGAGCACAGAGTATGAACGAAAGATCTGTCGCTTTACGTCTTTAATGCTGAGCCTACTGTTAATCTGGTCCTGAGGAGGGAAGGCTCCCGCTCTCTAACTTTACCTCAGCCGAACCTAAAGCTGCCGTGCTGAGGGTCTCTGCGCATTGAATATATTTCTCTGCCGGCCTGTCATGACTGCATCGGCAGAAGGTAGCGAAGGAGAGAAAGAAAAATAGCAAGAGTCATAATTTTCCTCTCCTTTTTGCCATTCATGTCAAAAAAGGAGTAAAGATTGGTGCCACACCCCTATTACAGTTTATCACACGAAATGAAGTCATTCATGAGGGACCGTGTTGTAGTCCGTTAAAGGTTTAAGCATCTTTCTGGTGATGTTTCACAAAGACTTCCAAGAACGCTTAGTGCTAAAGGCTTTCTCTACTGCTCTTTGATTTGAAAGAACGAACCCTCAGCGCTGCTGCACACAGCCAGCTCCGACTGCACACCACGAATATTCACATTCACTCTTGAACTGGCATGGCTCATAAATGTCTGCAGTAGTGTAACCCACAAAACACGCCAACAATATCCTCTATTCTCACTCCGCTTCCATTCACCTTGACTTTTAGACATATAGCGATTGCTCACAGACAAAGTAAGAATTACTACCGTCAAATACTCACCATGGCGTCAGTGTTTTTTCCTGTTTTTAACTATAACTAAGTTAAAGTCAAGTGTCTGGTTTGAGCCTCTGTTCTGGCACGTACCTCGCTGGACTCAGCCATTGCACTCATATGTCAGCAATTGTTGTTGAGTATTGTGAATACTCCAAGTCAACATAAATAACAATAAAAAATAAAATGTATGAAAGCCTGAGCTTCGGTACATTCTGTGGGCATTCACTCTTGTTTCACTTCAGAGCTTATAATTCCTTTGCCTTTATTAGAGATTTCCGTGGTGTGGAACAGCAAGAGTTTTAACCAATATGGGGTGGTTTTAGCTCAGTGGGTAGAGCAGTAGTCCCTCCACAGGGAGACCAAGATTCAAGCCCAGTCCCTGACACAACAGGCCGTGGGTCCTTGAGCAAGACCCCGACACGTGAGCTCCCCTGGCGCCTCATGGGGCCGCCCACTGCTCCCTCAGGGATGGGTTGAATGCAGAGATGAATTTCACGATGTTGTACTGCATGTACTGTGTAACATGCGATAAATGAAAACTAAGGAAATAAATGCGATAAATTTAGGAAAGATTATTATTATCATTATATCCTGTACTGCATGTAACAATTGGAATGAGAGATCCATAGGGCCTAAGGATCTATGAAGGTGACGTCGCAGAAGGCCTGAATCAGGGCTGTTACATCTACTGGCAGCCAGGTTGCTCTTATTGACGGGCATGGTTACCGTTCAGCTTGATTACGCCAAAACACACAAAAAAATACATCTGGAACGGGAAATAGCGGTTGTTATATCGACTGTACAAATAGAGTCAAAGAGAAATCTGACCTGTCTTTTCACACAGGACTGCCAAAAGCAAAAGAAAAGGGAATGGATCAATGCAATTGACAGACACAACCGGCTCCAGGATCTGAAACATGGATTTGTGGCTCAGCAACAGGGATGAGCAACTGCTCAAATAACTTTATGTTCTTAGTTTATACCGGAATCTGGAAAAGTGTTTAACCCCCTCCTGGTTCCTTCTATTTTCATGTATATTTAATGCTAAACTAATACTAAATACTTAACACAAAATACAAGTTTAAAATGATTATGTAATATTGAATTTATTTAACCAAAGGGAAGTCTAATAGCAATTAGGCCTGTGGGAAAAAGTATTTGCCCCCTCAGAAACCAAATCCCAAAAAGTTCCAACCCTTTTGAATCACATTAGATTGACCAAGTAGGAGGTTGTCTTGTACATTTCACTAAAGTAGCAAACTCTACCAAATTCAGAAGAAATTCCAGGTGAGAGGATGAACAGCACACCAAGACCCATTCAAGAAATCACAACAAATCCAGAGACAACAGGCCAAGGACTTCAAGCCTCTCTCACATTGCTAAAGGTCAGATTTTATGATGCTACTATTTAAAAAGATACTGCATAAAAATGGAATCATGATAGACAGGCGAGGTGGAAGTCATTGCTAACCCAGGAGAACATTAAGACTTATCTGAATTTCACCATAACACACCTTGATGACTTTGCTGTTCAGCTCCAGGATGACCTGCCAAAATTGAGGAGAAAATTCTGAATGTGAATACAGGGTTCTAGTTTGAAGCTGGCGGCAGGGTTACAAAGTGAAAACAGTGATCCCAAGCAGAAGAGTAAGTCAACCTTAGAATGGCTTTAAAAAAAGATAAGGCCTGAACCCCATTGAGACGTTGTGGTGGGAGCTGAAAAGAACAGTTTGGGCTCACAAACCTTCGGGTTTAGCTGCGCAAAAAGAAGATAGGGCAAAATTCCACCACATTGAAGTCAGAGATAGTTCGCCGGTCTTCAGAAGGATTTGGTTAGAGTAGTTGCTGCTAAAAATGCATAATCACAAATGCCGCCACCTCATCCACGTCCGCTGCCTCAGATCCTTCACCCAAACCCGATAAGTAGGAAACTATTTGATTAATGATTTTCAAATTTTATCCCCACATAGGCCCCTCAAGGATATTTATCTCTTATTTGTCATATTTGACTCTAATAGTTCATATTGTACTCACTAGTGGGAGTTTTTTTTTCTACAAAAAAAAAACGCACATAACTTTCAAACCGTTGGTCTGCATACTGTATCATCTTTTAGTCTTAAAGTTCACACTTTAGTCATTGGAGGAAGTTTTATATTTTACGAAAAAACACTGTTTTTTTTGCATAACTTCACCTTTAATTGGAGGACTTCAATGAGTGGAATTACTTGTAAGATGCAGGGGATTGGGTGCTTTTGGGGGATATATCTTTGCAGTCGAGAATAAAAGCACGGGGTTAGTTTTTTTATTAGGTTTATTTACAGTAACCTTGTCGCCTTTTCAAATAACATTATCATTTAAAATGTGTATGTAGTGTTTTCTCAGGCTGCATTTTGTTTGAAGTTCCAACAGAATTGTGTGTGCGATACACACAAAAGTAAATGATATCAGGAGGGGGTCCCTCTGTATCAAACCTCCAATGGTCATTTCTGCCGATAAAGCAGGAGTTTCCTTGAGGAAATTATGAACAAATTGTGTTTTAACTAATATGGGGACATAAAATACCTAGAAATAGTGTATTTGGTTGCGATTTCTGTTGAAAATCTCCCAGCATACACTGCCATACGAGTCTCCTGAGAGAGCTTATATGGACACTGAATGAAGGCTCGTAGAGGGAGAAGCATCCGACACTGAAACCTTTCTGCCAGTCTTCCTTCTTCAATGTCCACAACACAGGTGTGACGAGAAATGTTCACGTTTTAAGGAGCAGCCCACATTTCCAGACGGACACCTTCATTCATTTCTCCACAAAAGGAAGAGCGATAACTGTCTACCTACCCTGCAGCAAAAATAAAACCTCCGTGGGAGTTTGCAAGTCCAGACACTTTACATGCAAATTAGTTCATACGGTCTCAAGTACTTTTTAGAATAATCTAGTAAAATAGCAGAAATCTGAGATTTATATATTTAGTGGGACGGCAGAAAGATTTTGCACGGCGTTGCCGTCTGATTCGGTTGTTTTCATTTTCTAAGGGTGAAATGAGGTTGGTGATAAGACTGAGGGGGATTGTGTCTCACTTTTTCACATCAGAAGCATCGCCACAACAAACGCATCTTGAAGTATTAAAAGATTATGCCGGTCAGAGGTTACAAAGACTGTGACAAGTAACTTAGACATGAACAATAATCTGACGGGGGGTTTGTCTCATACAGCTTTAAATTTCCTTTATCTCCGCCCTGTGTGGGCTTGTGAGCGCCTGTCAAGGTTCAGCAAATTTAGTGCCTCACTTACCAGACACAAGGTTTTTCTCAGTTTAGATTGATTAAAACATCACAATGTCCAGAAAATGTCTAGACAATCATTCAGATATATATATAAAAAATTCATTTTGAGGTTTCTCGGAAGAGAACAGGGTTGTAGTTCATTAGGATTGAGATTCTCAGCAAACAGAAGGAGAAAATATGCAGCTTAAATAAGAAACGGCGAGATTTTTCTCCCTATTCAGATTTTGTCATCCTCGTCGTTTACGACATTTACCAAAGAAATTATAAAAAGGCCTATAATTAACTGGGAAAGATAATATACAGTGTACCATGGAAACAACGCTGTGGGAACATGGTGACGTCAGTAAGTAAGAGAGGTAAAAATGGGGGGATGAGCGATGATGAAGAAGAGAGATAGACGAGGTGAAACACTAAAATGTGTCCAAGGTTTGGGATCATTTCAAGCTGAGACAAAATGAGAAATCTCTGAAGGGTGTTTGTAGAACCAGCCGACCACATCTGTGAACTGTCAATCACCGGCAGTAAACAGAAAGCATCAAATCATAAGGGGCGGAGCCATCATAATCACTATCATTAGCATTTAGCATATGACTAAATCAATATTACTTGTGGTAGAAAGGGAGGCTTAATAAGAATATGTGTTAATTGTGGCTTACAGATTAATTTCATATCAACCTACGAAAGTTGTCACGAATATAAATGAGATTAGACTAGATTGTTTTTGGTTGATAATATCACTAATTAGCACTTTGAGATTTGAGCCAAATGTAAAGTGCGTTATAGATTAAATGTATTATTATTATTATTATTATTATTATTAATAAGCTCCTAATAACTACTTCTCATTATGTGCAACTGTGGCTGATGTTCTACTTCTCATTCCTTTTATTTTTCACGTTCTTGGATATATTGGCATTATTAATTCATTTGTATTGGCCCGCAATAAATTTTTGTAATTGGTCCGAATTCTCCCCCCAAAAAGTGCGTTCACACTATAACTGATCCAAACCGGTTAAGTGTGATCCAGACTGAGACTCCAGACTGAGATCTGCTCTCACTGCTGGACCAAATAGTCAGATGTGGCTTCAGGTGAGGTTTTCAATAAGCATTTGGTCCAGACCAAATGATGCTGGTGTGAAAGCACTCTTAGCACTCTAACACTCTTAGCACTCTTAGCACTCTTCAAAAAATCCATACCCTATTTGGTTGAGCGGTGTCAGAATACATAACAGAGCTGTTTTGAAGGCAGGAGATGGTTTTAATGTTATGGCTGTTTCATCTATGATCTTTGAATGATGTTATGACTTTCAGTGCTTTTATGCTTATTTCAAAAAAACATCCATCCATCCGTTTTCTAAGGCTTATCCGGGATTCCCAACAGGCTAAGAGGAGCATTCCTGACCTCCCTCTCCTCAGCAACACTCTCCGGCTCATTCTGTAGGATCCCAAGGCGTTCCCAGGCCAGATGAGATATATGGTCCCTCCAGCGGGTTGTGGGTGTAACCCGGGCGTCTCCTTCCAGCCTGACGTGCCTGAAAAACTTGCAAACGGAGGCGTCCTGTCTGCGTCCTATCAGATGCCGGAATAACCCTAACAGGTGATTCTCAGGTGAGCTCCTGCTGCTGCTCCTGCTGCTGCGAAGCCTCTCTAAGAGGCAGGAGCCTCTAAGAGACATCTCCTTTTTATTTAATTACTATAGCTTTTTAATAAAACAAAGGTAATTTCTTAGCTGATCACTCAATTATTCATTGGAATAACTAGTGGACTACTTGATTACTAGAATAACTGATAGCTGCAGCCTTTCTTAGAAACTGACTGAGTAACCCCGGAAAGTTCTTAGACTGGAAACACACAAACAAACAAGGGAAATATATTATAATATAACAAACAAAACTACAACCAGTGCAAAATAAATGGATCAAGTCAAGTGAAAAGGAGATCGGAGTCCTGAATATGTTTGCTTTGCACTGATTATATACACTGAGTGAATTAGTGTTATACAGAAAACTCATTTGCATTGGTAATTTGTTACAGATTCATCCACTTGCAGCGGCAGGAGGCACAAACTGTAGTTAAGTCTGAAGCCTGCAGGTCTGCGATTCAATTGGCAAAAGATCCTTAAGCACAAAAAAGAGTGAGACCAGAATATTAGAAATCTGATATTGAAAAAAAAGAATGCTAAAATAAATACTAAATACTCATACTTGCTATCATTCCCAATAAAGTAAGCAATAACCCCCAAAACGAAATGATGTCTTGCCATAAGAAAACCCAGAAATGGCCTCACAAATGCAGAGCAAGCCCAGATTCTTTAACTGTACTTTCCCTTCTCCTTTCAGTTAATTAGCTCCTCTGCTGTCAGTATTTTTGTCTTGGCTGAATGTCATCCTTCCGCAGCCGCCAGAAGAATCGCTCTCGTAACTTTGATCCGTTACAGAGAGTCCTACTTCTCTGCTTCTGAACCTATACTTGATAAAATGACACGATATTCAAATCTAAGAGCACATTTCAAGTTTGTTTTTATCAGAATTAAGACCATCTGCGACTGGAGGCGTCCAGCATTTGAGCTTGAGTCATGCTCTTTAGGTTCTTCCTCTTGGCTGGTAATTGATCGATGTCAAAGTAACAACAACCAAACAAAGTTTACTTTTTCTGATCAGGAGTTGAGGAGCAGCAGATTTGATTGCACCCTCCATGCTTAGACGGGAGGCGGCTGCCGGCGTGGTGCACCTGCTCTGGGTGGTTCACATGGCAACGAAACCTTCAGACCTCGAGGGGCCAGCCAAGTGGGAATACTGGGAAGCTGAGCTGTCAGATCCTGCAACAATTCAGCGCAGTGTATGAAGGAGCAAGGGGAGATCAACACACACACACACACATACACACACACACACACACACACACGCATAGAGACAGAGTCACACACATGTTCATTCTAATTCCCCAAAATCCATCAGCCACTTGCCGTGACCCGCACTGTACTAACTGACACACCTCTCTGTACTAATGCCAGAGTTCGCTCCCTCCTCCCTGGCATCCATGTTGGTGTTTTACCCGGGTTAAACTGACACTCTCTGGGTGGCGAGGGCCCAAACTGGATGAATTAATCTGGATCAAAATCTCCCTTTAGGTGTGATTAATAAGTAAGCTGATAGGAGAGATGCACAGCATTCCAGCAGCAGGACACGGAGAGAGCTGTACAGTCAGAGCAGGGATAATTTGTCTTGCTAATGAGGATGTAATATTGATCAGGAGGCAGACTGGGATAAAACGGCACCTCGCTCACGTTTTCTCCCTCCTATTGATTTCAAATATTAGACGAGGTCACAGCTTCATATAGTATCGGATTTGGTTTAGGAGAGCTTTAGTGGCCAATATCAGAGAAATAGGATATCATGTGGCAGAAATTAAAGGGAGTAAAATACGAATATCCCCGATAATTAATTAAGATCTGTCGCATTGAGGTTTAAGTTTTTTCACTTCTTGTTTTTCTACTCACATGACCTTTGAAAAAAAGAAAAAGATTTTCATTTCATCATGAGATTTTTCTAAGAGACATTTTTTTTTCTTCTGACAAATCTGTGTTTCATAATGTCACATTAATTACAGCCAATCACTTTCCTCCTGCCATCTAATAGGTTCACTGACAGTTAGTTAACTCTTGGGCCTAACCCTAACCCTAATTTGCCTGCCAAGATATCTATAAGTAAACCTTCTTAACCAGAATAATCCCCAAATCCTGATATTAATTAATCCTGATTGCCCTGAAAATGGGTGATATCATGTAATTGTCATCGCTGCTGAGTCCACCGTATCCTCCGCTCCGATCTTTGTTTTGACGCCATAACTCAAAAAATATTCAATGGATCATTTAAAAATTTTATACCCACATAGGGCTTAGTGCGAGGGAGAACTGGATTGATATTGGGAAAGGTCAATTTTAAATTATTGAACCTAGGAGGAAATTTGTCTTAGGCCATAATTTCTCAATTGTTGGTCTGATTTAGTCCAAATTTGGTGCATATGGATCAAATCAAGGAGCTCTATCTTGATTACATCGTGTTTTGCTTCAATAGTTCATATTTTACTCAGAATGAGGAACTTATTACGATAAACACTGCTTTTAGGACATAACATCCCTAACTGTTGGTCTGATTTGGTACAAATTTGGAGCGTATGAATCGACGTGAGGAGATCCAGCTTTTGTAAATCATAATTTAGTCGAATAGTTCATATATTACTCTCTATGGGGAGCTTTTTGTACAGAAAACAGTATTTCGGACATAACTTCTTAACCATTGGCCAAGAAGTAGGTCCAGTTTGATGATGATGATGATGATGATTTAGTTGACGGACTTTGTCACTGATGTTGCAAATTATCACCCACAAGAGTCGGTGATCGGCTGAAAGGTGAGCGAGTGGTGACCGAAAAAATTAAATAAAAGTGTCAGTGGAGAAATAGAGTTATCGACTGTGAAATAAAATTAAGTGTAAAACAGTTTTAAAGAAAAATGTTCTCCACCAAATCCAGAGCCCCTAAAATCCCACCAGTCCACCCTTAATCACCACTCATTTGTCTGAAAGTTTCATTTATATTTTGCGGACTGATTGATGATTATTGATGAGACGATTTGAAAAGTCATGTCAATTTATTTATAACGGTATCTCAAGGCACATGCTAAAAGCTCCATTGTTGGACTTTAGGAGCTCAGCCATGTTCTAATCTTTTGTTTCTTTAGTTAGTATTGATCACTCAGTGTCTCCATATACAGTGATGCCTGAAGGTCTATTATGGGCTGTTCTTAATGTGAAATCAAATGACTATTTTGATGTGTATGAACGTATAACTGCTTGTCTTCTTTTTAATTGGTAATTAGTTGTAATTATTCTGTATAGTTTTGGATGAATGTGAATGTATTGTGAATATAAAAGAGTTAATCTCGTATAACGATCTTGCAGCACATTTCTCGGTGCTGAATCCCATCATTCTTTCTACTGCCGCAGCCCAGTATCCCCCACAGGGATCAATACATTTTTATAGTATCTCATGTTGTGTTTGGATATTTGATTCAAAACCAAACACTGAGCGGAATCGAGAGAAGAATCTCAGGTTGCGTGCGTTCATCATTTTGGATTCAGCTGCCTCCTCTGCGATAAAGAGCATTTATCCTTCTAACCTGCCCTTCCACATCGACTCGCGCTTAAGTAGTGATATCGCCGCCAGGCTTTGATCACAATGTCAACAACTATCTCTCACTCAGAAGGCAAAGGTAGGGAGGAAGAGCAACACATGGTTCAGAAGCAGACATTTTCAGCAATTAAAAGGCCGTTCTACGTTATTGGTCTGGCTGAGCATTAATAAAGTGGAGTGTTGGCGTGGGCCACGAGAGGTAATTTAAATGCAAAAAGATCCAAGGAAGCCTCACCAATCCATCACATAAACATGACTGTGGACAACGTGTCTGATTCATAATCTCCGAGTACTGAAGGTGCCGTCAGAAGAGGCGTCAGATTCAGATTTCACCCCAACCTTGTTTGCATAGTGCTGCAGGGTCTCTCAGGTGAAACGCAATGACAAAAACCCGTAAAGAGCCATTATGCTTCTGCTCGGTTTGTGTGGATGACACCAGTTGACATTGTGTCCGGAACAAGGATCTTTGAATTATTGCCTCTAGAATAAGTACATGCTCTACTCTTCTTCTCTCACCACAAAGAGTTACTCATTAAAACTAGAGTAGAAACATGATGACTAAATAATATAATTTATATATAAGTTATGATAAATGAAATTCAACAACTTCATGACAAAGTGGTTAAGACCGCTGCCTTTGTATCAAAGTAAGTTTGGTTCAAGTCCAGTTTGGAACAAATTTGGTGCCCCGATCGAGATTAAAAAACATTTCATACAATTAATCATCCTGATTTTTACATGTTATAAAGAAGTTAAGATACCTGCAAACAGCAACCTGATTGCCGGGTTGTTGAAGCCCCTACCTTTGTATCAAACGATATTTGGTTAGAGTCCTGTTCGCATCAGGCCAATGCCCCCCATTGAGATTTAGAATCATTCTATGAGATTAATCATTCCAATGCTGCATGTTATGTTCAACAACCTAATTGTGTGTTTACAACATTTTAAAAAAAGCCCTATTATGGGACTTTATGGCCAGGACTTTAAGGACTATGAGGTTGTTTAACAAATTGAACATCCTAATGGCCAAGTGTTGTACGGTTCGAGTCCCATTTGGAACAAACTGGTGCCCCAATCGAGATTAAAGAACATTTTATACTATGAAGCTTCCTGATTTTTACATGTAATATGGAAGCTAAGATAAATGCAAATCAGCAACTTGATGGCATGTTGGTCTATGCCTCTGCTCCTGCATCAAGTGAAGTTTTGGTTTCAATCCAGTTTGAAAAAGGCTAGTGCCCTAATGAATATTACATTTTTTTTAATAATCTTTATGTAATCTATATATTTCTAATTTGTACATGTTATAAATTATTATTGATAAAAGCAATTCATCAACATGATGGCCATGTTTTTAAAGCCCCTGCCTTTCTATCAAATTATGCTTGGATCATGTCCCATTTTGAACAACGTATTGCCCTCAGGCATATAAAAAAAAATTTTTATTGTATGTTTTTTCCTGATTTTTAGATTATAGTTGTCAACAACTTGATAGCAAAATGGATTAGGCCCTTGTCTTTAAATCAAAAGATGTTTGGTTCGAGTCCCATGTGGAACGAGCATGTGCCCATATGGATTTTTAAAAACGTTTAATTATATTTCTATACCTGGTTTTCACATGATGTATATAAGTTATGATGAAAGCAACTCAACAACTTGATTTTGAAGCAGCCTTCTTATCAGACGACGTTTGGTTTGAGTCCCGTTTTGAACAAGCGGTGCCCTCTTTGAGATTAAAAAACATTTTAATGTATGCTTAGTCTTGGTTTTTACATTTTATATATAAGTTATGATAGGTGCATTTCAATTTCTGGATGGCAAAATGGGTTATGACCCCACCTTTGTACTTAAATATGTTAGGTTCTAGTCCCTATTGGGATAACAGAATGCCCCTGATGGAGATTACAAGTTACAAGAAATATCATTCAAAAGTTTGATGGTCAAGTGCTTTAGGCCACTGTCTGGCATTAAAAAGGTGTTTGATTCGAGTCCTGCCCGCAAAAGCATGTGCCCTTATGGATATTAAAAAATATTTAATATTTCATGATGAAATTTTGTATTTCATGGAAAATGGTCCATTTAAAGCTCAACTTTTAGGTCCAGCATCTTTCCAGATAATTGTTTGACTCTCGTTAGACTTGTTTTGGCTGTATCAAGTTACATAATTCTGTTCCTATCCATCCAACAAATGTCTGCTGTTACACATGTGACCAGGCTAACATCCTTTGGCGTACAAGTTTAGGTATATTTGAGAACAAAGTTGTCCCATAAAAACTTATTTCTTCACAGCAGCCCAGAGAGTCAATGGTTAAAAAGTTGATAACAGGAACAGTGCTTCACTCACACGGGGCTTCCAGCTTTCTTTGTCTAACTTACAGGAGCGCAGAAAACAGAATGATGTCGTTTACATGTACAGCATATGATGTTGTCAGTTAGATACCCAGGCAAAAACAATTACAAACTGACTGAACAATTTCTCCACGTTGGAAGATTTAATGAAAGGGAGAAGAGGTTTTAGGAGCGGGTGCCTTCCTGGATGAGAAACTCCTACATTATGTATGATACACATACTCCCGACAAACAGTTTTTCTCGATGGGGAACATAGAGGTGTTCATTTGCAGTAAAAGTACGGATAGATGAATCCTCCGTCACAATAACGGTTATTACGTTTTATAAGGTGTAGCAGGTGCTGTAAGCCATGACAAAGTTTGCTGGTGCGTTTGAGTCCTTCTGCTGGCTGATTTCAAGTGATGCGGAAAGGCCGGAATTAATCCTATGAAGTATCTTTTCCAGTGCTTTAAAACACACTGCAGTATTTGAGTGCAGGAGGTACGAGGCTATTAATCTCATTAGCATCTATATTCATATTCCAAAAGCTTCACAGACGGGCAATTACTGTCAGGATTGACAAAAAGCAAGAGGAGGAAACTCTGCTCAGATATTTATTGGCAAAAAAAAAAAAGTGTTGTGCTCAGTGATTTTGAAATAATAAAAAGCAGCACCCATCTGATCTCCATCCACCGCCAGATGAGTGGCTGCATGTGAAGCACCAGCCGGTGTAGGTGATATGCAGATCAAATGGCCTGCCAGCCAGCAAAGGCGACCTGTGGCAGCCAGCGCCACTCCCAGCCGCCTCTTGAAAGGAGACACAATCCCGATAAATGTATTCCTGTCAACATTGCTGCGATGCCTTTTTAATACAGCCCCCGGAGGATTCAGGGCAAGAGCAGCCGGAGTCAAACTCCATTTCTCTGCGCTGAAAGAGAGATGTGACAAAAGCGTCATCAGGTCAGAGACAGCGAGGGACTGTCTCCAAGGTAGCGTGGAGCCACGGAGGACCATAACGGCTGTGAGGTTCTTGTGATTGAGCAGAATACAAAACAACTCAAACTCCATCTGTTATTTCAGCCTAATAATGAAAGAGGAGAATAAAGTCAACCACTGGTTTTTGTGTGTGAAAACAGCAATTAGGGATGCAGTCACGCTTCCAGCACAGTTGGGTAACTTCAGTCTGAGCCGGAGGGAATTCTAGTTGTATTACGGGTCGACTTGGAAATTGCCGGCACGTTGCTGGGAAGCCCTGTAAATTCTGCTGTGTCTGTAAAGACCATGAGATTGAATGACATTGATCACAGGCAGTATCCCTACAGGACAGAGGTTTCATGTTAGTTCAAGACTCAAAATTAAATTTTATTCTACAATATTCTCTGGAATAACGGAATTATTCCGTTACTGTATTAACTCGGATGACTCTTCTTTTTTTTCTTCTTCTTCGGGCTGTTCCCTTTAGGGGTCACCACAGTACCTCATCTGTTTCCATCTTTCCCTGTCCTCTGCATCATCCACTCTAACACCAACCAATTCCATGTCCTCTCTCCTAGCATCTTTGGTCTTTCCTTTTTTTCTCCTGCCTGGTTGCTCCATCTCCAGCATCCTTCTACCAATAGATCCAAATGTTTAAACCATCTCAATCTGGTCTCTCTTTTTAACCTTTCCCTCGATTTTTTTCTGCTACTTTTCTGTCACAGATAACTCCAGACACTCTTCCCCACCCACACCACCCTGCCTGCACCCACTTCTTGACAGATGTTCCACACTCCTTGCTGCTCTGAACAGTTGACCCCACGTACTTAAACTCCTGCACCTTCTTCACCTTTACTCTTTACATCCTCACTATTCCACTAGCCTCCCTGTCATTCAAACACGTTTTCTGTCATACTGACCTCAATTCCTCTTCTCTCCAGCGCATACCTCCACATCTCCAGGTTTTCCTCTTCCTACTCCCTGATCTCACTAGAGATCGTAATGTAATCCACAAATATCATAGTCCGAGGAGATTCCTGGCTGACGTCATCTGTCAGCCTGTCTATAACCATAGCAAACAAGAAGGGGACCAGATCCGATCCCTGGTGCAGTCCCACCTCCGCCTTGAACCCAGCCGTCACTCCTACTGCACATCTCAGCGCCGTAATACTGCTATTATACATAAGCTTTACAACTCTAACATGCTTCTCTGTCACTCCTGACCTCCTCAGGCAATACCCCAATTCAACCCTCGGCACTGTTGGCTGGGAATAGCAAATGATTAGAAATTAAAAAAAGTGAAAAGCCAAACACAAACTCACTTCAACTAAAAACGCATAGTAAACAATTTATGAAAAGAGTCAAAACAGCTCACCTGTGTTTTTATTCATAAACTGTTTAGTATGAATTGTGTAGCTTTCAAAGATGTGGACAGCAACTGAACACAGAACTGTATCTGTTTTCATACACAGCCAATTCTAACTCATTCTTAACAGTTGGTTGAAAACCATCCATTATTTGACATGTGCATAAGTTACGATTTAGCATCTGGTGGGTGTGGCACTGTGAAATAGTAGGTAGCACAGTTGCTTAACAAAAAGAGGTTTCCGCCCATCTACATGGGATCCACCGGCTTCCACACATAGTCCAAAAACAGGGTAGCTTATTAGATGGAGACACAAAAATTAATCGAAAATAATTTGGTCTTTTTTCTGATTTTTTTTTTTTTAAGACCGCAAAATAAATGTTCGGAATGTTTGGTAAATGACCTTTAAGGGTAGTAATGTCTATTATTCTATCTATAAATTGGTTTTGTTATCTAAAAAGAACACATTCGAATTTAAACAAATTTCCCGGCTTTTAACGTCAAATATTCAATTGAATTCATTAATTAATTAATTGAATCAGTTCAGCAGATTTTTTGTAATTACATGAAATGTTCCCTTTTATCTGGATCTATGTGAATTAATGGGCTCTCTCCGGGTCAATGCCCAATCCTCCCATCAAGGTTTGTGTAAATCTGTCAGGTAATATTGCTGTCTTCCAGCAAACAATCACAGAAAACAAACAGATGAAAATAAACAAAGACAATCCTCCGTTGCAAAAACAAATATGTGTGAAGGCAGCCTTCAGGAAGATATACGCTGGTTTATTGATAAACTTCTTAGTTCATGCTAGCAGAGAACCTCCTGACTGTGTGCACCAGCGGCTCTCTCATCCTCTGGATTCTTTACAAATGCGTCTATCCTTCAAGAATCCTTAGAAGGTCCTTCACCTGCTGGCCGATAATCGAAT
The DNA here is from genome assembly GCA_037951165.1 of Lophius americanus. Classification (NCBI taxonomy): domain Eukaryota; kingdom Metazoa; phylum Chordata; class Actinopteri; order Lophiiformes; family Lophiidae; genus Lophius; species Lophius americanus. Next base: position 1,521,671 of record JBBDHG010000098.1, on the reverse strand, counting down.
GTTGTCGATGTCATGCCCCGACATTGCAGCAGCACGGCTTTCATGATGGTCCATCCATCGATTTTATGCCAGGGAGGAAACAATAAGGAATTGATTATGAAAGCCCCTTAGACCTTTTTAAGTCCGGCTAATCGTATGCATTTCTTTTATGGGGTTACAAGCTAGTTTGTAGCGACCAATCGGCCGTTACGTGTGAAGCAAAGATTTGTTACGTTTTGTGAGGGTAAAGGTGCAGCAGCTCACAGTACATAAGGCAATTCACAACTTTTTGCTCAGGTGGAGGTCATCTCCTCTGTCCTTCTCTGCTCTCTGTCCTGATTTGCCTGCCTCACACCCTCAGCGGTTATCGACGTCTGAAAGGTTACATATGAGCGCTGAATATTGAGCCTGCAGAGATGATAAAACAAAACAGGCCGATGGAGTTGGAAGAAGGTTGAAAGAAAGCGGAAACAAAGGCTGCTCTTAGGAAGGACTTCCTTTGTGTTGGCCGTTATGATGCGTCTTTATCCCAGGAAATCACAGAACATATATATATATATATATATATATATAGAATAGAACAAACTTTATTAATCCCCATGGGGAAATTCAAGTGTTTCAGAAGTTCTGACATTTATAAAGCGACAGCAGTAGTTAGTGAAATAGGATGGAATAGAAAAATTTGCAAAATACAAACTAAATGAATATTAAAGACTTATAAACTTATACACTTGTGTATATATGATGTATGTATAGTATACATATATACACTGACATCCATGCATCTGTGCACTCTACTGACTCTGGGAATTATTGCTTAATTATGGCTAATTTACAGGGCCGATAAACTTTTATTTCATTTTCAATAATTTTTTTGTTACTATATCAATGATTCATCTTAAAGTCAGTGATTGAATACTTGGTGTGGTAACTTCATCATGATGGTATGAATATTATTATTCTATTTGCTCTTAATGAAACATTTCAGTGTCCTGTCAGGATTTCTATTGTTTCAGACTTCTTCCTCATGCACCTGCCGCATTAAGCATAGATCCCCATTTCTGTCACCAAAACTGTTCTGACCCGTAACAGCATGGACTCGACTACACCTCTAAAGCTGTATTGTGGTGTACCATCTCTTTCCCCAGGTAAATGATGCACCTGCAACTGCACCCAACCGACCTCATGATGTAAAAAAGATTTTATTCATCAGATGAGGCCAACTTCTTCCATTGCTTTATGGTCTAGTTCTGATGCTAATGCAGCCATTGTGATCAGCGTGGGAACTTTGAGCAGTCTGCACACACACAGTAGTTCCTTCAGCACCTCTGCTGAGAGATTGGACACAACGAGCCAACCCTTGCTCCCTACCAACCATTGGAGCCTGCAGTTCACCAATTGTATTTCCTCCGACCATCTTGGTAGGTTATAATGTCCGGATATTGGGAACACCCACAGTTTTGGAGATCAGATCCAGTCCTCTGGCCATATGAATTTGAACCCTTGTCAAAGTCTATTCGATCCTTGCGTTTGCCTAAACCGTACCAAAACAGAGTGTTTCGATGCCTTCACACACAGATTGATGTTCAGTGGTAAGAGCTGGTATAAAATCTGGTCAGCACTTGGTGAAAATAGAAAGAGAGCAGTGGCGGTAGACGGAGGTCAGACAGACTTAGAGGGTCAGGAATCTATTAGCTCTTCAGTGTATTATTTAATCTAAAGGTATAAAATGTCCTTGTATGAATATATTGGATTATTGTCTCTAATAATTTAATTTATGTATTTTTTTTACATTTATCTCAAACAAATTCTCCTAGCCTTCTTGATTTGGTTGGCATCTTTTTTTTGATGTGATTTGCTATTTGTGTTTTGTAATGATACTGTAAAGGACTCTTATGTTGAATAACAGTTTTTGTGCAAATGTCTTCACAAGTCTTTAAGAGCACTTTAGCTGCAATCCGACATACACACAAAAGATTCCAAACTTTTGCATTAGCTGCTTTCCAGAGTGTTTGCCTGCTCTGAGATCAAAGTGGACTGGAGGTGCAGTCACGTCCTCAGTGCATATTACAAGCTTGGTTCACTGCCAACCATCTACTCTGGAAGCGCCGAGCAGGCAGTTTGCTTTTAGAGGCTTTTTTCTTTATGGTAAATCTCCTACAGTCCATCGCAATAATCACATTCGTCAGACTGAGAGGGGGGAAAAAAATACTTTCAAATGCACCCTTCAAATATTACCTGGGAGCATTTTTTACCGTTCGCCTATACCTCCAGATACAGCAGTGAAGTGCACCTTTCATTTATAAAAGGAAAAAAGATGATAAAATGGTACAGGTTTTTACTCAAATAACACCAAATCATACCAAACGTAATCTCAAGGCACTTTCCAAAAGAGCAGGTAAAGACAGTTCTCTTTATTGACTGGTGTGATTGGGGGAGAGAGAGACAGAGAAATGGTGGAGGTAGATGGGGTGAGAGCAACAGTGCCTGCCCATGATTTATAACTCCTTAAGTGGACTCGATTTTTCTTGTCCCTCCAGTGTCCCCTCCCCCTCTTTTCTGTGTTTGTGTAGGTGTTTGAGGGTGTGGTCCTCTGGCCATCTCCACACCAGACTTCAGACCCTGACTGATCCATTTCTCAGCACCAGAGTGCACTACAGGTTTTGTGGTCCACTACTGACAGCCTTACACACGGGTAAAGCCGGACCAGGTTTACGATCCTCGTCCCTTTTCCAGCAATTCCTTCTATTCGCCTTTGCAAACTCCATTAAACCCACTTAAGTCTTTACTCGTCTCTGTGTCAGCTCATGGGTCTCAATCGTAACAATTTGCAATAGAGAGGAAAAGATGCATACACACATACACACATACACAAAAACACACACACACACACACACACACACACACACACACACACACACACACACACACACAAATGCAATATTATAATTACAGCTAGAATGATGCAGTAGTAATTTGTAGTATATCATGATGACGTTACTTATAATACTGGTAACTATCATAGCCGCTGCTTTTACACATATGAACGAGGTCTAAGATGAGAAAGCCCAAAGAAGCCAAGTTAGGGGGCTACCTTATTGCCAGACCACTTTGTCAGAAAGGAAAGATTGAAGCCTAATCTAAACATAGTGAGTCTTCAACTCCCTCAACTGTGCCCTTCCAAATACTACAAATGTATATTTAACATGATTGGACAATAAAAAGGTTGGTTGTTGTGCCACCAAACATGTGTTTTACTATTTCCTAAGTATATTTTCCTCACCATCGAAAGTACCGTAATGTCTTACTCTACTAGCTCCCACAAATATTACTAGAAGTACTTCATTATTGCCCAAAAGTGGTGATACAGATATGATCCCAGGGCCGTCCTAGAAAAGCTTTAGACTGATTATATTTGTATCTAAACGTGACTGGGTTGCCTTTGCAGATAAGAGATGGATGTATGAACCCGACATCACATTCAGATAACATCTGAAAGCTGTTAGATGTCATTGCTATTCACTGATAAAGTACTTGAGTTAGATATTTTTGTGAAACAACTTTCCCTTTACCTGCATAATCTTTTTTTATCTCAGCATTTTACACTGGCTGATTTATGAGCACGAATGCAGGCTGCTTTGACTTTTCATACCAAACTTTGTGTCATGGACAACACTGTGCTATAATGAAATTTCTATAGAGTTTCCCCCCTATACTTAGTAATATCAATAAAAGGGCTTTACAGTTGCATACAGTTTCTTTTTTATTTAAAAAAGTGTAAATCTGTGCATAAGATCACTGTTTGGTAATGGTCTATAGAAAAGTGTACTGTATTGCATAGCAGGCTACAGTTTCTAGCTGGATTTATCCTATCTACTACAAATAATCATAATCCTCTCTAGTTAGCCTGAAGGCTTTAATACTGTGAATATGATTAAAGGTCACAAAGAAAATACTAAAGAAACCCGCAATGTGCTTGTGTTCAATTTTAAGTTATGCTTTAAACGGAAGCTAATTTTGACTTCAGTATGGGTGGTTTTGTGAATTTATTCAACCAAAGAGTCTAAGTGAAGAAATGGCAGCTCATGACCTTCAGCAGTTTGCATCTTTTTATTGGAGCCGTTCAGATTCAATAGCTTTGTTGTTATTTCGTTTTGATATTCTGAACCCACGTGTACGTGGAAGAACTGGCGTTCTCATATCCCCTATTTGCTCACAGCAACAGCGCTGTCAGAAATGACTTTTCAGGCTGCTATTAATTATCCCAGTGTAATCACCTCTCTTGGTACGTTTTATGTAGAAAACTAGGATTTTATGTTAGAAACCTACTTGATTAGGACTGTGATTGAGTTTTCAACTCTAAGTAAATATCTCTTTTTTTACCCGTACACTAGAAGACTTTGCTCAGTTAGCTTCTGCCGTATACAGTGATTGACTGAATAGTTTTGGAGAACATTTACATTTTCCATAATTTCTGATCCGCTTTAGCGAGTCAAAAAAGCCTCTGCTTCACAGAAAGTTGAGGAATTTGCCTTTTATTCACACAACAGATATTAATCCACTAAAATCAAGAAGTGCAGAGGGGAGAAAGTAAAGATGAATGTTTATAACAGTTTATGGCACTCAGACTCTTCAGGGAGACTGTAACTGAAGGACACCTTCCCTGAGAAACAACAGGATAACAAGGAGCATTCCACTTGGAGGCTTGATAAAGGTGGTGTGGCTGATGACTCTGCAGAGACTGATCTGGATCTGCGAGGACGATGAGGAGATGAGGATGAGGAACCAGCATCAGGAAGGAATCACAGTAGACGAGTGGAGAAAATCATATTGAGAAAGTCAACAGCTGATGATATAAGCTAACATGAAGGCGTGTCGCTCTGATTGGACGGATGTAGCTGCTGTGAAAGAGCACAGGTTATGTCAATGATGTCCCAGTCAGTGAATAAGGTAATTAAGACTGAGCATGTGTGAAAGATGAGAATTATAAGTAGAATGAGCCGTAACTGTGGCCGTTTCACAATCAGCAAAGAAACCTACTTAAATTCTACAAAAATCGTACTCCCAATGACAGATATTGGACTTATTCTCTGGAGTTCAACCATCTGAGTTGCAATCAACATCCCTCCACACTAAACATCCAACAACTCCTTTCAACAAATGATGAGCTGACAAAATAATACAAAGGCTACAGATGCATTTACATATAAATTAAAGCCAATACTCAGCTTCAGAAATGCTGTCTTGTGACTCAATAATTTAAACTAATGACTGCAATAACAGCCGCAAAACTGTAAAACAATTTAGGTGGGATATCATTTGCCCGTAGCCCACGTTCCTGACATCCTGACAAACACCAGCATCAGTATTGTTGATTTTCTCAACAGTTTACTGAATGAGGGGAAACAGACACGATTAGAACTGAGAATTCATCTAATGCGCAATAACATTGATCATATTTTATAAAATAAAAAAGCTAAGTGAAAAATAATATAAATGTGTTATTGTTGACCCTTATAATAATAATAATAATACATTTAATTTATAATGCACTTTACATTTGGATCAAATCTCAAAGTGCTACAAAGCATTATGATCACCCATGTCCAAAGGTTCAATTATAATATCCCTGAAAAGTCAAATATTATGGAATTGTCAATGCCTTTGTTTTAACTCGATAACATAAAAACCCTTTCACGTGTAATTTTCAAATTTTATACCCAATTTGGCCTTTGTGTGAGGAAAGATTTGATTGTTTTTGGGAAAGGTCGTTTGTATTTTTCCAACACTAGGGGGAGCTTTATTTCCAAAAGTTTTCAGGTCACAATTTTTCAACCGTTGGCAAGATTTAGTCCAAATTTGTGGCATTTTAATCGGTTAAAGGAGATCTATCTTGTTTATGTAATGTTTTCTAATAGTTCATATTTTAATCACGAGGTGGAGGTTTTTTTTCATTTTTTTTACGAAAACACAATTTTTTTAAGACATCATTTCACATCTAATCTGGGGAGTTCAATCGGGTGAATTGCTTTTACAATCCAGGGGATAGGGGGCTTTCTGGGATAAACCCGTGTTCTCGGGGCAAACGCGTAGGCCTAATTATAGCATTTAAACTTTGCAAGTGTCGGTTGCTAATCCAGTATCTGAAGGTGCAGTCAAAGAGAGGAGAGTGTCTGGTTTGGGAAGCTCAGAATTGTGTTTTCACTCTATGCAGATAACCGTCTGTTGACTTTGTCAGTCAACAATCTTCAGCACTCACTGGAATAGTTTGCAGAGAAATATGTAGTGGCTAGCATGTTAGCAAGAACTTCTTAGTTGGCCATGGTTCTCTGCAGGAAACTGCTCAGATTGGTCGTTTTGAGTTGGCAGAGAGCTACTGCCTCACGCTATCAAGTCAATTATCTAAACAATTAAGGCTATAAAATATGGATTTATTGGTTTATAAAGCTGTTTCCCCATTAAAAATATAAAAGCTTTATCTACAATGGATTTCAGGCCATCATTTCACAACTGTTGGTAATAATTTGTTCAAATTTGGTGCACATGAATCAACTCAGATCTATCTTGCACATGTCAGAATGTTGGATTTTTTATTTAATTTTAGTGAATGAACTTGAGTGAACTTCCCCTGAGAAATTCACTCAGGGGAATTGCTTGAACGCTGGGGATTGGGGGCTTTTCACGGCTATACCCTTGCTGTAGGGGACGGCAGCACAGACTAGTTATTAGGTCATAGGTCATATGAAATTAGTCAAACGTAGTCTTGGTCTTCATGACGAGATTCACAAATCAGGGTGGGCAGCCATTGACTGTTTGGGCTGAATGAGAAACATAGAGAGAGGGAGGGAGAAAGACACAGCAAGCAAGGACAAGAGAGAGAGAGAGAGAGAGAAAGGGAGAAAGCCACAGGTATGAGCCATGAGACCCTGCAGGATGATAAAGCACAAAGACTTTAAGTTAAGTAAATAACATGTATTAAGTGGAAGGCTTAATCCTCACCACGACTAAAAAGACAACAACAGTGGCAAACAATATTGCTGTGGAAGTAATCAACGATCAATCAATGATAGATTTTATATGCAGTATATATAGAGATATAGATAAAAATGAAGGAGAAAACCTTGATAGCCTATCAATCACAATCCGTGCAGTGTTTATAACATTAACTTCTAACCGCAGCCTTACTCTTATATGATCATTGTGGTTTCTAACTCATTAAAGACAAAGAAATGACACACTGCAAATTATCTGAGAGAAACAGACACCGGTCTTTGGCGCTGATGGGTTGCTGTCTGCTGAGCTGTCTGAGTGTCTGAGAGTCCACTGATGTACATATTAACAGCTTGACATTACAGACAAGTGAGCGGCTGTCTGAACTGCACTGACAGCAAACTGTATCTGAAATGCAGTCCAATAAGTCCGAGCCCCAAATCTGTTTTGTCAGCTAAACAGGGGATAATTTAGTGGTGTGAGATTCACAGTCCAGCAGGTCAATGTGAGGATCTTATGCTGCTGCTCTAATGAAACTGTAAAATGACCTCTGGGGGATCATGTGCCACATCCATTGATTGAAATTTTCTTCCCTGCAATTGTACGCTAATGTGAATTGCCCCCACTGTGGAAATGAATGTATGAGTTCAAACGGACAAAATAATTTTAAATAAAGCTTGAGGCTAGGGCAGGGTTAACACCTGTGGGGTGGGGGGCATCGCTGTGAATATGCTTCCACCTCACCTCCAGAGCTGTGCCTTTTTAACTCGGCAAAAAATGTGAATGTGTTTTCCCAAAGTAGCCGTGGGATGGGTTTGAAATAGTTTACAATGAGTAAACTTGAACTCCTCTCTTGACCATGTGCTGCAGCATTATGTTACAGGGGCTTCTTTGGTTTTGTGTGTATCTGTCATTTTATCAGTCCGCTGTTTATTCTCTCGACTTGAGAACTTTTAAAGGTCACTTTTCAAAATTATTATTGTTACAAAACACCCAAAAATGTTTTTCCCACTAAAACATCCTTTTACCTTTTTCATGGAACTGGGTCTTTCATTGTCAAATTATAAATGTCCGACTCTAATCTGGTCCCTGGTCTTTATCAATGCCTTGATTATTTGTGTTATTTGTAGGTTTGAATGTTTTCTCACCAGGAGAAAAGAGCAAAGAGGAAGTTTCTAGATGTGGAGAAAGGGGACATGCAGTTGGTTGGTGTGACAGAGGAAGATGCAGAGGACACAGATGATCAGCTATGGGGACCCCTACAGGGAACAGCCAGAAGAACAAGAAAATATCTTTATCCCAGATTTTATGAAATGCACTGGGTTGAAGGGGACTTACTTTCTTTTTTTTTGACAACGTAGTAAAATAAGATTTTTTGGGAGGAGGCTTACAAAGTAATAGAAAAATTATAGCAAAAAAACATTCAATTTTTTATTTTTTATTTTAGGACTATTCCCAATATGAAAAGAAAAATCACAGGTATGGGAAAGGTGAACCAATAGGGATACATTTTTGTCATTTGCTTGCGAAAAAAACCTCAGCTACGTTTTGGAAAGATACTGCCAGGCCAGGAGTGACATATTAGATCAAGCAAATGCTACTATGTTCTCCATTTGAAAGAAAAAAAATGACATTTGGACAAAAAGCAAAACAATATTTATTTGAAAAGGTCAGGGGACCATTTTCAAATGAATTAAATAAATAAATTGTCCCCTGACCTTCTCAAATAAATGTTGATTTTGTGAAAAAGCAGTAGATTTGTATATAACAAATATCAACAATATGCCTATTTAATTATATATGTATACTTGTATACACAATTTCGATAACAAGAGGAAAATTTGATGCCTCATCAACTGAAGCAAACACTGTTGCACAGATGAAGCAATAAAGGACAAAGTCTATTTGGACGTACACAGTTCCTAAGGGTAGGTTCAAATTGAATCATTCAAAAACTCCCAGCTATTCTGGGGTTTCTACATTTCTCAACCATTGGTCCGATTTGGTCCAAACCTTGTGAATATGAATCAACTTTTCTATATATCACATTTAAAGCCAATGTTTCATATTTTACTCAATTGGGGGATATTTGCATGAAAAACACAGTTTTTCAGACATAACTTCATCAGGGGGATTACTTTTACAATGCAGGGGATTGGGGGCTTTTTCGGAGATATACCCTTGATGTAGGGGACAACAGCCTAGGTGTAGTTTCACCAACAACCACCTACTATTTTCTGAAATATATATTACTATCTCCTAAAGCAGCCCAAAACCAGACAGGAAGGAGGTTTTAACAGCTAATGGACAAAATACTTCTCTCAGGGTTTGGTGGAACAAAATCAGAACTCAAAGCACTGGATGTGTCTTTGTCTGGACCACAAATACGACTCTAACTTATCTTCTGTGTACGCTGGATGTTTAAATCGCTGCCTCTCAGCAGGATGTACCAAGAATCCGCTAAGAGCTAACTCACTTAACCGAAGCCGTCCATACCATCATCTCTATCAAATAGACTTTCTTTTTTTTTTTGGAAGGAAGATGCTGTTTCAGGAAATCATTTGTTTCCCTTTTTGCGATCCACCCCTCACGTAAGGACCTTCACAAGCCCAGCAAAGGCAATCGTTAAGAGCGTCTTTTTTCTGCTGCCATTAAGGTCTAATATATCAGTTGTGCAGTCAATTGTACTTGACAGGCAGCTTCTTGAACTTGAACTGGGTCATCTGGTGACAGATAACAGGGCCTGTTTGTTCAATTTCCTCCTCTGCAATGGCATCACTCTGAAGTGAGTTATTATAAATCACTGTAGATGCGTTCATCATGTATCTTGTCAGTAGCGGGGAGAGTGGTGTTTTTGTGTGTGTATGAGTGTGTGTGTGTGTGAATGTGTGTGAAGAGAGGGAGTGATTGTACTGTAACAGGAAAGAAAAAAACCAGAGAGGACAAATAGGACAGGTAACAACTTGAGCACGTGTGCAATTTATGTCAGTTTGTTCCTGTGTTTGTCAGTGTTGTCACAGTCACCACCTCCAATCCATGCTGTGTGTTTATCTACATCTAGGTAAGGGTGATCTTGAGTGGGAGAGGTCATTTACAGATGTGGGTTTTTGTGCATGGTGTGGTATTTTCGTGTCTGTGGCAGGTGCAAACATGTGACCCAGGTCGCCTCAGCAGCTCTCCAAAGGCTCCAGAGGATGAGCTTTAATGTGACACAAAGATAATGAAGCTCTGACACCCACTCTGCCCCACCCCCCACCCCCACACCTGCCCAGGAGAAAGGTTATCATCTGAAGTGGACGGCATTTCCAGGGGAGGATGGCGCATTGCTTGGAAAGCTGTTCTCATTCTTCAACCACACTGCAGGGGACAACTCCCCCCTCTAATATAATGTCACAGTCAGAGAGTCTGCTGCTTTGTCTAAATTATAATCTATGGCGTTTTTACATTCATACATTTATCTATGTAATTTGTGATTGATTGTAACACCGGCTATATCCTGCAGCTTTTTGTTGATGATGGTGAAACAACCGATCACGAATAGAGCAAAATTAAATCGTGTATATGAACCGCATGTCCATCTTCATGCATGTTTCTACAAAACATACCGACACAGAGTGGACGGAAACCCAGGACAAGTACTGACGATAGAAATGAGTTATGTTGTTAAAAAGGGAAAGTGATTCCAGTGGCAGCAGGGTGGAATGAATTCAATGGGGTAGGCGTGAGCGTGGGATGAGGTCAAAGTGGGAAAGACCGGGTACAAATGATTCAGGGAGACAAAGAGTTACATGCAACTCAAAAAAAAAATATTCAGGCTTATGTAACATGCACTGTTGCCCCCAAAAAGTTTTATTCAGCTCTGGATAATTCTCTCAAGAATTGAATTTCGTTATTCAATGAAACAGTAGACCATCAAAGTTTTTAAAGGGAAATATATTGGCCAACAGTCCTTACACTCATTAACTCTACAGTCACACTATCGGAAAAATGTGGGCCCTTTCTGATTCTTTGTTCATAAGTAATTCTTTCATTGCAGTGTGAACAGAACTACATGGAATCTGATCTTTTCCAGTTCCGATTTGGGCCACATCCATAATTATTTAGTCCTTAATTATGTGGTCCTTAATCAGACACAGGCTGGATATTTTGCAAAGTGACCTAAATCTGAATAATCAGATAGGAATTAATTCAACTTTGATGTCATATTCCATCTACATTCATCAAGAAGCTGCGTTGGTGGGAGTCGCTTTTCAGGGGAAAACATCACTATAAATGCTATAAAACATTATTTTCAAATTTACTATACACAAAAACTTTTAAACTAACTTTAGCAACTCCTATTTCTTTCCATATTGACAGTAAGCAGCATTTGACATGTTCGTATTGGTCTTTCTGCGAATGCTGGTCAGTTTAGGGCCGTGAACTGCTCATAGTGGAATCTGATGTACGCCACTTATTGAAAGGAGTGTAAACAACGACACAAAAAATCGGAATTGAGCATTAAGACTTGTGGTGTGAACTTAGCCTTAATCGCCTTAATAGTCATTACTTCAGGAATTTGAAAAACATCAACCCAGAAACCAGGACAGTCGCTTCCAGCATCTTCTTTTTGCAAAGTTTGTATCAGCCAATGACTGATACAAAAACACAAACTCCCTCACTTACAGAAATTACAGAAGAGCACTGTAATAATTCCATGGCTTTCTTCAAATCGAAAATTGACTCAATCCGTTCGGTCCATTCTGGGTCCTCCACTCTACCTATCCAGTCTGCTTACTCACAGTTTTGAGATCACCCAGCCTCTAAAGTGCTTCCCAGAAATCTCACAGCAAGAGGTTGAGTTTATCATCAGGACCATGAAACCTTCCACCTGTGCCCTCGACTCCTTTCCTACAGCCCTAGTAAGAAAACTAACATCTCTTCCATCAGTCCCCTGATCACCGCTGTAATAAACCAATCCCTCCAGGCTGGCTTTGTTCCATCTGCCCTAAAAGCTGCCATAATCAGACCACTCCTCAAAAAACCTACTCTCGATACAGAAGTTTTTGTTAATTACAGGCCCATTTCCAAACTCCCATTCTTCTCCAAAGTACTGGAAAAAGTAATTGCTGCCCACCTCCAGGACCACCTCAAATACAACAACCTCTTTGAAACCTTTCAGTCTGGTTTCCGCTCCGCCCACAGCACAGAAACAGTTCTGCTTAGAGTAACAAATGACCTACGGATGGCAGCAGATGCTGGTTCACCTTCCCTCCTGATTCTCCTTGATTTGTCCGCTGCCTTCCACACAGTTGACCATGGAATACTCCTACACCGCCTACATCACACCACTGGACTCACTGCCACCGCCCTAAACTGGTTTCAATCCTACCTCACTGACAGAACAGAATACGTTTCCCTTGGAAGTTCAAGGTCCCGGACACACACCGTCACCTGTGGGGTCCTCCAGGGATCAGTCCTTGGCCCCATTCTCTTCATACTGTACATTCTCCGCCTTGGCCATGTCATCAGTCTATATGGACTCTCATTCCATTGCTACGCTGATGACACGCAAATCTACATAAAAACTGACACATGTTCCTCCGCAGCCTCTCCATCCTCATCGTCATCATCATCATCTCCCCTGTCAACTCTCCGCGCTTGTCTGGAGGAGATAAAAGTGTGGATGCAAAACAACTTTCTCCAGTTGAACAGCTCCAAAACCGAAGCAATTTTAATTGGCACCCCACATAAGACCCAGTCTTCCTCCATAACCAGTATTACCTTCTCTGGTTACGACATTCCACTCTCTTCATTAGTCACCAACCTCGGAGCATTAACCCATTCACCCATTCACACTAACATTCACACAGAGGCTGCCATGTAAGGCACCACATGCTCATCATGAGCAGTAACAGTCATGCAATCATTCACACACCAATGTAACAGCCATTGGGAGCAACTTGGGGTTCAGTATCTTGCCCAAAGACACTTCGACATGTGGACTGCAGTCGCCAGGGATTGAACCACTGACTTTCAGATAGGTGGACAACCACTCAACCAACTGAGCCACCGTCGCCCAAACGGCACAGAACAGAAGGCCCGAAGGGTGATCGGGCCTTCTGTGCTGCTGCCCCTCGTCTGTGGAATGCCCTCCCTGACCATCTGAGGGCTCCACAGACAACTGACACATTTAAAACTTTCCTTTTTAACAGAACCTATACCTTTAATTAACATTGCTGCTTTTTGATCAGGTTTTATATAGTTATTATTTTTATTTGTTATTGATGCTTTTATCTGATTTAACCTTGTAGCACTTTGAGATTTGATCCAAATGTAAAGTGTGTTATAAATGCAATGTATTATTATTATTATTATTATTAATCATACAGTTAAGCAGAGCCTGGAAACCAACATGTATAAATGTCTATATGAGTTCATGAACACTGTATGATCTGGTGATCCTATAAACACTGAACACCTCCGTCAGGGTTATGACAAAGTTCTCAAGTGATTCTAACCAGCAAGTCAATACTGGTGGGGGGGCTGTGACACAGGATGTAGAGCGGTGGTCCACTCAGAAGGTCGATCAGTTGGACATGCTATCTATACGTTGACGTGTCTTTGAAGCAAGACACTGAGCCCCTGTTGTCTCCAGATGACTGTTTACCGGTGTATGAATGATTTTATGAATTGTTACCACTCCCAAACCACCGACCGCTGAATGTGTGTGTGTGTGTGTGAATGTTTGAATGGCGGCTCATGTTGTAGAGAACTCTTGAGTGTTGGAGCAGACTAGATTGGTGCTCTATAGCAACAGCCCATTTACTGCCACCAACAGTTTTACAATTATACTCCGTTATCTTTATTCAAGAGAGACCAAGTCTCCACAATGACCTTGAAGCATACATATCAAACTCTCGGACAAAAAGCCAAATTCGGGCTCAGCACCTCATTGTATTTGGCTCGCAATCCTTATAATACAATTCTATGTCAGAGACGGTCCCAATAGACTACATATCACACATGCATCTCAACTTTGTCACTTGCACACTGAAGGTATCCAGGTACTGGGTGTTATCATCTCAGTGTCAACTGTTTCCAGCAGTGGCCATGAAGCCGAGTAATGAGGTCTGATTAAAGTATGAATAATACCCAAAAAAAAAGAAACGGCCATTTAATGAGCTACCGCACAGCCAATACATGTTTGCGCTTCATGCACGACGACGGGGAGTGATATCTTTATGGCGTAAGTAATATGATATTAGCCTGGGAAGAGTTTGCGGGGCTTACGCCCGATGGCGCGCCTTCAGCTTGTGGCGAGAGAACTGGCTTGGTTGGACTCGTGAAAGAGAATGTAATAAATAGTGCTTGATAATATTTGTGTAATAATACTTTAATAAGAAAGTGGTATAATAACAAAGACAAAAATAATTGTTTACAGGGGCAATTACGTAACAAGATAAAGACTAGATACATTTATTATACATTAGTCCTAACCTTGATGAGGTTGTGGCCTGAGCTGAAATTGGGTTTGACGGCCCCTGCCTTATAGTTAGATAAGGGGATAAATCCTAGTTTGGGATTGGTTGAACTTTGATTGCCTCACTTGCATTTAGAAAAGTTTCAGGAGTTTCATTTGAGCCCATAGTGATCTTTCTATCCCTAAAATTGGACGTGCAGTGACTGGAATTCTACCACACCTCACGTCAGAGACGACAGATATTTTTAAATTGTACAATTCTGGTGGCTACTGATGCTGTTGGAGGGTCAAGACTGCTGTGTGTCAGCTACAGATTAAAATGTTGAATGAAAAAACTCGATTGTAAATCGAATCTCTATAACTCCTTTTTTTCTCCTCAGAAGCATGGTTTCAAGAGATACATTTGTCAGGCTCGCTGTCAGCGACCGCCAAGGACACAAGTCCGATTCAAACCTTCCACTGATATTTACAGCAATTGAAATGTAACACTGGAGAGTTTCCTTCAAGGCCAGCAGTGGATGCAGCCTTGAGCTTTTGGGAAAAACAGATTCCAAGAAAACTATCTTCTGTTTGCACCAATGATGAAAAGACGTCCTCCATACAAACTGTTTACAACAAGACACAAATCAGCTCACGGAGCAAAAACAGGTTCGGTGTCAAGATTCTAAGTGGAGAAAATTTATTACACAATTTATATCTTAATTAATCCTCCACACATGATTATGATGAACCAATAAGCCAAACCAGACACCAGGCTGAGTCATACAACAAGAAAAGCAAAACATGGAATACCATTAAATTGAGGTTAACACATAAAACATGAAAAGCTTGAGCTTTATGGGAAGGGAAGTTATTAGACATACTTGGTGAGGAGGAACAATCTGGATTGATGCTCTGAGGCATATCAGCTCAAATAAACTATGTTTGTATAAAAATGTATGGCTAAAAAATGTTTTTCTATTCCTTTTAATCCCTTATTAACATTATATTTTATGATTGTAGATTACAGTCACCTACTTGTCTCTGAAGGACAGAAATGTCCTGCTCAACTGTTTGACTGAGCACATTTTAAGCTACTATTTGTTATTGAAAAAATAACATATAGTACTCCCTGGCCTGTTTGTTTTGCTTCTTGAGGGACTTCAACTCCTGCCTAATCCTGTTGATCTTTGCAGATCTCCTATTCGTGGTGAAGGTTGTTCTGGCTGGCCTCTCCTCCATTGCTCCAATCGTTTCCAAAGCTAGGCTAACAATTGTCATCATCGCCCGCAGCATTCGATCCACGTCTCCTTTCGCTGTTCCTTCTAGCTCTTCATTGAAGTGCTGCTTTCCACATCTGCAATTGATCAAAGTCGATTGTCCATTGCAATTAGTCGTTTTCCTTTGGTCCGTTTGGCAGGGGGGTTCACACCTTGGTGACACAGCTGTCACAAACCATTAAATTGCCAACTAAAAGTTCTTTATATAGCTTTATCCTTTATCCCTGTATGAGATTAAACCAGTTCTGATCATTTTGGACAATTTGATATAAACAAAAACTTGTGTTTTAATCATGTTCTATTTTCATCTTATAAAACCTATTGCATAGTCACAGTTTTGATATATGTTGTGGAATTGCCAATATGAAAAGGAAATATGTCTTGCTAGTTTATTTCCAATGAGGGGAAAAATGGCCACACAAGCCAAATGTGACGTTACAGTTTCTGTCAAGGGACAGCACTTCAGAAAAAGTTACAGATAAGTGTTCAATGTGGTAGATTGTCTCTACTTCATTTCCCCGATAATTTTCAATTAAGTAGATGTTGAGGTTTTTACCATTATTATTGTAGTAAACCCAAATTAATTTCTAAAAAAATTTAGAGATTCTCTGAAAGTTTTTCCAGTTAGACGTTAATAGTTGAAGGGTTTGATGGAGGCTTTCAAAAAAATGCAAGTTAGTTTCTATTCAAAGGGATTTTTACTGATTTCGGTCATGTAAAATGTAATTTAATCATCGATAAAATTTTTGAATAAAGGTTTTCAACTGTTTTGTGAGAGAACCCTGATCCATCAATCAATCAATCATCTTTATTTATATAGTGCCAATTCACAAGAACAGTTGTCTCAAGGTGTTTTCCAGAAAGAGCAGGTCTAGACCAAACTCTTTATATAATTATCTACAGGACCCAATAAATTCCTCTTTGAGCAGCACATGGCGACAATGGCGGAAAAAAAAGCCCTTTAACGGGCAGAAACCTTGAGCAGATCCAAGACTCAGGGTGGACGGCCTACTGCCATGACCTGTTGGGTTTGAAAAAAAAGAGAGTGAGAGAGAGAAAGAGAGAGACACAGGTGAGGAGAGATACAGATGGGGGAAAGCAGCAAAGATATCAGCTAAAATCCACTTTCTCCAACCGCTCCATGGCCGGGCCGCGGCGGCAGCAGGGATCCCAGGTTGATAATAACATTAATATTAATGTAACATATAGCCATAGCTTATGGGGGAAATACTATACAAAAATAATAATAATAATAATAATAACAATAATCATCATCATGATCATCTTGTGATCATTGGACATCGAGCAGGTCCACAGCAGCAGATGCAATCACCAACCATGTGACCTTCCAGGGCAGAGAAATGTATTAATCCATTTAACATGCATTAAACCATTTAACATGAATTAATCCAGTAACATGTATTAATCCAGTAACATGCATTAAATGTATTATTATTATTATTATTATTAATCCAGTGACATGCATTAAAGTGAGGGATATATAAAGAGGGACAGTGAGAGAGGACGAGAGAAAAGCTCAGTGCATCATGGGAGATCCCCTAGCAGTCTAAACCTATAGCAGCATAGCTAAGAGCTAGCTTATGCCAGCCTTAATTATAAACTTTATCATACCTACTTTGAAATGTAGAGAGGGTCTTTGCCCACCCAACCCAGATTGTAAGATGATTCCACAGGAGAGGAGCCTGATAGCTGAAAGCTCTGGCTCCCATTCTACTTCTGGAGACTCCAGGTACTACAAGTAACCCTGCATGCTGGGAGCGCAGACTTCTGATTGGACAATATGGAACTATGAGCTCCTTCAGATACGTTGGTGCCTGACCGTTAAGGGCTTTGTAAGTGAGCAGAAGGATTTTCATCAAGCAAGTAAACGTGGGCTCCTCTGGCATTGCCTATGTCTCTCGGTTTATTTTTGATTGGATCATCAGACCCCACTTCATCAAAGCTGCACCTTTTTTTCACTCAGAAACATTTTTCTGATGAGAGTTTCACTTATTTTTTCAGTTAACAAGATTCAAAGCGGTCCGCTCGCTAGTCTTACTTGAAAAGAAACAGTATCAAACCAACTTCACAAACCTACTAGAATTAAAATAAAAAAAAAACATGAGCAGAAAATCAAAGCCCTCCTCATTTTTTCTCATTAGCTTCTCAGATTCCTGTGACGGAGATACCTGTACATCACAGAGATCGCAGCAGACCCGGAGTGAGTGAGCAGTTAATTTGTCTTGACATGTTAAGCTGTGACTCGATCAGATCACAGAACGCGGCGCCATTAATGGGCAGTCTGGACGTTCATCTTCCTAAACGGAACATCACTCCAGATTGAGTTACCAACAGAAGCCTAGGACCTTTCCTGAGTTCATCATGAGTCAATCATGCAATAATTTATTGAGTACATCATCGCCAGAGTTTAATCAAACATCAATTCAGAATTTTCTGAGCAATCATCTAATATTAGGCATTTTCAGGCTAAAAAGTCCCCAATCCCCTGCATTGTACGAGCAATCCCCCTGACTGAACTTTTCAAGCTGAATTTGAAGCTATGGCCCAAAAACACTATTTTTTGAGAAGAAAGATCTCCCTAGTGAGTAAAATATGAACTTTTAGAGTAAAATATGATAATACAAGAAAGTTCTCCTCCATTTGATTGATATGTATTAATGTTGGACTAAAAGCATGAACAATATGAGTCACACCGATGTGTACAAGAGGAGGATGGTCCAACATTTTATTAACAACACACACAACCAATTGGATAACTAAACTATTGCTGTACTCCTTCAAAATAATAATAATAATAATACATTTAATTTATATCGCACTTTACATTTGGATCAAATCTCAAAGTGCTACAAAGTAAAAGCAGATAAAAGCATCAATAACAAATAAAATAATAACTATATAAAAACCTGACCAAAAAGCAGCAATGTTAATTAAAGTTATAGGTTCTGCTAAAAAGGAAAGTTTTAAGTCCTTTTTTAAATGTGTCAGTCGTCTGTGGAGCCCTGAGATGGTCAGGGAGGGCATTCCAAGGACGAGGGGCAGCAGAACAGAAGGCCAGATCACCCATGGTGCTGAGCTTAGTCCGGGGAAGGAGGAGGCAGTATGAGTGGGTAGAACGGAGGGATCGTGTTGAGGTCAGTGGGGTGAGTAGTTCTTTCAGGTAGGGGGTCGCGTTACCATGGATACACTGGTGAGTGAGGAGAGAGATCTTATAATCAATCCTGGTGGAGATGGGAAGCCAATGAAGGGAATGAAGAACAGGGGTGATGTGTTTGTGTTTAAGAACTCTCATCAGGATCCTTGCAGCACTGTTTTGAACATATGGCAGTCTTTGAAGACTTTTATCAGAGATCCCGATGAGAAGTGAGTTACAGTAATCCAGTCTGGAGGAGACAAACAGGTGGACCAGCTTTTCAGCATCACTCAAGGTGAGTGAAGAAGAGAGTTTCGAAATATTTCTGAGATGGTGAAAAGAGATCTTGCAGATGTGTTTGATGTGGGATTCAAAAGCGAGTTGATGGTCAAATCTTACGCCGAGGTTGGTGACTGATGAAGAGAGGGGAATGTCGTGACCAGAGAAGGTAATACTGGTTATGGAGGAAGACTGGGTCTGATGTGGGGTGCCAACTAAAATTGCTTCTGTTTTGGAACCGACATATTTCAGATTTTATGTATATTTGTGAGGTCATCAGCGTAGCAATGGAATGAGAGTCCATATCGACTGATGACACGGCCAAGGGGGAGCATGTATAGTATGAAGAGAATGGGGCCAAGGACTGATCCCTGAGGGACCCCACAGGTGACAGTGTGTGTCCGGGACCTTGAACTTCCAAGCGAAACGTATTCTGTTCTGTCGGTGAAGAAGGATTGCAACCAGTTTAGGGCGGTGGCAGTGAGTCCAGTGGTGTGATGTAGGCGGTGTTAGGAGTATTCCATGGTCAAAATAAGAGCATTTAACATAAATGGCAAAACTGCTTGGTAACAGGAAACATCAGGTCACTTGGTGCCTTTACTGACGCCAAGACCATAAAAATGTATTACATGTTTTTGTCAGGTTACAGTTGAGAAGGATTTTTTGTTGCCAAAACATGTATTTGATCATGAATATCATGAATAAAGGTCTCGTGTAGTTAAGGAAAAAACAAATATGTCTGTCAAACTCAGCGGCCGCAACTAGGGTGTACTCAGCATAATGCCGATGGTAGCCTCCTAATAATTATAAAATAATTAATCCTTATAATTAATTATAACTCCTTATAATTAATCATAAATTCTTTCCCAGTGTAAACAAATTGGTTCGTGATGCAGCTTAAGACCACCTTTATTGTTAGAGCCCAGTTGTTTGATTTGGACTTTGGTTCAGGTGAGGTTTTTCATACTTGCATTTTGGTCAAACAGAAAAGACTGGATGTCCTCTCCAAATGAGGTGTGTAAGGATCCTTATTTACTAATAATTGTTAGTTTTGTTTCCGCCTTCAGAGAAGGACAACGTCTCAAAAGACAACCATTAGAAAAGTCCGGCACCGAAAAAAAAGCCTCATATCCACCCAATCCATCCATTTTCTTCCGCTTAGCCGGGGTCCTGTAGGCATCCTAATTATATAATTAAATAATAATTATATTATTATGATTAAACAGAATCACATTTAAGGGAGTTTATACAACATCTGAAAGTTCATATTATGAACTATCTTCTCATCAAATCCTCCTTTGGACAAATTGTGTCCTTAAAGTCCCAGTTGCTGGTGAGGGGGACAGTACCCACCCGTCTAATGGTGTGTTATTACCAAATGTCCTTTTACATCAGGCGTTCAGCATCCTGTGACAGGGCCGCCTTCAGTGGCCTTTTCCAGTTGTGAGGAAATCTGTCACCTGAAGCTTTTCAAGGACATTACTGCTGGCTACAGCTCAGTTATGCAAGCCTCTTAATACATTGCATTCTTCAAACAAATACAAACACTGCCAGCAACATAAATTCTTTACATAAACAGAAGAAGAAGCCGAGCTTCCCTTTTTTACAGGAAAGTCAATTTTGTGCCCATAAGTAGCAGAATAACAACCACAGTCCAGGGTTTGTTATTATTAATATTTTCCATGATGTGGTCAAATTTAATTAGAAATGTTCCAACAAATGTATTTACAATGATTACTGGATTTCCTCACCTGGTGGTTAAACTGGTATCTTATTGAAATAAGAAAAAATGAATTTATGTTGTACTATGTATGCTTGTCAGCACCATGGAAACCTGTGGTTTCTTCTGGACAGCATGTTCAATTATATGATCCTGGCATTCGGCACTTTGACTGTACAATATTATTTCATGAAATCAGAAATCCTGTTCCAGCTCTAAGGTTAAAGTGAATTCGGTTTTAATATAAAGCTATTGTAAATGAAGATGAGGTGCAGCCATATCTCGACTGCGAGAATCTCAAGTCATTCTGGTTGCTTAAATAAATTGACCAGGCTTATCGTCCCTGACCGCAAGGGTATATCCCCGAAAAAGTCCCCCTACCTTGCGTTATGTAAACGATACACCTGATTATCTTAGTGATTAAAATATGAACTATTAGGATAGAATATGTTAGACATAAGATAAACCTTCTTGTGGCGAGTCCTAGGCACCAAATTTGGACTAAATCAGAACAACGGCTGTTATGAAAAACAGTGTTTTTGTGGGTAAAATAGGAGGTATATAAGAGACGACAGACTAAAATGGATCAAAAAACTTTTTCGATTTAAATCTCCCCCTAGTGTTTGAAATATTACAACTGACCTTTTCCGAAATCAATCCACTTCTTCCTCGCACAATGATTCATTGGGATATGACATTTGTAAATGATCCATCAAATAGTTTTTGAATCATCGAAGGATCTGCAGCAGCGGAGGACACTACAGCAGCGATGGCGATGCCATAATAATCCCTGACTTTTCATGGAGTACATTAGTGATCAGAGGGGGAATCTGCACGGAAAAGGATGATTATTCAACATTTTTCACTTTAGCTTTATTTTGGGTTTTGCATCACAATATCAGACAACTGCGAATGTCAGCGAAGATCAAACATTTCCAGAAATCCTCTGAGGTGATGAAGCAAATCAGAGAATAGTGAATCCAGCCCCTCTGAAATAAAAGTCATTGTTTTGGTAGTGAAGAAGATTAGGCTGTTGTTGCACTTGAAGTCTACATGTGACAAGGTGTGACCCTGATACCTGTTGGATCTACGTTCAGACAGTCAGACAGGTTGAGGATACACCATGGAAAGCAAAATTACTTGAGTGTATGCAAAGGAAGAAATCATTTTTCATCTGTCTGTTCTGTCTGATGATGTAAAAAGATGGTTGACCAAACTCCACTCCCAACACTATTCATACTGAGCATAACAACGCCGGCTGTCTGCTACTCCAGTAAGTGATTTCAGATATCGGGTGGGAGGTTGAACCGTATAGCAGACAGAACCGGTTGAACTGTTAATAAACTGATGGATTATAGGCTCATTCAAAAGAGTTGAGCTGTTAAAAGAGGCAGAGTTTAATTTTTCTCAGACTCAAATGATAACGTTATATAATAAAGCTCAATCATCAGTCAGATGTGATTAAATATAGAGATAGTGTGTAAATATAGTATTATAGTCCGTATGTGGGAAGTAAAAGTATATTAGATGAAGTTGGGGAATGATCGCATCACAGTGTAATAAGTATTGGAATTTCATCACAATGAATTCTCTATTGGGGAACAATAATAAAAGTTTGTTTTGTATATGCAAAACAACATGCATTACTTAAAGGTGTCTTGTATTTGTAAACACACTGTTAGTAATTAGTAGGGCATTTACTACAACTACTTAACATGAATATGCAGCTTATTAATAATCCATCCACACAGGCACATAGAAATTTCTAAAGAGACAAATAAGTAAATATGCAAATAGTGTCCTGGCTTTTGATAATGAAGCGCTTACACACACAAAAAATCTCAAATATCCCCAGACTCAGATCAGCATGAAGAAAAACCAAACAGAAGTTGTGATATGAAGCTTGAATCAGACAAACACTTTCAACACATGCATTCCAAGCAACTTATTTTATGACCGCTCTTACTGCTGCTTGTTGGGTCTTTTTATGCTTGTGCTTTTGTTTTATCTACTCTGCATTGGAGAGAAACTATGCAAAATTTCCTTTTTTCGCTGTCAATAGTGACAACAAAGATCATTTTTCTTCTTTTCCTTCTGACGCTTCTATTATAATGTGTAAAATATACCACAAACAAAGTTGCTCATTGTACATGCTAGAAAATAACAGTTTGAAAAACTAGGCCTTTGCTTTCTTCCTCACCAGTAAGGATATATTCCCCCCACCCCCCCATCCCCCCAAAAACACAAAAACCCAATCCCCTGTGTTGTATAAGCAATCCCCAATTAAACGCTGCCCCTGGTGATGTATGGGATATTAACAAGGAAAGAATTAGTTCAAAGGTATGACATATGAAGAATAGTACGTAAGTATAATACATTTTTTCTAATAACATGCAATAACAATATTATTATAGATATGGAAAAAATGTTGAGCAATTGTTATTGGTTTGAGAGAAGCACTGGCATAACATTAGCATGAATCAGCTCTGAAAGATGATTTATTGCACAGCTGCACAACAAGTGTGTGTTGGAAACAAAGCTTTTGCTCCTAAATTATTCATGAGATATAATAAGAGGATAGTTGCTGTACAAAGTATTTGTCCAGGAGGATAAGACTGGGGGAAGACGGAGCTGAGGATAGGGGACTCCATAGTGCAGTAAGTAAACAATTTTTCAGTGGGATGGAAATCGGCAGCTAAAGAGGATGGAAAGAAAGTTTCCATGCTACACACGGAGCTAAGGCCTTTCAGAACTGAAACGATTTTCTGAAGACTGTTGATAGTAATAGTGAGACATCAGCTTCTGGCTTGCTTCAGGGAACATGTTTGTAGTGTAATGTTATTCTGGCCCATGGAAACATTAAGTTCTGCCACAACAAAAGGATACTCAACACAGACGGCTTTCAAACAGCATATATTACATTTTTTGAAGCTTTCACCTTCATTGTCGCCTGAGTCTGTCTCACTGCTGCAGGCTAAGTTGCTAAAAAGACACACCGCTATGGCCTCTTGTCACACTATATTTACTGCTCCATCCCTTCAACCATGCAGGCAGCAGTAAAGCATAAATGCACAGGTGACAATAGCAGCACTTCCTGTAGCCACAACAAGGCTGTTCTACCAAAAGAACCAAAAATAGCTAAAATAATGGCTCACACGGATTCCGACACTCAGTATTGGCTAAAACCCAAAAGTATATTCTACACGATCAGATTAATTAAGAATAACCAATAAATCCCTCTAATGATATCGGTACTTTGATACTTTGTGTCTGTATTACTTCATTACCACACATAAAGACACATTGCAGTTTGAATAGGCCTTTATTATTCAACACAGTTGAATAGAACACCAAACAGATTAGTCTCCGTGTGAAGGTAACATTGTGTTCCTAAGAAACGAGATTTTGCCAAAGTGAAAGAGGTTGAATACTTCTGCAAACCACATGTTCCAGGTTTTATTTTCTAAATCAAATAATTCTGTCGGTTAAATCTCAAGTCACTCATGGCTCATCAGAAGTATTATTAAAGTAAGTAAAAGGATCCTATGGTGAAAAGTAGTAATATTTAATTGTTCAGGGATTCACGTCTACTCCTAGAATCGTCCTTTAATCCTGCATTTCGCACACAACCTGTGCAACTATAGGCTGGTTTGAGTTCAAGCTTTATGATATAATAATCACCTTAATTTTATCCCAGAAAATTCAATATAAATACTTAAAGACCCTGGGATGCCATTTATATCCCCTTGATTGAAACCGCACTTCAAGTGTAAAGTAAGAACGTATCGTGACCAATCCAACCAAACGCTTTGATTTAGAGATGTGCCCAAAATGAATTAAACATAAATTATTGACAACCCAGTTGACTGTTCTATATATAGAACTAGGTCAATGCCCTAATCCCCGAAAGCAAGGGTATATCCCCAAAAGGCCCCCAGTCCCTTGTGTTGTACATGCAAACCCCTTAGAACTTCTCAATTAAATGTCGAGTTTTATTAAAAAATGTAAAAATCTCCCCCTAAAGAGTAAAAAAGTAACTATTAGAATAAAATATCATATATGCAAGATAGTTGTCCTTCCATTCATATGAAATAAATTTGGACTAAATCAGATCAGCGGTTTGTACAACGTTATGTAAAAAAAAAAGCACAGCTCTGTGACTAAAATATGAACTATTACAGTAAAATATGATCAATACAAGATACATTAATTGATTCTTTCATTCATAAATTCCAAATTCGGACTAAGTCGGACCAAGGGTTAGAAAGTTGTGTCCGAAAAACAGTGTTTAACGTAAAAAAAAAGCTCCCCCTTGTGACTAAAATATGAAGTATTAGAGTAAAATACATGATCTGAAAGGTAGATCTCCTTAATACATTTATTTGCATCAAATTTGGACAGAATTGGTCGAATGGCTGAGAAATGATGAGGAAATATTTTTAGAGATAATGCTCTCCTTAGTTTGGATGTATAAAGGTAATTTTTCACCAAATCAGTCCAGTTCTTCCTCACACTTATTTTCTATGGGGTGTAAACTTTAAAAATGACCAATGAACAGTTTTTTAGGTATTATGTCACCTTGAAGGCTCTTCGGCGGACACGGGGGCGGCAATGCCGGTTCCTGGCTTTTCGGGGATATTATGGAATTATGGAGACATTTATTTTAAGGTATCAGGTAACATTTCAAATGAAATCATTTGTAAATCGTTTGTCCATTCATTCATTTCAACCATCATGATCTAAAGCAAACATGATATTTAGAATGACTTAAGTCAAAACATCTGAAAATGGCTCCAGCACAATGTTAAATGATTGCTAACCTTTTCTTTTCTTTTTTTTGCGTGGAATGGAAAAAGATGAGTTTTTGAGCCTTGTTTTAACATCAAGTTTACAGTTTTCATTGTGTCAGCCTTAACGTCAGTCGCATTGTCAAGCATTCACTCACGGCGAGCGCTGCCAGCACCTTGTGTTTGTGTTCTGCCAGCACAAAAGACGCCCATGATAGCGAGAGAGTAAAAATACAGAGAGAGTCCAATCATTCTCTGTGGAAATGACAAAGAAAAGAGTAATTCAGAGATTCAGGTTTAGAGCTGTGGCTTTTGCGCGGCAGCATGCGTTCCTTCCTGTGCAGCTGCACGCACTCAATCACCAAAATGATGATAAAAATTTCAATTACAAATTAATTTCACATACTGCCTAGACAGATTCAAGTCCTCCCAGGTGTACGCATACCGCAGTTTGAAAAAATCGGCTCCAGGGTCCTATCTTCTGTCAAACGTACTGCTGGTAAATATGATAATGTTTATATATTCGTTCTTCATCATACCAGCCCACAAACCTTGAAGGTCCCCATATTCATTCCCGATCACATGACCAGCATCATGGTTGTAAACAGCAAATATCAGCTGAATAACTAATATTCATATAGTTATAGAGGCGTTTAACTCCAGGGGCTCCTCCCTCATCCTTGTCAAGGTGAAAGATGGCGGGTTGAGATGAAACAATGACACTGTCAGCTAAATTATAGCCCCAAAAGGTCAGGGATATTATGGAATCGTCATCATCACTGCAGATCCTTCGTGTTGAAAGCAATAAACCAAAAAACAATTTCATGGATCAATTTCAATATTTTATACCTACAAAGACCTTAGTGCAAGGAAGAACTGGATTGATTTGGGGAAAGGTTTGGTTCTATATTTCTGACTCTAGGGGGACCTTTATTTGGTCCAATTTAGAATATGAATCGAGCCAACGAGATCTATCTCACACATAGTCAGTAGGGGTGTGACTTAAATATAGGCAGAAATACGCAGCTATTTACATCCCGACAGTCTCGTAACAAAGTCATGTGTTTCAAAGATAGTTCCTCTTCCCCCTCCTGTAGTACGCTATGATGAACTACAATGTTGCCCTGCCTCCATTCAGGGCAGCGTCTTTCGAAGGCTGCATTTGAAGAAGGAATGCGTGCCTTCTGAGCAACAAGGCCATCCCATTTCTAAAGTTCTTTCTAATAAGGCCATTCTTCTCTTTTGAATAGATGGAGCTCTTGAATTGAGACACAGCTTGTCACTAGCTAGGATTTGTTCTGACAGAAGGCTTCAAACCCCAAACTGTGCATATTTAACATAACACAGTTTAAAAGAAATATAACAAATCTGGATTTTTGTGACGGAGAAATGTCAACGTTATTTGTACTTTGTCATCATCTGAGCACCGAGGTAGAGTGACACCGAGAACAAGAGAGCAGTCGCTCGATGGAAGTTGGGTACCATCTGAGTACGATACAATATCCTTGCTTTCAGCCTGTAGCCCATCATTCCATTTCAGCTTGTGCTCTCCGAGGGAAGAAGTTGGGTTTTCCTGTTCTAGAGAATCATAGATCTAACATCTTAGTAGCGGCTCTCTGCCGTCAGAAGCCAAAGCAGCAGAGAACAGTTCTCCAACTGTGAGGTCATTTTTATTGGACTTTATATAAACAATACATAGGTGTTCATTAAAGGGAAATGGCTTAAACTTCTACCAATTAGGGGTTGTTGAGAAGGAGAGAGGACTGAAAGCAGCACCTCACTAAAGTTTAAGGCTGGCTGTTAGTTCTCCGGAGTGCTAGATGTGGAAGGGACGAGGGATTAGGGATCATTTAGCGCCTAATGATTTATGGCCACCACCAACATCGTAAAAAACGGAAGTCCAATGTTCTTCTTCAAGGTTCTTTTAATCAAGAAGCAGGTTCTTTTCTGGTAAAATAAGGCTTCTTTTTTTTTATTTAAAGAAAGAAATATTTACCAAAAACCGTGATGTTTCCTTCAATCAATCAAAGCGTCTCATGCCGTTCCAGATGCTTTTTAAGTTTGAATGCTTGAGCATGAAACAAAAACTGAGCCTAAAGTTTATTAGAGGGACTGGATAAACGCTGATATCTGACAACAGATGAGTAGGGAGCTCGCTGGCTATTGGTTGACGCACCTGCTATCGTGGTGCATTCTGGGACTTGTAGTATCCATCTCATAATCAAAATATTGAGATACATTTTTGTATTGTATCTGTGTTATTCACTATATGAAACGATTAAAAAAAGGACATCCGGGGCTGCATCACTTTTATTCTCCTTCATCAAACGTCCGTTGTCTAGTAGCTTTTGCAAATCGTATTTCTTAAGTTGTTGTGTTTTGGCTTTTGCAGCTTGCATGTGTTTTCAGCATTACAAAGAAACAAGCTCTTAAAAGCCTGTTCATTTAAAAATGCTGTTGTTAAATACATAATATCTTGAGTGGGTTAATTAGATGATATTCATACTTTCATCTTTAAATGGACGTGATTATCGCAAAACCGGTGTATCGTGACAGGCCTAATGTGAGTCCACTCGAGGAAGTACTTCTTGTGTTTATCAAATGTTACTCAAATAGATTATATTTTATTCATTCGTATGGAGGGAGCTTCTTTTATTTATTTAAATTCGGTTTTAAGAGTTCCAATCAGGCGGACTGCTTGAACAAGGCAGGGGATTGGGGGCTTTTCAGAGATATACCCTGATGTTGGGGAAAACAGCGGTGGTCCATTTTCACAATATTTTATGATATCAACATGTATTGACCAGTTTCTCTGCCACACAAGTTTCAATCAAATCTAATAAAACCACATCCTTAGTGGTTGATATTAAACTACTTTTATTGGGTACCTAATAAATATGAAGTTAACTAATAAACTCAAAGTTAGAGAGAAATATTCATGATTGGAAACCAGGTTTTCGGGGTTAGAGGCAATGCTCCCTGCTGTTGATCGCGTTGAGATTATTATTCATTTGTGCAGGTGTGTGAGGAAGCACAGCCTCAGAGGTTAGAACCTCTTCACGGATAAACTCCACAGTCAGACAAGGTGCCCAGACAGGTGACCTTTTTACCTCACACCATGGCGTGAAAGACGCAACCTGCTGCTATTAGAATTACGGGTAGCCTTACCCCATATTCAGGACGTGCCTTAAGTGGAGCCGCCTGCAGTTGGATAAGAGTGGGGGGCCGCGTCCATCAAAAAAAAAATGACTTAATGAATTAAAACATCCTGCATCCTGTCCAGCTCAAACCCCCCGTTTGCATTTCATAGACATACCATCAGTAAGCAACATTCTGGATTTCTGCTAAGAGCGTACGGTCAGGAATCACTCTATGATGATGTGATGTGACGTTAAGTGAAGCCGGATGGGTTTTTAGCAAGCTGAGAGGTGGAAAGGAGATATGTGGGAAGAGCTGGAGACATGCTGACAACTGAGCCTGAAGTGAACTCCTCCTGTGCACTCCAGCTCCTCTCAGTGACACCACTGCAGGGGGGACTATGATACAAGTGAATAGCTGATGGAGATCGGGATTCATATCAGACACCCGTCTAAATCTGCAGGATTTTGTACATCCTCTGTCTTCTTCCTCGAATGAAAATGTGAATTTACATGCAAAGAACAACGTCCTGGTCTGCATGTTTCTGTATGTTGGCTCCAGTGTGTGTTTGTAAGGTTACGTAAAACAGCTGAGTCATAAACTATAGAACAAATAGACGCGAGGTGCTTTTCCAAAAAAAAGATACAAAGAGAGAGAAATGGACTGACTTGCAGCAATTTAGTTTTGATATCAGCAATTTGACTGGACTTAAATGCCGAGCTGTTGACCCACTTTTGCCCAACTTTGGCAGCCGCCGAAAATTATCCGTGCGCTGCCAGGTTAGAGGACAAAATGAATGACATCACCCTGTGAAATAGAAGACCAATCTGTTGTCGGCTCTCTCACTCTTATGGCAGTGACGTTGCACTATTACCATGTTCCTATATTTTCTACCTAACTACCGACCTGCTCTACCTAATAACCCAACTACCTACCTCCCTCTCTCCCTTCTTCCCTCCCTCCCTTTTTCCCTCTCTCCCTAACTACCTACATCCCCTCTTGCCTCCCTACACACCTACCTTCTTAAGTACCTACCTTTGTCCGGTTAAAAAGAGGACCTGATGAGATAATGACGATACAAAGCTTGATTTTACTCTCTTGGGGTTTTTTTTAGGCTCTCCAGTTTTTCCAGTTTTTGTGGTCTGATGGTTCGTTTCATTGTAGTTAAATTCCTTAAGACGTTAATGATTAAACAAAGTGAAAAGACTCCTGAAATACAGTGATTATAGAATTTTCACTCCAGAAATTGGTATTTTTTATCTGATTTGCTGATGTCAGCAGGTTTTAAAGCTCGATGAATAATGTTGTGTTTGTTGTTTCTGCTCATGTTTTCTTTTTGCTCTCATCAGTTTTCATCTTATCTTACTTATACAGTATGACCTATAGAATGAAACAAAATCCTCCTGAGGACGTCTTGAAATTTTACATTTGTCCAGTTGTTGCATTTAATTAGGTATTGAAAAAATACCTAATCAAACTTTGCAATAAATGCATTTACATTTTTGACAGGAGAAGAGGAAATATCATCCGTATAAAATATTAAATTGTATTATATTATAAGTTGTATCAACATAAAGTACTTTTCATTTTCCATTTGCTAAACAAAGCATTTTAGTGTTTTTCAGCTGATTGGTTTTTGGATTAATGTCGTATAACGTATGTGTTTGGTTCAGTCTCACAGTATTCATCATGGTCTTTTTAGCCCGAACCAGCAGCTGTTTTCATTGGGAAATCTCCAAGAGCCCACGGAAGCTGCTCAGCAGGACGCAGACTCTGTTGAAGAGTTAAAGAGCTGGAGATGTCCCCCAGGTTTTCCCTGTTTGAGGGCCAAAACAGAGAGAATAATCAATTGTATTGGCTACCACAAAATCAAAATAAATGACATAGTTCTCCACGTCTGGGATATTCTCGCAGGCTTGTCTATCAAAAAGAGCTCTCTGAAGGCAGAATAAACCGCTATCAATATTGAGGAAAATACTCTGTAAATTTTGATAAGTTGACTTAACTTAAAAGGTCATTCATTTTAAAATGTTAATGCTGAAAATAAATTCAAATCAGCTCTTTTATTGTCTTCATTTTCACCCATTTTAGAACATAAATGTTCCATAATCTTTGCATTAAATATAATTAACACCACTCGCATTGAATTATGGTGTTTTATTCAAATTGATAGGATCTGTTTTGGAACAGATGTCATTATGTAATGCCATTAAGACATTTTTTTTAAAATAGTATCCTGTTTTTAATCTTTAAAAACAAGGATAATTGCTTAAATAAGGTTGATCAATTTGAAAAAAAAAAAAATACAAGCAATGACTTTAATTTAGTTTGGTTTAGTTTAGTATAGTTTAGTTAAGTTTAGTTTATTTGCATTAAAATACACAGAAAATCAGTGTGACTGATACTATTTTTCCGGAATTAAAGAAACATAATACAGAAGATACAATAATATGAATGGTATAAAAAAAAAATAGAACGTATCATAATAACCATCACTCAAATAAAACAGGAAGTGTGAGTATTTTAATATTACTATTTTCATTTATACTTCATGCTTCAGAAAAAGCCGAACCGGGAACCAGAACAGCTAAAGTCACATGGTTGACTTGAGGCCAAACTGAGGGTTAATTATCTACTTGTTTAAAAATAATCCTTCCTGATTTATTTGTTTTTTTGTTTAATCAAAGTCAACTTATGACCATCTCTGGCGCTGCTTGCTTTGTTTCAGTCGTCTTCTCTACAGTGGCAGCGTGCCAGCCGCCGTGCACTGTAGCTAATATACTGTCCATGAAGAACTCCTAAAACCTCCCTTTAAAACGCCTGACCCATCCTTTTAAGAGAATCTTGTCAAACCCTGACGTACAGTCTGTTAGTTCTTTAAGTAATTTTCTGGCGGCGTATAAAAACAACACACACTGAGGGCATAACAAGGACACGCCGCCAAGCGAAGGCAGTTCTCCTCAGCCATAAATTTAGTTTCTTCACAGGCGGAAGCGGCGGATGTCTCGTTCCCGATATCCTTCTTTGTTTGTGGTTTTTATGAGCTGTTGCCTAAAAATTAAAGGTGAGATTATTTATAGATGTAGAATATCATCAGGAACAATGACAGCTGAGCCTAAAAATGATATCAGCTTGATGAATAGTTGGGGTTCTCCTCCAGACAACGTCACAGACTGATTGATTCGCAAGGGTTCATTTGCTTGTTTTTGAGATTTTTACTCTTCAGGCTTATTCTACAATCAGACTGACAGTTACGCAGCACATAAAGCAGAACATTCCCCCTCAGCGCCGACAAGAGTCCAGTAATGTGGCCTCCCACCCACTCACTGTCAATAACACTAGAGGAAGTCTGTGTGAGATGAGAGCCGATTTTGAGTTTCATCATCTTGACCAAATGATCCAAACTCAATCCCCTCGTCAGATCGCCTTTTGACTTTGAAAAATAGCTGTTGCCGCTGCAACAGAGACACTTCAGACCCTAATTAGTTCAATTTTTTTTCTCCTTAATGATGGAGATAAGGTATTGTGAAGGCTTCCTTTAAAAATGGAGACAAAAGATACTGCTGTCCCTTCTGTCTCACACAAAAGCAAAATCACCTCAATATAACTTGCTCTATCTCCTCCTTTGAAGCCAGCCTCTATAAATAACTTCCCAGTGGTATTACATGCTGGGACTGCACAGACAACCGAGCTAAGAGTGCCCTCTATATGCAGGACGGAGTCTTTTACTTGCAAATTTGGCAAACACTCATGCAAACACTCAAAATACACACTGAATATATAGAATCAGGCTTTTCAAATTCATTTAGCTGTGGATGATTTTGCATAAAATGAGTTGACTCAATATGGGATTGGGAAAATATTGGTTTCCTTTCGCCTTTTAAGCCGAAGAGCAAATACATTTTTTCCATTGGGTCCAAATATTAAGAGCATGTAAGGTGAAAGTCGGAGGGAGAGCTTCACGTTCCCTCTGCCCTTTCTAGGTGCAGTGTCAGCAGAAGTTAAGTGGGCCGGCCAGATCAAAGCGGCAAAGCAGATCTTCACTGTCTCTCTTCATCTCTGCTAAAGCCCCAGAAACACTGTCACAACCTCAGATGCTCAAAAACGATTTCCTTTCTGGACTCATTATTCCTCCAAGCGCC
Organism: Lophius americanus; assembly: GCA_037951165.1. Lineage (NCBI taxonomy): Eukaryota > Metazoa > Chordata > Actinopteri > Lophiiformes > Lophiidae > Lophius > Lophius americanus. The sequence goes on along the minus strand of JBBDHG010000098.1, from coordinate 1,488,761 downwards.
GACTGATGCTATGCACAGCAGTCACGCTTGTGTAACCCAAATCACTCCGTTTGAAGACTTGTTTGGTTAATAAGTCTATTACACAGCAATAAAAACTGCAATTAGATGGAAAATCTTCAGTCGGTCCCAGAATCCCGGCTGATTTTCTCCAGTCAGATTATTCAAAGACAGGGTTTATCATCTGTGGTAACTCATACTGATACACTGAATAAATCAGAAGTCACATAAAATTTAGGGTGCAACATACTGTGCCCAAACGTTTGACTGGTTATGTATAGTAATACAACAAAAGTGTCTCAGAAACCAGCAAAATTGAAAGCAACAAAACAACAACCAATCCTAGAACAGTCCCCGATCCCCTTCATTGTACTTGCAATCCCCCTGATGGACCACCTCAAATTAAATGTGAAGTATTTTTTTAAGAAAAAAAATGAGAAGAATATGAAGTCTTAGAGGTAAAATATGATATAAACAAGATAGATCGCCTTGAGTTGATAAATATGCACCAAATGTGGACTAAATCTGAGAAATAAATTTGACAAATTATGGCCTTAAATCTGCTGCCCTTTTATTGCTTCATCGTTTCATTATTGTACATCTTTTACTGTTTTTTTATTCTTACATGGTATTTAGTGTGCCACTTTGCAGTGCCTCACTAGTACTCACTAGGGGGCGTCTTTTCAGGAAAAACACAGTTTTCTTTGCAGAACTCAAAAACAATTCAATGGATCATCTCTAAATTTTATACGAACTTTGACTTTAATGTGTGGGAGATCTGGATTGAGTTTGGGAAAGGAGCTTTATCTCCAAAAGTTATTTTAGCCATAATTTCTCAACCGTTGATCCAATGTAGTCCAAATGTGGTGGATATGAATTGACTCGGGGAGATCTATCTTAATTATATCATATTTTATCCACATTTTAAGCCAATTATTAACATTTTAATCACTTCAGGGATCTTTTTTACTAAATATACTCGCAGCTTAACTTCACCTTTATTTTCAGGAGTTCAATCAGGGAATCTTGGTACAACGCAGGGGATGTGGAACTTCTTGGGGCTATCCATTTTACAATGATTTAACTAACCGGAGTCAAATTCCTCGTATGCATATCCATGGCCAATAAAGCTGATTCTGATTCTGATGTACTCTTGCTGTTGAGGATGACAACATTCTAGTTCATTCAATGTTTCCCGTTTTGTTTTGTTTGTCCTCTCATTTCTGCTACGTCACCTCCTGCCGTGTCTTCTTGCTTCCCCCACACGCGTCTCTAGCGCGCCTTAGTTCCTGTCAGCGGAACACTTTCTCATCCCACCTCGTCACATTCCGACACTTTGTCACATCGTTGTACCTCTCATCCAAATGCTTTCTAACACATGCTCAACAGGAAAAGGCACAACAACTGTAGGCCTGGATGCAGGAGAAGATTGGGCCATGCGTGTTTTCTTTTACACTAGATGTGTTTTCCAATGTCCTGAGTGAGAGCCAAGCATCGGAGCCACCACTCAACCCTGAGATCCAATCCATTTTTTGTTTTTCGCAAAACACATCATGTTGGAATTTTTTTTTTGTTTTGACACAGAAATCTTTCCATTGTCGGTACTTTAAAGTCGTCTGTGACTCATCCATACACTTAATGGTGGATTCTGGGTCTGGATTAGGTGTCAAGACAGGAAGGGTTGTACCAAAATGACAACACGTCATTGTCTGATAATGAGACCAGGCTTCTCAATGAGAGATGTGTGGTCAAATGAGAAATCCAGGCTGTCAGTCATAATGCGTTTCATAGCTGTATCGTCTGTCAAATCAACTGACGCTGTTATTGATGAAGCATTTTAAAAAGTTCCAGGAGGGATGGATGTATCGATGGATTTAGAACCAACAGCTTATATGCCCTCTTTTTCTACCTGACTAGGAAACGCCTTTTTAGAATTTTTGCAATGCAGGTAATGTCTGTAGTTTACCGTTACAAATATATTTCATATTCTAATTCTATATGGACTTGCACAGGACTACAAGACTAGAGAGCTTCTGAACCAGTAAATACTTCAAACATTAAATTCAATATATCTTTGCCTGACGAATTAAAGAAAATGTCTCAGAATGTTTTAAAGCAAGAAAATAATCAACGATGTGGGTTTGCCCCCTTTGGTAGGATCCAAACATAAATTTGATGATAACTTCTTTGGTCCAGGACCCACAAATGACGTCCAACTAACCCGGACAGTCGGCTTTATTGCAACGAGGCTCAGGATCGGGCCAAAGTCAGGCTCAAGTCATATAGTGTATGCCTGGCTTCTCTCACCTTCTGACCAGCTGAGCCATCAGGGTTGTTCCTATACTGTAAATTAAAAAAACTTCTCCAGCAGATATACCTGCAGCTCCTCACTCTTTGTACCTCCGTGGAGTTTCCTCGCTTCGTTTTGCCTACAGGGGTATTTAAGTCATTGGAGGATCCTCCATGATGGTGTGGGTAGGATCATTTCCAGCCCATGGGAGGAGAGCGAGGACACGAGGAGCGTTTCAGCCTTTTTGGTGTTTTGCGTTTCTGCTAACCCCGATCCAGTTTTTGAGTACAGCTAGTACATCCCCCCCAGGCATTACAAGGTAAAATCTTCTCATTGCCGGGAATTGTATTTAAACTATTTGTGAGAGATTATGAAGAATGTGAGTGGAAGTTGTATGAAGGTGTAAATCAGCTGACAACAGAAACAAGATGAAAATATCAAATCCTCCACATTAAGTGAATTGTGACATCATTGCCCGTGTTTTGGCTTGAGCTGGATAAATGTATAATTGGCCATCAATGAACAGTTTAGAATGTATTTTCTTTCTTTTAAATTAATCCTTATCCTTAATAGCTATATAAGCGACAATGTTGTATCGTTTATTAAAGATTAAGCAGTCCTGTGTGATCATACTTGACCATAGACTGTCAATAAATCTTGATGAAAATATCATTAAATGCCAACGAGGATCACCTTTTCATCGTGTCTTTCAACATTTCAGTATATGGCAGGTTGGCAGTTTGTTACTGGTCTCAGATTAGTTTCCTATAAATTTAAGATGCAGATAATGTGGTTTAATACTGTTTTCCCTGACAATGATCTATGCATGATAACCACTGGGTGAGTGGCAGAACACTCGCAGGAGAGCAAACAGCCAGTTCTTCATTCCACGAGCTGGCACTGGAGGAGACAGATGTGCTGATATGCCATCTATAGCCGCGGGCCTTTTCTGACTTCTAAAGGCTTCCGCTGTCAAAGTGGGACGCCTGGGAGTGCATGACACAAAAGTTAAATGAAGGTTAAATGGAAGCACTTCAAAGTGGGCGATCTCCACAGAAAAATAATGGAGGAAAGGTTAATGCGTGTCTTGTTGAGACACTATAGCAGCTTGTAGCTTTTGGGCATGATGGTTTGAGGTCCAGTTCGGGTCACACCGCCTTGGGGCTGCCGTTTATTGGTTTCATTCAAACAGTTGCGGTGTGTAGCATTACAACAGGCTTTCTTCTCCACGTCAGATTCTCCTATGTTATAGCTTGACTAGGTATTACAATACTGCAGGCAGGCGGTGCCGGCTTTGTACCTGCTGGTGGTTGAAACCATGTATGATCTGATCTGATCTGATATATCGGGACACCGTCAGGGTTCTGATCTCTCCAGGGCTAGTGTGATTGTCACGGGTGGCTTCCTGTTTTACAGCAGAAGTTTACTTTTCCTTGGAACATTTAGTGTCACAAATCCTTTTCGTCTCTTCCCTCTTCCGTCTGTTTTTGATACATGTGGACATCTGACCTTGATAGTTTCAATGTTCTCTCTGTCTCCGGTACTCACTTGTTCCACATTCTCCTCTTTATTTATTGTATATAAGTCTCTGTCTTCATCTCAGTCTTTGTCAGTTTCCCATCTCCTGCGCCCACAAACCCCGTTCTTCCTCGTGTTGCCAAGTTTTTGATGTAGGTCTATATGATTTTTCATGTTTTTGTCTTTATACCAAGTCCCCCTATGATATTTATTTTTAGTCATCAGTTCTACACTGATGTCCTTCTTGTTTATGGATTCTTCTTTATTAAATAATTGAACTTTACACTGCCCCCTGTGTCGTCTGCATTTCCGGTCCATATTTTGAATATTACATAACAGATGCTCCTCAGTGATTGCTGACAGAAGGGAAGAAAGTGCTGCAAAGAAAAGTCACATGTCTTAATTCTTTTCTTACATAATTCAACTGTATTGCTGTTCAGAAAAACATGGAATGGAATGAGTTCATGACAATCAACTCATTATCAGCTGATTGTCACGATTGCTCAAAACGTTATAAAAAAGCATCCTTCTGTCCATTTTCCTCCACTTATTCGGGTCTGGGTCCTGTCCCTCTCCCCAGCTCATGATGGGAGATTGTGAGGCATTACCAAGCCAGAAAGATATACACACCTTCCAGTGAGATCTGGGTCTAGCCCAGGGTCTCCTCCCAGGGCCTGGAAAATCTCCAAAAGGAAGCATCCTTTGAAAGTTTCGATATGTCTTTATTTAATGAATCTTTTTTTTTGAATGGGTTAGGCTAGTGGACAAAACATGTCAACAAAGTCTGGTCTAGACCCTACCGCTTTTTTTCCACATTTTCCAACCTTTCTCTTACTAAGCAAAATCTGCTGAGCTAATTGTGCCGGGTTGAGCTGCACATCAGACAAGAACCCTCTCTGAATGCCGATTCAGATGAAGAAGCGCATTTAGGAGTAATTTAGATCTTTCCAAACAGTGCAAGTAGAGGCATTTTCGGCATTTTCTCTAATTTCTCATTTAGTTATGAAATATAAATATTTTTTTTCAATATTGATATACGAATGTGTTTATTTCTGAGAGTAGCTTTACTTTATAACCAAATTAATATCATTGCATATTTAGGTAGTTTCTTTAATCCTTTAATTACTTTGGCCTCCAGCCCAACAATGAGGAATCTCAAAGTTAGCTTTGGTGGATTCAGAATCTTGCTTCGTGTGTACTGACCAATATTAGCCTCAGAGATCGTATCTCTCTCCCATATTAGCTTAAAATCAAGCATAGAATTCCAAATCCTTCTCCTGGGGGTACCAACATATTTCAAAGAGTTCTTACCCACCGAGGTGGTACACTTCCAGCAGCACCCCTGCTGGAAGTGTACCTTTTGGACCTCAGTTTAACTATTATTTCACCCAGATTCACCCCAGTCTGAGTTTCTGCTGTCCTGGCCTGCCCTGCTCCCTGTTGTGTTTACATCTTCTGGCTCCGAAGTCTGCAGATATCCCCCTCAGCTACGTGTCATGCTCTTCAACCATCCAACCCGAATCCATCTCCATGAAGCCAACATAGCACATTTATGGTTGTAGTAGAGGTTCTGCTGACTCTTCAGCCACGCACTATTGGATTGTGAAATATTTATAACACTATGGACATATGCACACACACATGTAGTGGTTGGATTTAATAGAAAAGGATTAACACCATTATTATAACCACCAAAAGTCGGAATATTTGGCAATTGTAATCACGTCCGATTTTGTTTTCTTTTTTTTTTACAAAAAACAAGTAAACCAGACATTACGTGTTAAACATCGATCAGATTTAATCAAAATTCCATACATGCTAATCGACGCGAGGAGGTCTATCTTGTATGTATCATATTTTATTCTAATGTTTAATATTTTACTCCCTAGGCGGGGCTTTTTAAGAAAAAAAACTGTTTGGGATATAAATTCAATCATGGGATTTTGTTGTACAACACAGTGGATTATTATGGGAGCCGAGAAATGGCCACGGAGGTAGATAATTATATTACTGCTGTTATCCCTATCTGATAATGAGATAAATAACTCATAATCACGACAAAACGAGCGGCTGTTTTTCGTAATAATTAGATATTTTTCATGAGAAAATAAGCTACCGTTGCCATGGGAACGAGCAGACACGACCAGGGAGTTAAGCAAATCAGCAGAAATATGACAATTACTTAATTAAAACAAGAAATTAACCTAATAATAACCTAAAGAGACATTTCCTAGAACCACAGTAATCTAGGTGTATTATTATATACCACACCGCTCAAAGAGCAGCTATAAAAGCTATTTTTGACTGTGTTGAACATTGATCGTCAGCGTTGGTCTAATTAATACAGTCGTTCACAGGGATTCTTGATAATCACAGCAGCATTCTCAAGTATGGATCTCAAATGTTTTTACTTTCATTGAGGATCTTGTGTTGAATCCAGTGTGTAAACAGATCTCTTTAATTTGCTTTTGCAAACCATCTTTACTGTTTCTTTGCAACACAACAATTATCTCACGGTGGTAACTTGCAAGTGTCTTAAATTAAATTGTACGCTGCTGAAAACCAAAGGGAGAGTCATTTTCATTCTAAAAAAACATTTCTAGAAACCAGTTTTTGAAAAGATTAGTAACTCCTATTTCATCAAACAGTATAAACTGTACAATGCACACTTTAAGCCATTAAACACTTCTAAAGGGAATTAATGCATATTTATAGTAGCCTCTAGCAAATTATTGGGTCCAGCTCTCTTTGAGAGTGTTTAAAGCTATAAAGCTACAAAAATTCTGCTATGAGACTTTATTCTCCCGATATAAACATATCAGTAAAATTGCATCTTCATTAAATCAGAAATTCCAAAAATGTAGCGTATAAAGCGGTGACAAGGTCTATTAGGTCCTACATGAACATTACATAAAGCTATGAATGAACCACTGATTATAAAGGGTCTTTGGCATAGCTCATTAAAAGACCCAATGAAGTGCCTGTGTGAGAACCTTCCCCAGAATGTGAAATGATGAAAAAGGTGTTTGCATGAGAGCATTAATACATTTATATTTGTATATATGTATTTGTGAAGAAATCCTGGGAGACCTTAAGGCAAGTAAAGACAATCAGTGGATTAACCTCCCTGCGTTTTCACATTTGGCTACATCCAGACATGCCGTACATTTGCAGTGTGGACACCAGCGAAAAATCTTAAGCTGCCAGATCTTCAAAACCTAAAGAAATGAAATGTTCAATTTTTCATTATTATGCAGCCTGTGCCAAAGGAAAAAGAGGAAGGAAAGGGAGCGCAGGCTAGAAGCAGGTAGACGTCAGATAATTACCGGCTCAATGCCATATCAAAAGAACGCTAACATTTCCGCTGGGACGCCTGCGTCCCTTCAGTATTTAACCTATTATCACAACATTGTTACTGAAGTGCGACTGGCCTGTATGCCAATGTTGCAGCTAATTGCTAAATGCCAGGCAGCCGACCTGAAACTCGGCAGCTTTACAGAGAATACAGTTTGACACTGTTTTGAAGGTCAACCTCTTCTGCATTCAAAGCCCAACAGGTCCCCCCTCAGGTGCTCTGTCCTGTTATCACAGGAAGCCGGAGAGGCTTATTGTTCTCTCTTCTCCTGTTGACCCTCACCGCCCCATTAAAATCTAGCCTGAAACTTTGCCTGAGGGTCTCCAGCGATCATCGGCACACACAGCCCCGCCAAAGCATTACATACTAAGGAGACAGAGGGGGAGGGGGGGTCGGAAGTGGTGGTTGGGACCGTGATTTGCATATTGAAAACGAGGGGTGGGACTGGTTACCGGGCAGAATTAATGACAGGCTCGGGCCTGATAGTTAGTGGGTTTGATTGTAATGAGAAGTGCTGGTCCCATCCAGCTGATGCTGTGTGCCGACTCTTAATGGAAGTACACACAGATATTATTATTCACTCTGCTGACTCGCCTCAGGATTATTACCTCCACCTTGAAGGATCCGCTCTCACCTGGCAGTTAGTTTGTCTCTCTGTCAGCGGGATGTCGGAAAAATCTGCAAGAGGTGAGATGGACACATCCCATAGAATTAAAAAATGATGTCGCTATGAACGTGACCTCAACACAGCGTGATTGTATCAACATTACCGTAGAGTATTATCACATTATATTGTGTCTAGTCTAGTTAAATCCTTGAAGAGAAAATGTATATATCTTGTTATGAAAGTTTTGTGTCTGGCCATAAAGTCCCAGCTAGAATTTAAAAACCTTAACTTAATCCTGATTAATGCCACCAAGTGTAGACTTTGGATATATCTTTACTTTATTGCCATCCTGTGGTAATATAAAAAGAGACAAGCAGCTACATGCAGTGGAACATTTTTGTGCTTTATCTGCTATAATTTTGTTTTAGTGATTGCAATGATAAGGGTGTATAATGTTAAATGACAAACCCTTAGAGAAGGATCACTGTTTACCTCAACAGTCCTCCTCAGCATGTGACTGTCAGTCAGTCTGATGTCTTCTGGATTCCTGGCTCTAGACTTTTCTGCTCAGCAACAAACGAAACACCGAAACAACAAACTAGGTGCCTGGCTTCTGGAAAATAATCCAGAGATATGTCATAAATAAATGAAGATCCAGCCTCTGGAAGATCAGATGTTGACTAGTGGAGATTAGTCTGATTAAATACGATGAAGGGTAGTCCCAAATGTGTCCGAATAGAAATGCGGATCAATCTGTCCTTATATTTTGTTATAAAAAGTACATGAGATCACTTTAATTGTTATATCCATGAGGAAGGAAATATTACCGCAGTTATTTTATAACAATTGGGACGCTGTTCTCCTTCTTCTTCCTCCTCTTCATCTGTGCGATGCTATCCTTCTTCTCCATCCTATTCATCTCTGTAATACTAACCCTGTTATTCCTCCTCTTCATCTGTGTCATGCTACCCCTCTTGTTCTTCCTCCTCATCTCCGTAATGCTCTCCCTCTTCTTCATCCTCTTCGCCACTGTGATGATCTCCTTCTTCTTCATCCTTTTCATCTCTGTGATGCTCTTCATCCTCTTCATCTCTGTGAAACTATCCCTCTTCTTCCTCCTCTTCATCTGTCTGATGCTATCCCTCTAGTTCATCCTCTTCATCTTGCCCTAAAATATATGATGACATGATTTTTCTTGTTCGACCTAACAAAGAATATAGACAAGGTTTGAGAAAAAGTGTGTCATTTTTTTCTTACTTTCTGTTTCATCCTCCTGTCTGCACCACCATGACTCGACTGTTTTCTGAAATAATATTACAAGTTATAAGTACACTTTTCTTTAAGAGTGTATATCAGATGCATGCTTGAGAAGTTTAAAAATAAACCTAGTATAAATATACATTCATTTGACCAAAGGTGTCTTTATAAGAAAGTGAGAAGAACAATTAAAGTAAAAAAAACAGAAGTAGATCTAATAAAACATGCTTTTAAAGTTCTGTTTCTACAAGCAAAGGGAGTGCGAGGATTCAAATGGTAATTTAATTCTAAGTCATAAGGGGGAATCTTGATCAGCTGAATATATATTCAGCGAAAAACATATCTTATTTAACACAATAAATATTAGGGATGTAATGATTCATCGATCTTGATCGGTATATCAGTTTGTTGAACAACGGTCCAATCAAATTGATGGAAAGTCAAAATATCGATACATTTTGTCGTTTTTTTAGATACGCATTATTTTGAAATCACTACGCCTGCAGTGTTTCCGTTACACAGCCTCCCTTATGGAGTTAAATTCCTGCCAAAAGTCCGTACACAAACGTGACACGATTCGCGAGCAAAGACTGTGTAATTTGCGAGCAAACACAATATGATTTTCAAAGGAAAAACATGATTGACAAACAAATGTTTTCTGTTTTGCAAGCACAAAAAATGCTACAGACAACTTCAGCAAGTCTTAAAAGTTAGAAGTACAAATGTGCATTTACAAGGATGAGGAAAATCTATCGTACAACTGCTCAAAAGAAAAACCACACACGACTTTTGGCATAAACATGTGACTTTTGGCACAAACACATGTAATTGTTGGCACAAACACGTGACTTTTGCAAATTTACCGCATGAGTGGTACATTTATACCTCTATGTGATACTTGTACACGAGCGTCTTCAGTTTTGTGAACACACAGGTCAGTTGTAGTTCACCCGTTACAACAGCAGGTGGCGCTCTAAAAAGTTTACCAAACTGGACCTTACTTTGGACTATAGGGCGACTGGAGGCACCATGAGTTGGACCACATATTTCTATGAGCCATCTGATTAAAAAATCAAAACTTTTAACCATCTACTATGGTAAATGGATAAATGGACAATCAAAGGATTAATTTATATATGACAAATGTTCAAAAGTCAAACTATGCAATCATTTGGACAACTTTGACGGTAATTATGTTTACCAGTGGATAACTTTAATATATTCCTTAAGCTAAGACATTATCTTCAGAAACATAAGGAACGGGAAAATATCTTTGAAGAACGGACTTTTGGTAGGAATATAACTCCATACTCCCTTTCCTACAGCACAGCGACCTGTGGACCAATGGGGAAAGTCAGAGGCTACAGTTATAATTTATTCTTTTTAATCTGCTCTCCCTGAACGTCAGCATTCACTCTGACAGATAACTCATACTTTAAATGTGAGATAAAGGCTTCCGGCTGCACTCTGAATGTTTACTGCCTCACAACAATGTGGAAAAGTAATTAACGCTCGGCCCGTTGGCTTAATGCTAACATATAGTGGGAATTGTGATATTCATGCTAACGTAGCAAGCACTGATGGTGCGACCATAATTGAACCATAAACGAGTATGCAACAATTAAGTATTTCACTAAACATTTACAGTATTAGTCAGGTAACAGTTAAAAAATATATTGTTCAGAAGACATGAATTATGAGTGGTTGCTTACAGAAAAAAACAGCTTTTTGTGGATGTTTTCTTCTTCAGGATGTAAAACATTCAGAGTTTAATACCTCCAAACCACTGAGCACAGCTCATCAGAACCATGTAAATAAAATGTGAGGAAACATAAATGTAGACAGTTATGTTAATAATTTAAAGGTAATCAGGGGTCCTTAATTTTAACTGATAAGGAAAAAAAAAATTTTGTATCTATACATGAAAATTTGTCACTTTACAGTGAAACATAGGTTTTTCTTCTTTTTGGTATTTTGTTATTATTATTGCTGAAATGTTAAAGACATTTCAGCAATAAAATTGTCAGAACATGTCAAAATTGCTTTAAGTTATTTTCAGTTTTAAGGTGAAATGCAACCTATTTTGTTAAATGGGTACATAATATTGTCTGAAATTGATCACAGGCCCCTGAAACAAATCCAATTATAATCATTTTCGTATCGTAGCAGACTTTGTGATATAATCTCGTATCGTGATGGAATTGGTGATTTAGATCCCTAATAAATATATATTAAGTAATAAATGTCCAAACAAACCTACAAAGAGATAATCTTAATAGCATTTATTCAAATAATAGAAATAATGGAAGCACACTACAATACTAGGTAATACATCACATCTATCCCATAAACAGATTTATTTCAAGATATGCAGAGATCAAGAAAAAAAAATCGTATTCGATAATTGTGAAGAAACATCTTTTTTTAATGAAAGTCATTACAGCATAGGCTTCTGGGAAAATTTCCAGTTTTCCTTTAAAAAATACTATAATAAATATTTTCGGTTCAATTATTAAAAGATAGAAAAGTGAATTCCATGATTAATATGATAGGGGAAATTAACTTGTTGCAACTTCTTTATTGTTAATTTATGTTGAGATTTACCATTTACATTATTCTGATAATACTGATAATTATTTATAACGTTATATTTATATTATTTGTTTTATATTCAATTTACTCATTTTTCATGCTTCTTCTACCTCATTCATTCATATCTGCCTGTTGCATGGACCGCTAACGCTAGCTGCAGCTAGCCTACACTGTATCACTTATTGCTACCTCCTTAGCACATATGACCAAAGTTGTAAATACCGCCTTTGCCTTAACTGCTCAATATTTTTCATTGGCAGTTTATTGAGCCATATTGAGTCACAAGCATTCATGATTTATCAACTAAAACAAATGTGATTCGTCTAAACTCCACGAGCATTACACTTTCTCTCATCATCATACATGTACGAACACACTGACCAGAAGTTTTTGCCAAGTCATGGAGTCATGGAGTCAGGGTACAAGTCATGGAGTCAGGGTACAAGTCATGGAGTCAGGGCACAAGTCATGGAGTCAGGGTACAAGTCATGGAGTCATTGTGTCAGGGTACAAGTCATGGAGTCATGGAGTCAGGGTACAAGTCATGGAGTCAGGGTACAAGTCATGGAGTCAGGGTACAAGTCATGGAGTCAGGGTGCATTCACTCCCACACGGAAATCTGTGTTTCACTCGTATACAGCAAGTAATATGCATATAATTATTAATAATAATTAGTTTGGACAGAGTACAGTTTCATGAAAATGAAAGTTAGGGGGCAGCTGGGGGATGTAGATCCGCCCCTGAGTTCCACTTGACTGAACTTCTTTATAATATGACCCAGAAGCAGCATTTTAAACGGTGAGGGGCCAAGGTTTGAGGCCTGGGAGACAACATTCCGTCTGATGGGCCACAGAGGAGGAGAGATTATCCATGGCTATTAAAAAGTCTTATTTGATAAGTTTTGGGTGTTTTTCCCGGCATATTAAAGCAGGTGAGGACTTACTAAACAGAATTATGTAACTTGATATACCAAACAAAAGTCTAATAAGGGTCAAATCATTTTCTAAAAAAACAGGCTTTACCAAAATCTTATTAAAATTTACTATTTTCCATGAAGGTCATGTCATAACTGTTTGAAGTTATTCAATTTCTTACTTATATCTGTACTTAAATCCTGTTTTGTTTTTTTAATTCATTTTTCAATGTCATTGTCTGTTTCCTGTTCTTTTATTTTGAAAGTTTTGTCCCATGTGTTTCTGTTAGCTTTTCACTTCTTGTGTTGTTTCTTTGTGGTGTCATACATTAGTATTGTTTGGTTTTCGGGTTATGTTTCTTGTCTCCCCTCTCGTTGTGTAGTAACTGTTTGTTTTCACTCGTTGTTTAGTCTCTGTTTGTTTTCACTCGTCTCTTCCTGTTTTCCTTCTCCTCTCCTCATGGGTGATTGTCAATCATCTTCACCTGTGTTCTCCCTCCAGCTGCGTCTCGTTGTCTCGTTATCCTCAGTGAATATATACTCTGTGCTCCCGTCCACGTGTGCTTGTTTGTTGTTGTTGTTGTTTACACACGAACCAGCCACCCTCTTCTAGTGTTTCTCTTCATCGACTTTACTTGATTGTTTGGATTTTCCTGTGCAGTTGCCTTTTTGGGTTTGGCGTTGTTGGATTATTATTTTTTTCATCATTGCCATTGTTTGTCTTCACCTGGATCCTAAATACTACGCCTTCCAACATTTCTAACAGTACAAAACTCCATCATGAAATTATATATAAGATTTAAATCTTGTGTTTAATAGTGTCTTAAGATTTAAATTAATAAATGTTTTTTTTTGGTAAAGACATTTTCAGCAGCAAAATGACAGTGAAGCCATAAAACAAACAAAGTCAGGTGTTTATTTGGATATATACTTTATTTTGTTTGTAGGTGTGAACATCCTTTTAGAGTCACAAAAACAGAAATCAGCTTTCTATACCCATGTGGTACTTATCCCTCACGCAGAGGTAGTGAGAAAAGGTTTAATTCTATACAGTACTGTTCCCCTGATGAGACGCAACACAGTACGTCTGCCACTGGGACGACATGATGGACTCGCTACAGCACTGAAGTCCAAACATGGAAAAAACAGAAATCTCCTTCAGAATGTCTACAGAGCTCTGGTGTTGCTGCTTGTAATTAAACTTGAATGAATAACAACATAAGTTTTTTTATTTTAAATAAAATAACAGAAGAAATGGTAACAGGAAACAAATTGAGTAAGACTAACATTTTTACTGTATCCACACACACAAAAAAAAAAAAAAAACATTAATGACGTTCAGTGTAGCACAATAAGGCACAGTTAGAGTCCGTCAGTCGCCCAGTAGCAAACCACTTTGTTTACAATCAACACATTTACACTCCGTGATGTCTAACCGTATCAATGTGACGGAACCAAAATGGAATTTTGTTTAAGACGTTTCAAGAAGATCAGCAGAAATGATACCGTTGGCTCAGCAGGCAAAGATTTGGTTAGGGTGATAAATCGTTTGTACCCAAAATTAACCTCATGACATGACAAAGTTGAAACGTCCATAGTCCATCATTTAAATCAATTAGCCGGGGTGATGTTAGTTGATGGACATCATCCTGATGTAGTTGCATTTTCACTCCAGGGCTACAAAAACTACATTTTCTCAACTTGACTTGCTATCTAAGTTCCTGCCTCTTTAAAGAACGTCTATGAATGTTTGAATCTCCAATACGATACATGAGCAAACAGTGCATTGGCTTTTATTTGCAATTCAAATGAGAACTAAATGCAATTCAAAAGGAAACACATCTCCAGTCTCTCAAACGTTATAGTCTTTACATTCTATTTATCAATTCCACACATCAGAGGGGGAAAAAAAACACTATACAGTAGTTCATAAAACTATTTTCTGCTATTTAATTTCCTAGAGTGAACAATTATGTGCACTTAAAGAAATTGTACAAGATGGGTGAAAGCATTTAATATTACATTTATATTCGACATACAATAAATTTGGTCTTCCGAAAAAATAAACCTGTTTCCAGGAATAAAGTACCCATAAAAAGAAAGAAACCCAAATTCTATCAGATGCTAAACAGCAGAAATGATAAGGCCATTGGTACGTGAAAAAATTCAATCGCTTATCTCTACACTGAGTACGTCATCATAGGTGTACTTTCTATTAAAGATTGCCTATTGAAGGGTCACATGGGGGCTGGAGCCTATCCCGGCTGACCTTGGACAGCAGTTGGGATACACCCTGGTCATCGCCATGGCGACACATATATTAAATATTCTAAACGAAAATACACAGAAAAGCACTGCTTTAAACCTCATGGTTTGCAAACTGAAACATTAGAAACACGTAGGGTTCTGACCTCTGACACTGCAGTTCCCTTTAAATGAAAAAGGTTTTGAGGTCTTATTATACTGTTATTACACAATCCAGTGCTTTGTTTTCACTTTCAATTTTTAATACAAATATTTGAGGGGCCTTGAAATGTGTAAATATGGTATTTCACCGGTGTACAACAATAAAACGGCTTGACTATATTTAGACACCTTGTCATCATGGAACGACCCTCTCTGTATCCTCGACACCATTAGGTGCTCCCTGGATGGGAACTGCTGCTCAGAAAAACTACACTAGCTGCAGCTTTGATTTGTTTGCATGCTTCCTGCACAACTGCTATTTCTGCTATGTTTACAAGATTAAGATAACAAGATTTGCTTCCTTTTTAGTGATAACCGCAGAATTAAAAAAAATAAAAAATAAATCATTCATCAGCCCTACACAGATGGACAATGATAAACCGTTTTGGTCCGTCACACCGTGACAACCCTGTGTTTCATCGTCTTTCACTACTTTAAAAATACACACACAAATAGATTCTATTAGTTTTGACAAAAGCTTAAAAGTACTGACAAGCACCTATTGAAACTGATCATTTGAAAAAAGAAGAAAAAAAAATCCTGAAGATGCTGCTGAGAGGGAAGCTTGGCTCACTTCACGTTTGGGTCTGGGAGAAACCAGCAGGGGGCAGTGATATTTGGTAGAATGTGATTGTACAGCAGGTCTACAGCATTCCTCTCATCCAGTCATCATTAACAGCGAGAAGAGCGAAAGTAGTAGATTCTCTTTCCATTAATTAAGTGTAAGCAGGATGAGTTCATAAAGTATTGATGGTACTAATCATAATAGAAGGTGGCATTATGAAGTACAGTGTAATATTTTCATGAAGTGCCGGTGAAACAACAGAGATGTGTGTAAGACTCCACGCAAGAGGGTTTACTGGGGTTAAAAAGCTCAAAATTATCCAAAGGCAAAGTCTATTCCTTTGTCCGAATAGGAATGAGCGCATCTTTGAAAATGATGTATATCCACACACTACCCACTGTGACCCTCTGAATTCATACAGACAAAAACAAGAGGGTTTCAGCCAAACTGCACAGCTGGACGTCATTTTCATGACTCTGAACACACATTCAGCTATTCAAAGCCCCCCAAAATAAAGAACAATGACGGCGATTCTTTTCTTTTTTTGTTAATGATTGCCTGGAGAAATTCCATTTGTTATTAAAATGTGTATGGCTTTGTTAATTCATCTGAAACAGGACACCATTTGGTCAGACCAAAGCTTGGAGATGGAGACAGCACGATGACATTTACAAGAACGAACCAACACATGGACCCGATAGAATATTGAACAATATTGACATTTACAGCAACATTTAGATGGTCACATGAAATGTTCAGCCTTCACACAACACCAATGGTGGATTTGCATTCAATAATTAGTAGTGTGAGTAGTATCCCTTAGATTTATTTTATATCATCCTTCTATGGATGGTGTCAGTGAACGAGTTACTGGAGATACTATATGGAATATTAGTAACGTTTCCTACATTTGAACATATTAGGAGACAGATGTCTTAACTGTTAAAGTCAAAACAATAAAAAAGTCAAAAAAAAATGTTTTATATTCTTGGTGTAATACTATTCACCTCCCCTGCATTCAGTACATCACATTTAAGGCAATGCATGATAGAATAATCCGTCACACAGACCAGAAGACATTTCCCTGTATGCCTGCATTTAAATATGAGGTCATATTGCTCATGGGCTCTAGTGTAGAAAAAACACTATGCAGATGATTTTTTGATTTTTTTTTGGTTTTTTGGTCATTAATACCTTATTAAGGCCCACAGAGGAAATTACATTCAACCACAATTAAAGTCAGTGAATTGCAGCAGTTTGGGGTTAAATATGGCCATTTGTTGTCCGAGTGCAAAATACAGAACAATCGACCGGTTATGGGAAACATTTATGATTTTATCTATAGTCTTAAAGTGAGACATTTGAGCAAGTTTTATGTCACAACACAACAGCAGTCCTGCGGGCGGCTTAATACACAGGGACGAGTGTCACCAGCTGTGTACACATCTGTTCTTTCTCTAATGGAAGAACAGATTTTAGGGCACCCAGTTGCCATAAATACTGGATGAACAGGATTCTGGATTCTTGCTTGCCACGCATAACTAGATGGATAAACCATCTCCAGGGAACGCTCGATTCTAACACTGCATTCATACTAAAAATAGGTCAAGTCCTCAGGAGGTTTTTGTCCTACAGAGCTGACCAACCAGGGAAAATCAGCTCAACTCTTCTTTAAAACCTTTGTTCCATTTTTCAATAAGAATGCAAAAAAACATTTACCAAAAAAAAAATTTGATTCCATGCTTTCAAATCTTGCCAGTTGTCAACAACTTAGATTAGAAGGGACAACAAGACGAGGCAGAAGACGTCCAGAGGAAAGTTGTTTTTATCATCAGGTCCAGTGATAATTTATATATTGCTTTTAAAAGAATTTTATATTTCTTTACTTATCTATCGCTGTATAATTGCTTCATTCACAGTTTCTAACTCCCCACACTAGGTGAAACTGGCCTCGTCCGTTACTCATCACACGACTGATCACAGAGACTCGTCGCTAGCAGAAACCCCTTGTTTTCCTGCTGCTTTCAGACATGAAGTCAATATTCTCAACTTTTCCCTGTGAGCTGTAGGAATTGCATCACTTTTCCAATTAATCATGTTTGATTGTCTAAAGGCGCATCACACAGTTTTGCCGTTCTGCTTCTCCAAGGCTTTTCTCAAGCTGCAGCACCTGTAGAGACGAGTCTCTGTGGGATCAGAGTCTTCAGGACTACTATTTAAGATGAACTCCACAAAGAGGTGACATTGGTTTGTTGTTGGCATCCAACCATCAGCCTTCCACTTTCAGACAAGCCACTAAGAAATCCTTTCACTGCTTCCGCATTTTATAATTTATCGAGACTTGATTGTGTCGTGAAGAACACAGATTTAATGTTGATTCAGATTTAATTCAATTCACATCATGTCAGAGATCGACAGGGAGAATGGACTGAATATTTTAGCTTGTCTAAAAAAAGTTTGACAAAATTCGAACCATAAACAAACTGCCGTATTTCATAATTATCTCAAAGCAAAGCTGATTGTAAGACGGAGTTTAATGTCCTAGTTATCTGCAACATCTGTGGATATGCTGCTTTGTTTGCTTTCAGTTGAGATCATTTTAGATACTGCCATTACAATATAATTACATATCCTATGTGTAACAGTCACTAGGTGGTGAAGAGTTGCAGTGTCTTTGTGTTTTATAGTTAATCTGATATGAGGTGATTGGGCAGAGGTAAAGTGTTTTCTATTCGGCTTTCTGCCTTTTATTCTCTTCACATGGACGCAGTGGATGGATCCAATTTTCCTGTAGTTAATAATTCTCTTGTTGTCACAGCTGATGCACTTTTGACAAACAAATACAAGTCACAGATTTCTGCAACAGAACTGTTGCTTTGGCAGGTAGTTTTAGAGAAGCACAAAGGGACCCAGAATAGAGCCTGGTGGAACACCAAGGGAAGCCTCTTGGCAAGGAGCTCTGTTTGATCGTTGAGGAGGGTATTACAAGATTGCTGGTGAGGCTAAGCTGTTTGCGGGTCAGAAAGATCTAGATGTTGGTTTCCCGCTGGATTGAATCCACATCTTTTTCAGATTTGTCAACCAACTCATCTGATGCTTGGGCTTCCCCATCATCCTCATTCTGCTGCTCTTGTACTTTTCCTGGATCTTCAGTCTCAGTTCGTTTGTACATCTCTGCGTTTTTGCGCTCACGCTCCAAGAGTCTGTAGTTGATGAAGTTTCCAATAAAAAGCCAAACACTTGCAAAAATCACTATAACGCCACAGGAAAAATACATGTACTTGTAGCTTTTCGTGACGTCCACCAGTTTCCCTGCAAGACAGCAAGAAGGTTTTGTTTAAGATGGGCACAGCCACAGAATTGAGATATATTTACAGGAAACATGTCAACTGTTAGTAAGTGTATCAATCAGAGTGAATGTCGGGTCATATTTTTGGGGGAGAAAAAACTCAGCTAAACTTAGATTAATTTCAATTGAATTGCCACAGTAACTTTAAGATGATGAACCTCAACATGGCCATTCTTGATCGAGGACAAGCATGGCGATCTAGTTGGCTCATCAGCCGCAGCAGTTTGCAAACAAGTTACGATAACTATCTTTCTGCCATTACCCGACCTTAGCGTTGTGAATTTAGCTGATCTGGCCTGAAGTGTTAAAAACACGTGTGCAGCTATGAAAAAGTGAGTGAAATATCCTTTAAAAAAGAAAAATCATACCTGCTAGCGGCGGACCCAGGAGGACCGGCAGGCATTCCACAACAGTGGTGAGTCCCACAGCACTGGAGAACCTCTGAGGTCCAACCAGATCCATCAGCGTCTCAAACAGCACTGAGCTGACCATTCCGAAGGCAAAGCCGAAGAATACTGCGTAGACCACCAGGCTTCCATAGCTATCCGTCAGTGGGCAAAAGATGTGGCAAACACCATTGTACAGCACAGCAAAGCTGAAGAAGTACTGGATCCTTGGCCGAACCCAACGCGAGTTGGCCAAGAGCCCCATGGAAGGCCTGGCAAACATGTCAACAAAAGCCAGAATTGAGAGCAGGAAGGCAGCTGAGTACTCATCCACACCCGTGTCCTTAGCATAGGGTGCAAGGAAGACAATGGGTGAAAAGAAGCCCAGGAACATGATGCAGTTCCCTGACAGATAAATCAGGAAGCCACGATGCTTGAAGAGCGAAAGATCCAGATATTTGTTGACAAATTCCCATGCGTTGCGTTTTTCTTTGGTTGTGGTGATAGTGGCGGCCAACTCTTCATCCTTCTTGATCTTTTTGAGAGGTGGCCCCAAAGGTCTCATGAGGGAACCAGCCACACAGGTGTTCAGTAGCAGCCCACTGAGAATGAGGAAGCTGCCCCTCCAGCCGAAATGATTGAAGAGGTACTGGTTGAGAGGAGCCAGGGTGCTGAGGAAGACCGGACTACCTGCCATAGCCAGCCCATTAGCCATCGGACGCTTCTTATCAAAGTATCTACCAATCATAGTCAGAGCTGGCTGGAGGTTGAAAGCTAGTCCAATTCCTATGAGAAGAGATGACAGAGATTCAATACACCTTGAACAGTCATGTTCAACTGCTAGGAACACTGGGAAAGGAAAATATATATTCTATTTCAAATTAAATAAATGATCATCAGCCTTTGTGCTGATGGGGTACGGGCACATCTCCAACCGCTCACAGGGGATCCGGCAGTACGCAGTCAAATAAATAGTCATATCAAGAATGCGTTCATACAGCCGCCATCAGCTAATTAATTTGAAAGACAAATTGCAGGAAACATGTAAAAAAGTAAGGGTATGTGAGGTGACGGTAACTGAAGTGAAGGGAGAGGATGATAGAGAAGACAAAAAGGAGAGAGTGGTGGGCTTAAGGGTCTGATGTAGGAGAGTAAGATTCTAATATCAACTGGTGCTGGTGTTCTGCATCTTTGCTACGGTATACATCAGCATATGTTTTGAGTGAAAGACGTCTTTTTGGGAGGATATTCAGGCCCCACACTAAATTTTTAAGACGGTACTTGTTGGTAATTATATCCCCGAATAGAAGTTCGTATTGTGGTAAAGTTGGAATGCCCATAATGGAAAATAATAAATTAAATTGGAGGATTATACAGGAGGCTGCAAGCATGGGTATTTCATGGTTTGTACATTAGTGCCAATTTATGATGGTTTAAATGACTGTGCATTGATAATTATACTTATACTTATCTTATTTGATTAACCCCCAGTGAGGGAAAACAGCTTTTAAGCAAGATTAAAATTATTTGGGTGGAGGAAACATGCCATTTTGCAACCCCAAATATAATTTTATCTCAAATTTGCATAATTGTAAAGGCACAGCATGACAAAGAAAAAGCCGGAACCAAAATGGATTGGATAAACAAAGCAAAGGTTTATTGCGCAAGAACGGTTTTATTTTCAACCCACTACTTAGAAGCAGAGGATAATCACATTATCTCCAAATGCACTTGAGTGGACTTACCACTGATCACTCCAATGCATAGGTAAAGCTGGACCACAGTGTTGCAGAAGGAAGCTGAGATCATGCCGACAGCACAGAGGCAGCCCCCCATCATGATGACGGGCCTGCAGCCGTACGTGTTGACCAGCACACTGCTGATGGGACCTGGAACAGTGTGAAAAACTTTAAATCAACCCACACATGTCAGATGTTTACATGAGTCAGGATCAATTAAAGTGAGTGGATAATGATCTAATCTGGTTAGATGTGCCTCAGCAGAAGCACAGCGTCTATGAATAGCAACAACTGGACTTCCTCAATCTTTTAAACACGGCAGTCTCAACACTTTCTGTCAAACCAGATTAGAAAAAGTGTTTTCAGAATGAGAAAGGATTTACATATGAGTGTGTAAAATGTATGCAAAATTATGTTTTTTGTGTATGAAAAAAAGTTTAGGAGCATAATTGAATACTTTATTATTCAGTGTTTTTCTCTTTCATCACAAACCAAAGTATATTATATCTGATTTTTGTGTAATAGGCAATTTTAAAGAAGATTTTTCCAAATAATAATATTTATGTTGGCTCTTAGAATTGTCCCATCCGTATGAATATAGCAAGATGAAACTGAAATGCTGTATTTCCATTTCAAGTCGTTTTCCACAATTGGATGTTTGATCGCTGCTGGTTAATAATATCTTGTTCTCTTACTCCGCTATGAGTGGAGAGTCAAATCATTCTTCAGCGCCTCTGACTGTCTCTCGATGAGATTTAACTGTTCAATGAGCATCTACTGACGTGAACATCATGGATCATTTAGTCTCAATGCAGAACACTAAATCACTGCAGTGAGCATTGTTAAGATCTGGCGGTACGCTTCCCCTTTCTCCATTTGTGTCTGTTTTTTTTCTTTCCCCCTTTCCCTGGGTTTCTCCGCTCTCATCCCGTCTGTGTTTCTTACCTAGGCTTGGCTAGCCGCTGGTTACTCACCAACCACCTGAACCTGCTTGCCATACGAGCAGCACAAGCGGAATCAATCTGGCGGTTCACCCAACCTGAAAACTACTACTTATGAATCCCAGCTCCGCACACCACTCCTTTTCAGATCATCTGTTTACTCTTGTGGCAATCGCACTAATCCGCTAATTAGTTTTTGCATTTTTTGCCTGTTTTTGGAATATGCTCATGCAGTAAATTGGATGGTCTGCTCGACCACTCAAAGTGCTTCACAAAGCAAGCCAGCATTCACCCTTTCAAACAAATATTCATGCAGGGATGATAGAGGCTGCCATGCAGGGCGTCACGCACTCATCAGGAGCGGTAACCATTCTCACCCCAATGGACCAGCCCCACAACTTGAGGTTCAGTATCTTACTCGAGGACACTTAAACTTGTGGACTGCAGGGTCCGGGGATTGAACCAGCAACCCTCACATAAGTGGACGACCACTCTACCAACTGAGCTATCGGCGCCAACTGAGTCTCTCTGGTGATCAGATTCACCTGCGCCGCTTCTTCGTCTCCTTCCTGGTTACCTACCTACTGTACAGTTGCCTGCCTTCCTCCAATCTCTCTTTATTGCTGCACATTTGATCAAATAACATGTTCTTGCTCATTTCTACTCCACATGCGTGTTTTAGTATTTTTTGGGACCTGAAAACACCTTAGTTCATAACAGCTATATGAGCAAAGAAACTTCAGTAACTTTGGAGAAGGAAATTTGTAAAATACACAGCAAAACGATTGCAGGGAAGAATGCTAACTCTCTGTAGCGCCACTGGCCACAGCTGCTGGTCCATCCAGACATTTGATTATTACTGAAGCTTTCAGATATCCAATATCCCTCCTCTTCAGGTCTACAAACCATTTAAATCTGGGCTCGCTTTGTCTCCAAGAGGTCTGACCTGACCTGACCCTCGGATGTTTTTGTTTCTAATCCCTTTCGATTCTCGTCATTCCCAAAGAAGACATTATTTTTTATTCTACTCTTCTGTCACCAAATAGAATTAAGCTATCATAATGGGCTTAGAATACATAAAAGACAGTTATACAGTTAATAGCAATTATTTGAGTGATAATTCCTCCTCAACTGAAACATCTTGATCGTGAAGCCATACGTAAAACGCCAAAGAATTAGCTATAAGATTCTAGAATATATTTTTGAAGAAAATTGGACTATAGAGACGGGCAAAAGTCTAATCTTTATTTCGACATAATCACTTCATTCATTGTTATTATAGCATATTTTATCAGTGCAGCTTTATCTTTTCACACGCCTGTCGGGATGGTAAGAAGAACACCGTGTTGTGGTTAGAATGAGGTATTTCCATTTTCCAGCATATAAGGAGTAGCAGCAAAAGACAGAACTGACAGAAAGAGCATTCTCATTCCTACCATAATGATGAGGCAGGTTTTCTCTGCAATAATGACTGTAATCTCTGCCATCACTGTAAACGCGGCTCGGTTCTCTAAGACGTTACTTCTTAGGGTTGCTCAAAACATGTTAAGTTATCGATTATGACTAGGAAAACACTTTTTCCACTAAATATGTTTTATATGATAATGCTGCTCTGTTATGTCTGGTTTACATTTTTCCATTTATACGTATACGAGAGCATTTCATCCGTTGCATAAAGATATCGGTACAACCTATGTCCACATCTTTGCATCTTATAATCGACGCCCTTGTCTGAACTATGGCTGAATTTTAAATACAGGAGGTGTGAATCGAATGGGGAGAGAGAAAAGTAATGAAAGATGTATTTTTTTGAAATAATGCTCCCATTACTAGCCAGAAAATATATCGTATTACTGCGAGGCTCAGTGCAATTTAAAAATTCACAACGGGCGAGGAGTCGTCTGACTTAATTTGCTCTGCATGAATCTTTTTTTCGACCTTGAGGAAAGTTCTCCTCATTTACATCCACAGCAGTGATCAGTATTCTCGGGGGCTTGGCGGGACCCGAATCGGCCAAAATGAGGAAGCCCCTAAGCCTGCACATTACCTCCCTGGAAAAAGGCTTATCTGCTGGCCAGACGCAGCGTGGACTTCATTACACGATGGACAAATCCGAACACTAAATATAACCACCTAGCTCCCAAAAGGGAAGCGACACACATAGAAACAGTTTCTTCCGCCACTTTAAAGGGAGCTGAAGCTAAGAGGGTGACACGGCTCATGATATGAGGACGTTGGCCATCTGTCAGAGTGCAAATAAGAAAAAAATACCGACAGAAATGAAGCAAACAACTTTAAAAGCTGCTCTGCTGCAGGGAGACACCGACAGCGTTCTTAACCGACTGTGTGTCTGGTTGCCGACCAATTTCGCTCAGGGTCGTACCTGAGCGTAAACCAGACTGAACCCTGTTTATTTACGTGATAAAACTTTATATGGGTTTTCAGATCGCCCCGGAGCTCTGAGGTAACATTTATAGCTGTAAAAGCTATGAACATCAAACTGGAGGATGTTACCATTCTGGCCTGAAGGTTATAGAAGTGGGCTGGAGATGAAAACGTTTCTTTTGATGGTAATAATTAGAGCGTTACAGATGTGATGTTTGCTTTGAGAGTGCTGATGGAGAAGTGTAGAGGAAAGCCAGAAGGAGTTGCATTATGTCTTTGTGGATTTAGAGGAAGCGTCCGACAGAGTGCCGAGGGAGGACTCGTAGTATTGCCTAAGGAAGAGTGTAGTGAGAGAAGTATGTTAGAGTGGTTAACGATCTATATGAGAGCGGTATGACAGCAGCTAGGTGTGCAGTGGGAGTGGCAGATGGGTTCAAGGTGATGGTGGGACTTCATCGAGGATCAGCTCTAAGGCCCTTCTTGTTTGCTATGGTGATGTACAGGCTGACAGATGAGGTCGGACAGGAGTCTCTGTGGAGTATTATGTTTTGGAGGACATTGTGATCTGTAGTGAGAGCAGGGAGTAGCTGGACGAGAACCTGGAGATGTGGAGTTATGTACTGGAGGGAAGTAGCATTTGGATGCAAGGTGTAGAGGTGAAGAAGGTGCCGGAGTTGACATACTTGGGGTCAAGTGTTTTGAGCAACAGCGTGGTGGAAGAGAGGAAAAGAATTGAGAGCAGGCAGGGTGGGATGGGTTGAGAGGAGTGTCGGGAGTTATCTGTGACAGGAGGCAGAGCTGGAGATGGCAGATTTGAAGATGCCGAGATTTTCTTTGGGAGTGACGAGGATGGACAGGATTAGAAATGAGCTCTTGAGGTGGAAAACTATTTTTTCTTTCAATAAAGATAAGTTAAGATGAGAGAATTCTTCTTCTTCTGGCTGATAAGTTAAGACTTTTATTTTCCAAAGTAAAATTATAGGACAGACATAAAAACTAAATGCACAATGGGAAGTCTACAAAAACAACAGAGCTAAATATAACTTCATTTAGGAATCCGCTGGCACGCGATAGAATTCTCCTTCTTTGGAAGTCAAATGAACCTAAAATCCTCATCAGCTCTGAAAGAAAACACGATAGTGTTTGTCAAATGAGAAAAATACAAAATCGCCATTCATGAACAAGGCCACTTTACGTGTCATTTAAAAAAAGTCTGATTATATTGAATAAATCGGATTGGCTGCACTTGATGTCCACAAACTGGCCTCTTATGGAATGGCTGAAGACGTCATGAATGGGTCGTTGATCATGTGATGTGGATTTTCTTAAAATTTCATCTTCATCCTACATTTTTTTTAAATCCCTTTTGGATGATTTATTATTATTTTACTGGTATTATGAAGGCTGTCCCTCAAAGTAAGGATGAAAAATTCATTTCTTCCATGTAACATTTGTCTATATTTGTTCCTCTTATATTCTTCTTCCAATATAAATATTCTTTAAAAAATGACAACGTTAAGATGATGACTCACTGACAGTGAACGCAACTCAAGCGTGCCAGCCTTAACAAAGCCTCGCCCAAGGTCATCTCCCGCCCTGTGTGTCCGGATTAGCAGAACTGATCCAGCACAGCCCCACGGCGTACGCAGAGCGACGCTCGCTGCGCTGAAGCGGTGAAACGTGTTGCTTCAGGTCCGTCTGATGTAATACCGTAACGAATTACACTGAACGGCTCAAACATGCCCACGCCTGTTTCTCACCTTACAGATAGTGAAACTAATAGAGTGTTATCAGTTTTCCCATGAAGCTTTCCGTGTAGAGCAGCTTTGAACCACACCTGCTCACATAAAGGATTACACTCAGGCA
Source organism: Lophius americanus (assembly GCA_037951165.1). Classification (NCBI taxonomy): domain Eukaryota; kingdom Metazoa; phylum Chordata; class Actinopteri; order Lophiiformes; family Lophiidae; genus Lophius; species Lophius americanus. The sequence continues at coordinate 1,462,535 of JBBDHG010000098.1, read as the reverse complement.
CTTCCCCCTTTTTCACAATCGTAATGATATCTGAATGACGGGCAAATTTAGATCAATTTGGATTAAATTAGCCTATTACTTACATTTATATTTTAGTTATATCTGTAAACATCCTTAAGTAGTTTAACTGTAGGATGTTTGTTACCATGACAATACTTTCATGTTGATATCTCCATCTGAGTTTTGTGTGTTAGCATTTTAGCGTTTGACAACATAAAGGACAACCGACACTCTAATTTGAAAAATATTTTTGCTTTCAAGCAAAGCATTGATATTTTATCTGATGATGACTGTCAACGACTGCCGCCAACATTCTCAAAAGAATTAAAATAGGCGTATTCTGGTGACACATAGATTCTTGTAACTAGTAAGTAAGTTCACCTTTTCTGCTGTTCACACTTTCCATTTGCTATTTTTTTTTTTTTACAATAACATCTAAGAATTTCAAAAGAATTCTTACAGGTTGACGTCAAACGATGACTATATGTATGGTAAATGGTTGTTTGTTTTCATGTGTCGGCCATGTGATGAACTATGTGATGAAACTCTCGCCCAATGTCAGCTGGTACTGCCTCAAGCCCATCATAAGCCAACACTGGATTTTTACTTCTTCACTTTGCCTCTTTATTCTTCCTTGCGTCTGTATATATTCGATGCGTCTTGCTTGAATCATGGCAACAGCGCCACCCGATGATTTCCATTTCCCTTTAAGATCTCCAAAAACCTACAAACTGAATGCAGATTGCAGATTGAAGGCTCTGTCTGAATTTGAATACGTCTTTCATGTTGAAGATAAATTGGCCTCTACTTAAATTGACTTGATTTAGCTCTGAAAAGATTAAACTTCTGTTGAACGAAACGCTTGAAAATCTGTTTTGGATAATTTCCACTCCATAAGGGTTATGAGGTTCTGGTAAGGGTTCAAATGGAATATTATATAATTTGATGATGCAACCGCTTTGGCTTAAGGTGCATTTCATATTTTTAAGGTTTGGCAGGTTGTAGATAAAAGGTGAGACAAAGTAAATGCGAAATTCTGCAATCTGTAATGAATGTCTAAATGTTTGTGTGTGTCTGAGGCTTTGCTCATCATCAGGCAGCTTCAGCGTAAGGCTGCGTAAACACAACACACACAGCAGCGGGGAATTAGGATGGTGTTAAACATTCAGCGATTGCTTCTTCAGGCTAAGAGGCAGAACAAGAGAGCAGCTGTTTAATGAATAGCTGATGAACGCACTCAATATGACTGAATGAGTAGCAGGAGGCGATGGCTTAGTAACGGCACATATCGACAACATCGCCACATGATGATAACGCTGCTTTCACAGTGTTCAGTGAAAGCAGCAGAGGGCCATCCTGCTGCGCTCTCGGTGTTCTCCAAAGAATATTCTCCAAAGCAAACCGTTAAATAAACATGCAACACCAAACGACTGAAGCAAATATTATAAAAAGATGATCTTTTGAGTTTGTGGCTTCACGGTGAATGTTTTATCTCATTATGACAAGAGAGCACGACAAGAATGAGAAAGAAACCCTAATTAGATGTAAGCATCTCAGTTATGTCGGTTTACTGATGACGCTTCATAATTACTATGAAACATTTGTATTAAACTATTTAATAACTGTAACGTTACCTTACACGGCTTTCGACGTTCTATGAGTTACCATATTTCCGGTTATCAGATCACTTCCCTTTTGCTTTTCTTTTACTTTTTTAGAGTTTGAAAATAAAGATGTTAGAGCCTTGAAGATACCCGACCTCATTTATGTATCTCTTACCCATACCTTTATGGCAATAAACACCTATACGCCATAACCTTAAGAAATATGACGTAGGACCTTTTTTTGCTACCAAAACAGTTCTGTGATGGACTGTGTGTCCCGACACTTTTTCTATCAAAACCAGTATTAACTTAGAAATAATATGTGCAACCATAACTCTTCTTAAGGATCCGGCAACGCGCACTAGCCTTCGCTCCTCCCACGCACGAATGAGCCCCGGCCACCAGTTCACCGAGAACATTCATTAAGATCTGCAGTTCTGGGGCTGTTCTGACCCAGTCGTCTAGCAGTCACCGTTTGTCCCTTGCCAAAGTCTCTCAGATTCCTATTTTTTTCCCTCCATCTTAACTGATTCACATCAGTCTCAAGGACAAAATGTTCACTTGCTCACCTAATTGATCCGACCCACTGGGGGGTGTCTTTTTTGAGAGAGGTAAGTGGTTAACCACTTACCTTACCCCCCAGTAATATGTTACGGGCAAAACATATTAATATGTGTTAATATGTTTTGCCTGATCGGCCAAAATAACCTCCAATTATGGCCCCGTTTCATTTATGTGAGCAGTAAAAAATATTTTTCACCACACACAATTTTAAGACTTGCGTTTGAAAATCCGAAACTGTTAGCAGAGCAGTCATAATAGTGTACCAAGCGCTTCAAAAAAGGAAAGAAAATATCGCTGTAGCTTACATAGCAGAAATTACTTTGTCTGAAATAAATAGCGAATTCAATGAGGTAAAAAAAATCTTGAGGACGCAGAGAAAAAGTGAATGCAGTCGGTGATTAGATGGTCTTTACAGTCTTAGGTGACATAGAAGATGTCACATGTGCACATATGTCACATGGACCATTCATAAATACAAGCTCTTAATCTCTTATTTCTTGGCCCACATAAGAACCCGGAACCGCCTTTAAGGAAATCGATGGGGGGCATAAAAGAGAAAAACTTAACAATATTGAGCATGTTGAAATGTAATATTGTGGTTTTATGGTGACTTTTTTTTGCTCACTTGAGAACAAATTTTTCCTTTTTATATTAGTAGTTTCTCAATATATATATCAACATTCTAACTTTGGTGAGGGTTTACTACATGAAAATACTGATAATTTTCTCGCTTGACTCATATATGTCGTAGGGTTCTTGAGCAAGACCCTAAACGCCAATTTGGTCCCCAGGCACCGGACTTGACCACCCACTAATTTCACTATGTTATACTTCTTGTATAATTGCATGTGATCAATTCAGTCTTAAATTCTATTCTATTATATGAATTTATATTTATTTTAATCATAAAATGTAAAAACTGAAACTTTGAAAAAACATGCTGGAATTTAGCAAAATTAAAAAATTAAACCAAGAGCTGTAGAAGGCGCTTTTAAACTCTTGGTCTCTTATGGGTTAAATTGCTCCAAATCTCCTCATCGCGATTGTTCTTGGATGATGCCAAGTAACTCTTGACCTAGGTCACGGTAATCTCTGGTTAGTAATTGGTGAACACATTTTTATACCAATAGATCTTCAACAAGTTAATATTGACAGGGTTGATTTATGGGTTGGCTTTAATGAGCTCGATTTCCGACAGTGTATATATGAGGTTATTTACTGAATTATTCATTTAAAAGCATTTGCTGCTATAATGAATTATTTTTGGCAATTTAACTGTGTACCTACCGAATACAATCCCTCATTAGAATTATTTTAAATATGAATATCACCTTGCATTTCATCTCATATTATATAAACCTTTGCAAATTGTCTGTCATAAAGGAATCTGAATGAAGCATTTTCTGAATTCTTTCATTATTCTCGATAAGAGCAGCACAACACACCACAGGAAATGAATTTCCCTGGTCGTCTGTTGACTAGCTCGCAGTAGATAAGAGTGACAGGAGGATTACGACACAGACAGATGGCAGCCATGGCACTACTGAGCGGGGGGTCAGGATGCTGAAGCCAAAGTGGGAGAGACGACTGGTGATCAGAGGAATATGTAGGAGACAATTGCCTGCTGGAAATAAACTCTGACCCTGCAAAAGGTTACCTTATTCAAGAAACATTGCTAAGCCAGCTGTAGCATTTTGTCCATATTAACATGATAAAGGATTTGCCTCTCTAGCTTGAGTATTACCTGGCTGCATATTTAGACAATGATGTCCTCAAAGATGTCCCCAATTCTCACACTATACCATAATTCACACTAAAATCATCCAAAGTCTTCATTCACTGCTGCTGTTATGTGGGATATTTCAAAGATTCACAAAATCCATGATTTTATCACCCCCATTTATCTTGGTCATCAGCCGCCACCACCAGTGTCTGGATGCCATGGGAGTTACAGTGCCCTCCTGAATTACTTGCACCTTTTTAAAAATAATTAGCGTGCAATTAAAAAATGACATGCAAAAAATGTCTTTAATGACTATACCCATGATCTGTAATTCAAATTATTTACAATAGTCTCAAATTTAACTCAATTAACTTAGTAAAAAGGAACATTATATTCCTAATATAAAGTAAATATTTTTCTCTAAAATACTGTGATTAAAAGGTAAATTAAGAATATTTTGAGTCCAATTTCATATTTTTATGTTCACCTGTATAAGTAGAAACTCTGAAACGCTGAAAGACTTCCTGTTTTATCGGGGCATAAATACGAGGTGACACAGATCTAACTCTCTGACATTCTTCACAATTGGGGAAAAAGCAGAGAACACATGAATGATGTGCAAAGGTGTAATGTGTCGTAGAGCTGCACAAATCTGGCAAAGGATAAAAGAAAATCAACAGTTCAAAATGCCAGTTTCAAAAATTACATCATACGTTTTAAGAAACTTGAGATATTTAAAATCAGCCTGGAAGAGGACGTGTTTGCGAACTGACCCCGCACTGACAGGAGGATGGTTCCACCGGCAAAAGACTCTTCAAGGATTACAGACAATTGCAGAAGTCAGCTAAGTTTTGGGATCAGAAAGTCTCACTAACATCATCTAAAATCATGAAGAACTTTGTTCTACATGATTTTTAAAATGTTATGAATGTGGTTCTACACATAATACATCATCATCCAACGTGTCTCTCATATTTTAGGCGTAACTTCCTGGTCATGCGATCAAAGTGATGAAGAAAAACAAATTAACTAAATAATAACCTTGGGATATGGATTGAACAAAGCAACAATAAGCAATACTTTTTTTTAATATATGAAAAAAACAAAAGTAAGTTGACTGTTATTTTCTTAATGTTCATCAAAGATCAGGAGAGTGATATCCCTAGCAAGTGATGTATTATTATTATTATTATTAGTATTTAAGAGGAAAAATGCAGATCAAGGAGTTTCAGACACTTCAGACAGACAAGTTTCATTTGTTACATTCACGATTTTGATTAAAGTATTTTTTTATAGCTATATTATAGCTATAAAATAATATATATATTATAGCTTTATATATTAGCTTTGATTTCTTCATATTAAGTAACAAGAATCCAAAGTGGGAGCGGCGGGGCATCACAATGACCTCAAAGTGAAACCAAGCCGCGACTCACCAGCAGCATACATGACCGCAAGCATGATGGAGGGGATCCATGCAACCTCACTGTAGGAGGCATTGAAGATGATCTGGATGTCTTTGAAGAAGACCGTGATGGCCTTGGGGAATGCGTATGAGAACCCTATGCAGATGAAAGACGCTAAAACCACAGCCCACCCCCAACCGCCGTCTGGTGGGGTCACGGCGGGGGGGCTTGTGGCAGGGGGCGACATCACTGGCCCACCTCAACGCTGTCTGTTCACTGTAATGAAAGAAAAGAAGATATAGAGAGCAGATTAAAATACAGCAAATAATAAAACTCACAACTTTGCTTTTCATCCTTCCCTACGATTGATTAATGAAATCCCCCCAGACTTACATTTGCCTGATCCTGAGTTTCTGTTTATAGGAATATGTCCCAGGTATTAACCAACAATATATGCATGAATCAGGGTACCAGCTGCAGCTCATATTGACAGTATACAGAAGGATGTGGGATTATGGGAGGTCAAAAACTGTGTCCTTACTGCCAGGGGTAATGTGACTCCTAAATGAGGAGGACATACAACAAGTCCATATCCTGGAGGAGGCATGTGCAAACACACACTCACAGAGTATCAAGTATCCATTCCTGAGGGCAGGCCCTCTCTTTACCTGAGCATTAGACCTGCCCCGCCCATCATTCACCTTGAAACCCCCCCTTAAGCCCCCACTCAGTAATGGCAGGCTTGAGCAGAGTCGTAAAACCAGGTGCTGCTGGTGTACAAAGCAAACAAACCCTAGTTACAGAGTGGGAAAAAAACGGTGTTCGTTTATAACCCAAAATTCACCCTGTTGGTACAAGCTGACTGTCGCAGAGATACACACACACATATCCACAGACAGCCGTCACACACAGACACACACCACTGTGTAGAATGAACTGCCACATGTTTTGACTCAGTCTAACCTCATTAACTTCACCATTCTAATGAGCCATTTCTAATGAGCCAGGAGTAATGGCATTCAGAGACATGAATACCCAGAGGAGACTAAATCAACATCAATATTTCCCCGTGTTTGCACTGCAGCAATTATATGAGATTAACAAGACGAGGCGTGGTTCACTGAATACAGATATGAAATAATTAGCAACAGTGATTGCAACTATTCAAAGAACATAGACAAGTCAAATGGGTTACTCTATTAATTTGACATGTCTAGTTCTTGTGGAATGTGTTCATTTAGTACGTGTGCCTGATGTCACAAGGGTTGTTAATGAGCTGAGGATGGCCTCTTTAGGTCCCGACCAAATTTGGTTGTTAATGTCAGACTGTAGGCCTCTGACGTTTTTCTAAATAATACCATTCAATGGAATCAACAGGGCAGCGCTTTGCATGGTTGAAGCATAACTTATCAATAGTCTTTCTTATGAGTGCTACGGATTGGTGGTCATCATATCATATATATCATCATATATAAGCAACGCATTTCATATTTAAATATAACGGCGTCCAACCAATAAAGTCAAGAGTCATGCATTATAACAGATAACAAGTATCCCCACTCCCTTTGGATCTATTTTAGTCTCCGGGAACGCCATGGGTTTGTGAGTCGCCTTGCTCAGCAGGTAGTGTGACATTGTTTCATTATTCTGTTTCCTTAAATAAAAAGCAGGCAGTCAGAGAGTGCATGCCTATGCCGAGTGAATATTCAAATCCTGCTCCGGTGACATGATTCCCCCTACTCCGCCTCCGATTGGCTTTGTATGATCGTGAAGAACCACACGTTGAACCTCCCCGAAAGAACTTCAACTGTGTGAGAACCAATCGTCCGGATATGCCTCACAATGTAGTCAGTAACTGTACCTCTGGATACGGTGCAACCCGTTTAATTATGATCCACCCAGACCTGTTGGATGTGGGATTGGTCCGGACACGCTGAGAGTAATGACAGTTGTTGCAACGATGTCAGACATTGGGTTTGGAAATGTTCAGACATTAAAATATACTATAAATATATATATATATATATATATATATCATATATATAGTATAAATACTAGAGGTGCACTTTTTTGGCTGATCGTCATTCACCGATTTGTATAATGTCTGACTGGCCGATTCCGATTTATTTTTCCATTAAAGCTTAAAAATAATCGATTGTCCTGCTGATCGATCGGTGTATTTCTAAATAATATTTAATCCATATTGAGCTGAGCAGTTGGAATTTTATTTTCACTCACATGAAACAAAGTGACATCAACTACAAATCAAATTGCCAAAAAGCTGGGACGTAGACGGAAACAACCTCAAATGGTATCATACAAAGAAAAAACAACCAAGACCATATAATACAAAATAAAATAATTTACTGATGTACAATTCTCTATCAGAACTTTGAATTTGAGATTTTTTTTAATACTTTTGAATTGTTTTGAGTACTATGAACTGTCAATCTGTCATGATCCAACTCAGTATCATCAATACGGTTGATGAAGAGGTTTTCACACTTTGGAACATGTTTGAGTGACTCAGCTCTTTAGTCTCTTTAGTTGAAACACAACATTAAACTAGAAAACACTGCAACGTGATCGTGCGAGGCCTCCGACAAGGAAGGACAGTGACATTATTTATTGATTTTGGCAGCTGATGTTGGAATATCACATGCAGATACTCTTAGTACTCTTATCAAGGGCAGATTAAAAATGAGAAAATTTCAAATCCTGAAGCAGCTATTTGCGATCGTTGGAAATCCTCCTTAGGGACTTTTGGAGGCTCAGTAAAAAATAATCCAAGTCATGAATGACGATGATGATTCGCTCAGTTGAATACATGTAGAGAAATAATCATAATTATATACTATTATATACATAACTTCAAAATTTTTCATTGTTCCTGTGGATTTAATATAAGTTTTGATTTTAATTATTTCAAGAATATGCGTGAAACTGAGTGGTCCTAGGTGAGTTTGAATTGAATGACCCACACAAAGACATTTTTAAAGCAACATTAATACATTTTCTGGCCACTAGGGAATGCTAATAGGTAACAATGCAATGTTGACGGAGCATACACACAAACAAAGAATATATTTAGCTTTTTTTGTTACATTTATTAGCGAGAAAAGGACAATCTGAAATTGATATTGAGAATTTTATTCAAGCCTTTGCTGAGGGACAGTGAAAAGTTTCAACAGGATAAGATTTTGAGGTGACCTTGGGTATATCTGTTTGTGAGGAGAAGTGTGTGTGTGTTCAGACAATGGCTCCATTTATGTCATGATACAGTCGATTACAGGAAAGGGATGTGTAACGATGTGCTCATCAGGTAACCAAACAGTGTTTCTCCATTCCAGCAGCCAGTAATGCTTCAGGCAAAAAAAGGAAAAGGAAAATATCTGTCTCTTTAGCTGCCTAGTAAGTAAACCGCTAACATCATCAGCTGGCTGCTCGCGGTGGGCGTCTGCCTAGTCGGCAAATAGTCCAATGAGGTTCCATAATAAATTGTTTCAACCCAAAGTAATACAAACAAGAAGTGAAGATGAATTCATTTACAGTTTGATTTGATTACTAACCAAACATCTCTAACCGAACGGTTAAACCTGGTCTACTAAACACAAATATAATCCTCGGAGTATATCCCTTGTATCACTCCTTTAATCAAAGTTTGAGATTCTGTTCCATACAGTGGGTCTAATCCATGCTAATCAGATTAGTGGCTGTCCGCAGCAGCGCAGATACTGGTTTTGATTGATTGAACGTGACAGCGGCGCACCAGCGAGCCTCAGAACACGTAAGCGGCTTAAGTTGATGGGTTTGCATATGAAACTCCAAACTGGCTGAATATAAAGGAGCAGCTATGAGGAGAGATGAAAGAGGGGAATCTTTTGGTTCATGATCAACCAAACAAGTACAAAAGACATTAAATAAATCAAAGTCACTGCTGGGTAACCGCAATGTCAGCATCGGCTCTTCTCTTTGGAGGAGCAGCTCATCGTCACGTGTTGTATTCACTGTGTCCTTCGTCCTGAAAAATAGAGCTGCTAGCAGAGGAGTGACTGACAGGTTGCTGGCTCTTGGCCGATCACTGATTTTTTTTAAAGTCCGATGCAGCCGATGCCCATTTTAGACTGATTTTATTCCCTTTTAAAGTTCAAAAATCATAAGGAGTATTGAATTTCAAGTGCTCTTATTTTGAAGGACTACAGTGGAAGTGAGCAGGCTGGTCGGCCTTGTGTATGTGATTGTATTCTGACCTAGTGAAAAGAATGTACCCTCCATCCTTAAACCAATTGTATGACATATAGAAGTGAAAATAAAACTTTGTAATCCTCGTTCAGTCCCTCATATGTTATATGTTGGCTTTATTCAAGGACTTCAGGGCTTGTGGCTGGCTATGAGCTCCCGATAGCTTTAGCCGCTCTGCTTATCTTCTCAACTTGCCTTTTCTCACGGTGACTCAATTTGAAGTATGTGATTAAGTTTGTTGTGCCGAATGTTTTTGTGGTTTAAGAAATGCCAAATTTTTTCCTAACTGGTGTTATAAATTGAAAATTTGATGTTTGGGTAGCTCGCCGCGGTAGGTCATGCTTGGCGTGCGTGTACAGCGCATGGTTGGAATCGGTCTCATTCGAGGATGCTCTACGGATTGCCGATTTCCTCAAACTAGGCCTCCCGGAGCAGATCAATCAGTGAACATTTACTATTTAACACAGATAAAGACCAAGCTAGAACTGAAAGTTGACCCCAAGATGCCAAAATATACATATCATCTTCCCACACCCACAGGAACAGAGTACAGTATCACTTCAAATGTGTGCCAGGCAACTATTTAATGAGCGGATGTGTCTGTCAAGATTGTATTGACCTCCCTTCACCCAGCAATAGCCTTTAAAGACCAGCAGCCCTGCTAGGTGTTTGCAGCAGACTGTGTTTTATAAGGGGCCAGCTTCCATCATATGATATCATAAGGAAATGAAAGACTTGAACTGGCTTCATTTCCTGGACAGGAAACCCAAATGGAAAAAAGCAAACTATTACCATGATGAATGCCAGACACGCCTCCATTCCTCGTTTAAACTGGCAGTTGGTCAAAGTTTGCATTTGCCTCCAGGTGTTCTGGATTCCCCCCCACTGAAAGCAGGAACAAAGATGAATTGATGTCACCGAATTTTCATAGATGTAAGAGAGAATGATTGTAAGTGCCAGCAAGAATAGGCTCGGACGCTGCAACAGAGACCAGGATGTCCATCAAGCCTTCTTCTCCATCTGATAAATAAGAGAGGTTGTGCTCTCTCTCTCTACTGTTTATTTTTTCGGTTGAAACTGAAGTTATTATTTATAATAATATCAATTTAATCATTAAATATTGTTAAATTATATTCACTTTTAGTTATTGTAATAAATGTTTGGGGAATTTATTGACAAATTAATCTCAGTTATTGTTAACTTTTTCAATTTTCTTGCTCCAGAATACTGTTAGAGTGAAAGTGACAGCGGTAGACATGAGTTAGTGTTGGTTAAACATGAGCAGGTACATTTCACGTGTTAGCAGGTAAATGATAAGTGGACTGTACTTACACTAACCGACCGATCGGAGTTCTTAACAACACCAGCCAGCCTCCACCCACACACCCTGGTACAGTCGTGGCAGAAGCTACCATCAGTAGGGACGACCGTTCATACAGTCACTAGAAACAGGAAACCTGGCTTCAGGATCTTGCTTAAGGATCCTCCGTCGGCAGATGATAAGACTACCGACCTTCTATAACGTGAAGGACCACTCCACCTCTGCAGCCACAGCCTCCCATCGATCAAAACAGGCAGCTATCAATCTTGAGTCGAGTAAACAGGCCTTTTATTTAGCATCTAAACTGAACAGTCATTAGACTTTACAATTGTGTTCCTGTAAGCTATACTTATACTTATCAACCATAACTTTAAATCCACCTGCCTAACATTGTGTTTGTCCCCACTTTGGTACCAAAATAGCTCTATGCTCTGACATTTTTATGGGAACCAACATTAACTTTATCATTAATTTATGCTACAGTGGCTCGTTTCCGAAAACAAAAGCTAACCCTCTCTCCCCCAATGCATCAATGAGCCTTGGGCAGCCATGACCTTGTCATCAGTTCACCCGTTTCCCTTACAGCACTTTAGTAGATACTAACCACTGCAGACGGGAAACACCGAACAGGACCTGCAGTTCTGGAGATGTTCTGAACCAATTCTTTAGCCATCTCAATTTGGCCCTTGTCAAAGTCCATTAGATCCTTACATTTGTCCATTTTCCTGCTTCCAACATCAACTAAAACCTCAATTTTGCCTTAAAAAATACAGATAGGTGAGATTGTTAGAAGACAATCAATGTTATTCATTCCACCATTCACCAATACATTCAGAGACTTGTAATATAATTAAAAACTATGAAGTGCTTGTATTGTAAGTACTGATACATTCCTACTGCTAAAGAGCGTCTGAAATCAACTATCTCACAGCCTCGGGGGGCATGTGCTGTTCCTGAAGTAAGACGTCCTGCACTCAAGAGCCAGCGGGGCAACAGGGGTCAGATGTAACCCTCTACGCCCTATTGTCTGATACGGGTGTCATATACCGGAGAGACAGAGGGAAGTTCTCACTCTGCAATCCTAAATGCTGTGCAAACTAGTCCAGGGTGTATGTCTTGCCATATCACACTGTGACTGAGAAGATGAGTTCAGTCTCCACTGTAACTCAGTAAAAGTACAACATCGCCTCAACAGAGACAGATTGTGAGTGTTTCCCAAGAATCTAAAACAGCCAACTCCCTCCATTGTCTGGTCGGGGGAGAACTACCTCATCCCTGTATTTCATTCATTTCTTTGGTTTCGCAATGTTCAAACAATCACTGACATACGGTGAATTCAGCAGGAGAAGACAAAGATGGGCATGAGTGTGAGGGTCTCAAGGGTCTATGTAGGTTATGCTGTACGGATAATTTAGGAAGAGCCAAAGTCATCCTGAAGGGAGAAATGAGAGGATTCACGCTCTGGTGACGACTTGGACAAATTTGACATTTAAAAAGTGGTGGAGAGGCAAAAAGAAAGATCCATGGCATGGTGCCATAGTTTATTAATCGGATTAATAAACTCCAAAAGAAGGCAATATTTATCTTAAGCAACAGGAAGTCATATCTTCAATTGTGATGAACAAGAACTCACTGAATGGGAGAAAATCCTCCTACTTAACGGAAAACACTTGAA